>QEPC01010657.1:4826660-4896415 GCA_003113815.1 Sphenodon punctatus | reverse complement strand
CCCCCCCCCCCCCCCATGCACAGCCCCCACAACAGCACGCACATGGACTGCCCACCACTACCGCGGTCTGTGTAAAAATGTCCATAGACAGGATACCAAGTGACATGGGCCATCAGTCTTATTCAGAAGGGCAGGTCTTACGTTCTTAAGTAAGGATTGCTCCATGATTCCAGACTCTGTGCATTCTCATTCACTGGCTTCCAAGTGTTCAGTTTGTGTGGCCCTCCTCTGAGACTCATCTCTAACCCCATGTCCCCACACAGCAGCAAAGATGCGCAAAGTGAATGAAATATTATTTGAGACTGGGACCCTATCCAGATGGCACAGCCCCACCTGGGGTCCCAAATAGGGTTGCCATCTTCCCAGGTTTTGACCGAGTCTCCGGGTTCCATGGCATCCCTAGTAACCTGGAAAAATTGGGGCCTCTGTGGGTAACAGGGGGAAGCCACATCAGAAAGGAAGTGGACCATAGGGACTTCACCTCCTTTCTGATGTAGTCCCATCATCTGTGGATCATCGTGGCATCATGAGACTCCCTAAGAAGCACTGTTACATCAGAAAGGGGTGTAAAACCCCTTTGCCCCACTCCTGCCAACATAGCCCTGCTTTCTCCAGCTGAAAGCCCAGAAGGAGGCAGTAGCCCTAGTTCTGACTCTCAGATTGGGACTTTGTGTTCTAGGCCTAGATGCTTTGGGAGTGTCAGAGCTCCATCAAACTATTGGCACTCTTGAGTATAAAGCTCTAAGTTAGCACCAGGCTATGCTGGATGGATCTGATAAACCTGTAGGCTCCACCCTAATGGCCTGGGCCTTTTTAATGAGAGAGTCCTAACGTCAGGGGCGGGAGTCAACCAGGATTTGGGAAGGCCTCAGGATCCTGTCTCAAGCAGTGGAGTCCAGAATCAGGGCCAAGGGGAGGACTTTCAGAATCAGGGCCAAGTCACAAGGCTGAATTGCAATCTAGGAGCTGGTGCCAAAGGTCAGAGCTGGGGTGGGGGAGTGAATCTGAAGCCATAGGAGATGAGGGTCAGGGCAGGAGATGAGGGTCAGGGAAGCTGGGAATAGCATCTGGTTGGTGGATTCTGTCTTTCAGGGATGGGAGGGACTCTCCTGCTTTGCCACAAACTTTGAGTGGGGGAAAAAAATAGTTCAAAATGAGCCTGAGCCTCCTGCATGACAGAGTTGATGCCACTAGGAAGGACTGTTTCCGTCATGGCTTACGATCCCCATGGCTGTAGCATCCTAACCAACACGTTTATCCACACGAATCCCCTAGGCCAGGGAGCAAAGGATTAATGTTCCCGTTGTTAAGGCAAAGGCTTCCCAAGGAGGCTGTGGCAGAGCCGAGAATCAAATAGCAAGCCCCCCAGGCCCCAGGACATGGCTTAATCACAAAGGGTTTTTCCCCTCCCTGCTTGGGAGGCAACAGCACAGAAGCGACAGAAGAAGCTCCCAGCCCTTTAGAACATGAGAGGGACACACAGGAGGAGTCCACAGCAAAGAGAGACACTGGAATGACGCAGCACAATGGTTCCCAACTGGTGAGTTCCAGGAGGGTCTTGGGTGGATTGCAGACAGGGCCTGTGGAACTAGGGAAGCTGTGGCAGCTGGGATCCTGGGTGCCCATGAGCCCTGTTGAGGCTGCACTGTGTCCCCTCCTGCCACTTGTTCTTGTCACCTCTGCTGCTGAGGGCCTTGGGCAGGATAGGGAGAGGAAGGGCATGACTTCCTGCAGCTTTCCTGCCCTCTGCTGCTTCGGGCCACCTCATACTTGTGCCCCTCTAATGCCACAGCTAGGATGGTCCCCCAGAAGTGGATGGGTTGCAGCAGGGGAAGGGGGGCACTAGTGCCCCCTGGCCACTTCTGGTCCTGGATTTATTTTTATTTTTTTAAAAAGGTGGGTCCTGAATTTATTTTATTTTTTAAAATGTTTTGGTGGGACCCACCCACAAGATTGAGACCCACTGGCCCAGCCAACTGCATGGAGTCTCCCTGGAAGGCCCCAGCTTCCCCAAAGGGGCACGGGTGTGCTAACCGAATCACCTTTTTTTAAAAGCACTCAAAGCTCTAGGAAAATTTAGCCTTACTTCCACACAACCCATAGGAGGCAGGATGGAAAAATGAGAGTGGTGCTGTCTGGTACCGTTGAAACCAAGGAGCAGGTCAGCATTTCCACCTCAATTCTCTCTTTTCAGGGGTTGGCAGCAAAACCACATAGAGCCAGCGTGGTGTAGTGGACCTGGGAAGCCAGGGTTTGAATCCCACTCTAGCCATGAACTCACTCGGTGGCCATGGGCAAGTCACAACCTTTCCGCTCCAGTTCCCCATCTGTAAAATGGGAATACGTGTGCATCTGTCTTTCCCAGTGTGTTCCCCTCACCCGTGTCTATCATAGATTGTAAATCCACTGGGCAGGGACCGGTCTCTGAAACTCTGTAACTGTAAAGCACTGTGAACACCTAGTAGCACTATAAAAATGATTAGTAGTAGTAGTACATCGCTCGGTGTTAGTCTTTTGGTTACTCCCCATGCTGAGAGTTGTGCTAACAGCACGATGCCACACCAGGAGGCTTGCCCCCGGCCACCTAGGATGCACAGTGCATTCAGGCAGAGAGCCATAGCTTGCCTGTTAGTTGGTACCAAACCTTTCTCAATGTGGTTACTGTGCCTCTGCAGAAGGGAAAGACTGGGGGTTCACAGTAGAGACCACAGGGTCCAGCAAAACTGAGCACGGGACTGGGAACCAGGAATCAAAGCTCTCAGCTCCACAGCTGAAGCTTTTGGGCAGTTTTGAGGAATCTGTTCAAACTTGCTGGTCAAATACACAGTTAGTGTCAATGGGCACAACTCCAGGCTGTCTGAATCTCCATTTCCCCGTCATCTAAACTTCACCTCCTAGATCTCAGTTTCCCCTCTAGCCTTCCCTGTGGTGAAGCACAACTATTAATGAACCTCAGAGAAACATCAAGTATATGGTGGGCCTTGCCGTCCCGGAAGCAAGGGCAATTAGAAAGGAGCAATTGGGGGTACAATTCAGCAGGATTTGGCCCAGACTCAAAGCTACAATATACATTAAAATACAACTAGTAAAATAACTGAAAGTAACATATGTTTAAACAGAGTACGAGTATGATCTCCAAAAAGTGATTTCAAAACTTATAAAGGGTTGGAGGGTGGGAACGGGAAATAGGGGGTTCCCAGATAACAGGATATAACGGGGTCCTAAACTTCTCTCAAACAGGTCTGAAGTGAGGAACAGCAGTTAATCCAAACTTTCCATGACAGGCTATAAATCATATCTAGGGGACTGATGGCTCCACCAGTTTAACAGGCCTTGAAACAAGGCTGGACATTGTTGTGGATTCCTGACATTTCCTGAAGCTCTCCCACACGATCGCTATCAGAGGGGAGACATTCCGAGATCAAAGATTAAGAGAAAAGCAATATTCTTAACTGTTTGTGGCTGGGACTCACAGAGAGGCACACAACTCCCACTGAAACATCAATAAGAACTACCATGCTGGGGCAGGCAGTCCCATCAGCCATCTTGCCCAGCACCCTGTCTCTGCCAGTAGCCAATACTGGATGTCGAGAGTTACCACTTCCCTCCAGGCTTTCACCTGGAGGGGGAGGGGCCACCGTGGAAATGGAGAGGGGCAAAGGTGTGCCATGCTCCATTTTTACCTAACCCACTCCATAGGGGCAGGACCACATCATAAAGGGGGCAGGAAAGTCCCTATGGTCTGCACCCTTTCTGACGTGGCTTTGACCCCAAACCACTCCACAAACCTCCAATTTCTCCAGTTACCAGGAGTGTCCCTGGCTGACCTGAAGAGGTTTTCCCCAGAGACTCTGGAAAGGTAGACAACCCTGCCAATACCACAGGAGAAGCCACAGGGAGTGATCCATCCTGGGTGATTCATTCCCACATCAGGTTAGGTGTCATGACCCATGGGCAGACTTTGTTGGATCATGTCAACATGAAGTAGCAGCAGCATTTGGCCCAGACAAGTACAGGTCCAGGAGCAACCAGGTATGGAAAGAAAAGAAGCAGCCAAAGGGTCAATACAGGAAGTCAGACTCATCAGCTGACCAAACAAAAGGGTGATCTGGAGTGCAGAGTCCAAAGGCAAACCAGAGAGTTGAGTGCTATGAGGTCAATCCAGAAGAACCAAAAGCAGGAGGTAGGGAGAGGTTGGAAGTACAGCACAGAGGCACAGCCCTAGCATTATTCCATACAGCTTGCTTCGTGTTCCTGCTGCGTGAACCTTGATACAAGCAGGCAGACAATCAGAAGGCTGGGAAAATGGCATAGGCTGGATCACAGAGGCCTTCCACTCAGTCACAGCCAAGATCAAGGCATGTGGTGCTGTGGAGTCGGCTACCACTGGGAAACCCCTGAGAGGCTAATTCAAGCCCTGGGTTCTTCACATTCCCAGCTTCTAACAGTCAGAGGTTTTGGAAACCCAGAGCGTAAGGTTTTTAAGGAAGGTTATTGAATGTGTGGTTGGCCAACAGTTCCAGGCTCATCTCAACGCCGTCAGACTCCTGGACCCGTTTCAGTTGAGCTTCTGTCCTGGGCATGGTATGAAGACTGTGTTTGTGGCCTTTGTCAATGACCTGCACCTGGAGATTGACAAGATAAATTCTACCCTCTTGGTCCGGTTAGCTCTCTCAGTGGCCTTTGATACAGTTGACCATGAGGTGTTGTTGACACGTGGGACCTGGCAGGGGTGCACGGGACCGCTCGAGTGCTTTCGCTCCTTCCTGTCAGGAAGATCCCAGAGAGTGGTGATGGGCAATTGCTCATTGTCCTCTCAGGTCCTCCCCTGTGGGGGGTACCACAGGGTTCTATTTCATCTCCCCTCTTGTTCAACAGGTATGAGAGTCTGCTTGGCCAAGGCGATAGTCAGTGCCTTAATAAACTTCAACTTCGTACGAGTCCGCTGGGCGAGAGATCAGGTCAACATGAAGTAGGGGTTTGGGGTGACTGCCATCAGTATGCTGATGACACTCAGCTCTACCTCTCCTTTTCATCCAACCCAAGTCCTGCAGCCTCAGTGCTTACCTGATGCCTGGCTGTCGTCGGGGACTGGATGAGGTTGAGCCGACTGAAGTTAAATCCAGACAAGACTGAGGTGATGATGGCTGGCCAGCCTTGCGACCTGGAGGGAATTGGGACTCTTGTTGTTGATGGAGTCTGGCCCCCTCTGGTCAATCAGGTTGCAGCCTTGGAGTGCTTCTGGATCCCCTGCTGCAGCTGGATTTTCAGATTGTGGCAGTGGCCAGGAGCATTTTTCACCAGCTCCATCTGGTGAGGAGGCTGTGACCTTTTCTTTCTAATTTGGATCTGGCCATCATTCATGCTTTCATCACCTCGAGGCTAGATTACTGCAATGCGCTCTACGTGGGGCTGCCTCGATGACTGCTCGGAAGCTGCAGCTGGGGCAGAATGCAGCAGCTTGCCTCCTTTTGGGGATGAGTTACTGGGGGCACATTACACCGGTGCTCCGAAGTCTGTACTGGCTCCCTATAGCTTTCCGGGCACAATATGGTTTTGAACTTTAAATCCCTAAACGATCTGGGCCCCACATATCCGGAAGATTGCCTGTCCTTCCATGTCCCATTGAGGCCCCTGCGATCATCCGGAAGTGCCTCCCTGTCGGTACCATCCGTTAGCCTTGCTCATATGACAAGGGCTCGCAGGGGGACAGTCTCGGCTGCTGCCCCAGTGCTTTGGAACTCCCTTCCCCCGGAGTTTCATTTGAGCCCAAGTGTCTTCTGGAGGCGGAGTAAGACTTTTTTATTTGAAAAGGCATTTGGCGGGTGGGGATAGGGGACTGGGGGTGAGGTTTGGCAGGTAGTTTTGGGGTAGAGGTGTTGGGAGGGGATTGTGGTTTTTTTAGGTTTTTGTATTTTAAATGTTTTAATTGGATTGTAAGCTGCCCTGAGCCTTAGGGAAGGGCAGCATATAAAATTTAAATAAATAAATAAATAAAATAAGTCTGGATCCACTACTTGTTCTGGCTAAGAGCAATTGATGTCCCCATGAATTAGTCTAACACTTGGGTTACAATCCATTGGGGAATTGAAGAGCTCAGACTATGCTCCTGCAACCAAGAGAGCTTTGAGAGTCTCTTACTTCGCTCTGGGCTCCCACATTTCCAGACAGTCACACAGTATTAGGGTGCAAGGTGTCCATCATTTAATACTTAGCATATAAGGGTAGTTCAGACTGGCAGCCTAGTGGCTAAGGCCTTGGACCTAAGAGACTAGGATTCAAATCCTGTTTTAGCCATGAATCACTGGGTGGCTGTGGGAAGTCACTCTCTCAACCTCAGTTCCCCGTCTGTAAAATGTGAGGAATAATGACTAGGGTTACCAAAACTCCCCTTTAAAAGAGGACACATGAAAAATACATGGTGCAGGGCTGCATTGCTTCCAGTGTAGCCCTGCAACATGTATTTTTCATAAGTGTCCTCTTTTAAAGGGGAGTTTTGGTAACCCCAATAATGACTCACTTCACTGGGTTGCTCTGAGGGTGAACTAGATAAGAATTATAAAGTTCTTTGAATACTGAAAGTGCAATAGAAATAATAATAACATTTATTTATAAATTAAAATCAGCTGGCTAAAAGAAAGAACAGCCTAATCATTTGCATAATGTAATGGGATGGCCCCAAGTAGCTGCAGGATTAGGCCCAGAGTATGAGCTGAAGCAAGGGGGTGTGACTTTGGGAGAAGGGTGCAGCCCAGGCATCTGGAATGGCTAACTCCTCTCAGCCAGAGCAGGGAAGGCAACTAGTGGAAGGTTCAGAAGAAACAGGGAAGTAGGCAAAAGGCTGAGTAGGGAACTCAGAAGACGACACCAGGGGGGAGCAGAGGTTTGGAGGCTGCCTCTGGGGCTACAACTTGGAACCTTTGGGTTCCCCGGGTGGAAGGGGGAAAAGGATAGATTCTTCCCCAGGTTCTGAGGCACCAAAGCCCACGCTGAAATAGGATGGACAGGCTAGAGTGGTTTGATGAAAGCTCAGCCCTGCACCAACATGAGAACGGGTGTTCTTAAGGGCTCCCATCTGAAGCACCTAGCTGGGACAAGGAGCACTGCATAGACCGCAGCAAAGGTAAGGAAGGCAGCTTAAGGGACCGGGCACTAATGTTACAAAATAAACGCACTTGGTGACTGAATAAGAGCAGACTGGCTTCTTTGGACTGGATTCTGAAATACTTGCAGCCAAGGCAGGCCACCCAGTTGCATTCCCCCTCTGGGTTCATGCGGCCTGCCCTTTAACATTGACCTCGACAGCTCTCCCATCCCAGAATCCTCTCCTACTTCAGCCTACCTGATATAACTTTTCTTATTTTCCTGCATCCTCCTTTTCCTGCTCTTCTTCACCTAAGTGGTATTAACTCCTTGCTTGCTGGAAATCAAAGGTGGCATCTGCTTTGGTTGCAGCCATTTTCAAATACTCATCCATGGGGAAAGAGCTTTGCTTCCTTCTCAAGCTTCCAGGCAACAGAATGACATAACACTGGGCATTTTTACACACACCTTAAAGTGCTGGTCTTTCAATCTTCTGGGTTTATAAGTAAGCTCCAGATGCATTTTTCTCACTCACACCCCTGAGGCAGTTCCTGGATGCATTCTTCACACAAACACTGCCCTGAGGCAGCCTAAAGTAGCTGCAGCTGTAGATGTGAGGGGCTGCCATGGAAACCAAGTGACCACAGCTGCCTGGAGCAAAGCAGTTTACCAGGAGAACTTTTTACACACAAAGGTTCTGGGAGAAGTTCTATGCAGAAGTTTAAAGAGCCAGATGTTTAAGATCTGGGTGAGTGATTTAAACACAAAGGGAGTTGTGATATGGTTATGGTTATGAAGCCTACATTTTGTATTTTATATGGAGATGATTATCTTATTGTGTGTTAATGATGGTTTTGTTATATTGTGTAATTTTAGGCTATAGCGAGAGCTTATGTCAAAATAAAATATTTTATTTGAGTGATTTAGACACGCAGAAAGTTCAGGATGTAACAGCAAACACGAAGGAGAAACATGTGTGTAAAAACACCCACTGAAATCTCAAGTGTTAGTGAGAGGGCGGGGGTAGGGGACAGCATGTTCCACTGAACAGAACACAGGCCTTTGTGTCAAGCGTTCTGTTCTACCCTTGAGCTACTGAATCTTAGCTTCCCTTGCCTGTAAAATAGGGATAAGCTTATTGCTTCCTGGTATCCGGAAAGTGGCTTGGTTTTATCTGTCAAGAGCTCTCAGATACCCCAGAAGTGCTGAGAGTCACCGAACTCCAGACCTCCACTCAAGTTGAAGTCAATGGGAGCTTTGCCTGAAAAATCCCAGGTCTTTGTAGTACCCTCTGTACAAATTGGAAGGAAAAGGAACTTAAGCCTCTTGCGTCTTCTATTCAGCGAACGCAACGTGGCTGCTAAGAGACAAACAACAAACAATACTGAGGCAAGCTGAAAGGCAGGCACGTTCTCTGACACAGTTCTTGTACAGACAAGCTGTTCCTGAGGCGGCTGTTCAACCAATATGTCTCCCTAGAGTAGGAGGGAAAACACAGACTGAGCCAAACTCATCCCTGGTGGAACTCCATGTGGGCCAATGAGGTTTCATTTGACCTCTTCAAATGGGGACGTACTTTAACGTGCCCAGTCACTAGGGAGTAACATAGGCCATTTTCATACGGGCCCCCCACCGCACACGGGTGCAGTGGGTGGAGGGTGCCCGTGTGAATGCCGCCTGCGGTGGATGGGGGGGGTGCCCATGCAAACAGTGCCCGCGGTGGGTGCATGTTCCCGCACTCCACCCACCTCCCAAGCACGGAGCAACGGGCTCCAATGCTGGTTGCTCTGTGCGTGGAGATGGATGTGCATCCACGGTCGGTGGAGGTGGGTGTGTGTCCGTTCTTACGGACATACTGGGTCAGACCCAAGCTCCATTGAGCCTAGTATCTTGTCACCAACAGTCACCAGTACCTGATGCTTCTGAGAAAGCCTCAAAGCAATTAATGAAGTGGTCCAATGCCTGTTTCTCACTCCCAGCGTTTGGAAGCTAGAGGCATAGGGACACCTTGACCATGGGACTGCAGCCCTTGAGCATCTTGGGTAATAGCCATCAATAGACCTGTCTTTCATGGACTGTTTTTTTTTTTTTTTTTAACACTAGTAATACAATTGGCCTTCACAACATCTTGTAGCAATGCGTTCCACTGTTCAATTGTGCATCTGGTGAAAAAGTAAGTCAAACTTCAGTTTAACAAATCCCTGTGGGACCATAGAAAAAGTTTACTCTTCTAGAGTGATTATTATTATTATTATTATTATTAGCAAGCATTTATATAGCGCCAGCAATGTACCTGGCACTTTACAAAATAATGGAATAGACACGGTCCCTGCCCTAGGGCTTACAGTCTGAGAGATGGGAGTGGGGGAGGGAAGAGGGTTTGGCAATATGCAAATGACAAAGAGGGTTTTTGAAGCTGGGTCTATAACAGTGGTTCGTTATAAGCAGGGTTTGCTAGAGTCAGACTAGGCTGTGCTTCCTTCTATCCCTCTACCAAATTTGACTGATCTTGGCCTATGGGATCTAAAGCTATTAGGGCTAATGGACAGGGTGTATTACAAGAAAGGAAGAGTAACAGTATTCACCACCTTCCCTGCACTCATACCTCTATGATACCTATCATCATCAGGCCCTTAATACTAGCACTGAAGAATCATTTCCAACCACTTGCCAGAAGAAAGGGGTTTGGAGGTTCCCCTGGAACAATCAGGAACCTGGCTCATGCAAAGGGAGGAAAAGGGATCGTGCTAGAGGAGCGCATCAGAGCAATATGTGAAGAACTCGCTCATTTTGTGGACTGCAACAAATAAGAAAATTCAAATCCCGATACTCAGTCAAACATTCACCCAGTCATAGCTCATCTGGACCAATAGTTCTCAACCTTGCTATGGGTGAGACCCACCGAAACGTTTTTTTAAAAACCCAAGAACAGGAGTGAATAGGCAGGACACAGTAATGTTTATGAAGAATCTATTCACGATCCTAGCCAGTACGCAAGAGCATGCCCAGGGACATGACCCAGGACTCCGATTTTGGAAAGGAGGCCAGCCACTTGGGCCCTCATGCAAAGGCTTTTAGCAAAGGCTTTTGGTGGGCTGTTTTTAGTATTACCACTGCCTCCACTTGATTGTTTTAATAAAAACAATATTAAAAATCATTAAGATCAACAATAAATAATAAAAATAATAATAATATCCTTAACGTCCCACCCAACCCTCCCCTAAACCCCCCACCCACTCCCATTCAATCCTATCCCTGTCTGCCAAATGCCTTGCCAAATAGAAAGGCCTTACATTAACCCCTTTCACACAGACACTCTAACTCTGATAAAATGGGTGTTACATTTTATTATACATGTTACAGGGTACCCACAGAGCACACCTGCAGCCCTGCAACATGTATAATAAAACATAACACCCATTTGTGAAAAGGGCCATTGTTTTCCAGAAGATGAACAGGCTCGGGTTTAGGCAGAGTGAGACAAGACTGTTAAACATTAGCCTGTGATACTGTAGGTTCCAGGCATAATGCCTTGGAGCAGGGGCCTGGTTCTGTGAGGGGCTGGGACAGACTGGGGAGGGGGGCTCTGGTGCAGCTGTGCCATGTTCCCTGCCACCTGCGCTCCTGCTGCTTGTTCCGGCTGCCTGTGTCATGGAGAGTCACAGGCAGGACAGGGAGAGGAGGGGAGTAGCTTCTTGAGCTTTTCCACCTCTTTGACTCCCATCTCCTGCTGCTTCCAGCCACCTCATGCTGGCTCCCCTGCTGCTGCCATTCTCAGGATCAACCCCGTTCTGCTGCTGCCAACTGCTGGCATCTCCTTCCTGCCCTGCTGCTACCGCCAGGATTAGGTCCCACCTCTGCTGCCACCTGGCCACGCCTGGACCTGGAGTTTTAAAAATATGTTTTGGTGGGTCTCACCCACAACAAGGTTGAGAGCTACTGGTCTAGCTGAGCCCCAAGGTTCCTTCCTACCCTACAATTCTCGATTTAAACAGCCTCACACAGTCATTAGTGCAGTTCTCCTCCCAGCGCCTCTTCCAGACTGCAGGTGAGTAGCGCTTCCTCCCCATTTACAGATGGGGAACAGATTGACTGAGTGACAACAAAGTCACATTGCAAGCACAACGAAGACCTCATAACTGAAGATGAGTCTCCCAAGGCCCAGGCCAAGGCCCTAAGTACTAAACCAGGGATGGGGAATCTCAGACCCATAGGTAATTTCTGGGCCGTCACCCTCTAAATTTAGCCTGCCATGGCTTCCCCAGCCCAATGTGAGGGGCATGGTTGGCCCAGGCTACTGAAGCTGGAGACAAGATGTGGTCTGTTGCTCCTGCTGGTGTAAAGCTCCAGCTGCAGCCTCTCCCCAGCCTAGCCAGGCAATGGCTGAAGCTTGCATGGCAGGCAGGGGCTGCTGCTTCCTGCCAAGTAACTTCAGTGTGGCCTCTTGGCCAATTTTAATGGTCAGTGTAGGCCCAAGACAAACTAGGTTCCCTAGATGGCACCTGAAATAGTGTGTGCAGTTCTGGTTGCTCCATCTCAAAAAAGACATAGCTGAACTAGAAAAGGTTCAGAGAAAGGCAACAAAAATGATCCATGGTATGGAACGGCTTCTGTACAAAGAGAGGCTTGACAAGCTGGGCCTCTTCAGTTTAGAGAAGACTGAGAGGGGACATGATAGAGGTTTATAAAATCTTGAGTGGTGTGGAATGAGTAGATAGGGTTATTTACCCTCTCAAATAGTACTAGAACTAGGGGACACTCCATGAAACTAGCTGCTGGCAGATTTTAAACAAATAAAAGTACTTTTTCACTCAACGCATAATTAACCTATGGAATTTGTTGCCAGAGGACGTTGTCAGGGCCAGTAGTATAGCTGGGTTTAAAAAAGGACTGGATAAGTTCTTGTTGGAGAGTGGGTCCATTAATGGCTATTAACCAAGTCGCTTACGGGATGAACGTCTTACTGTTGGGAGCTGGGAGTGAACAACGGCCCAGTGTGACTGTTGGTTCTTCTCCCATGCAATCGAGATTGGCCACTGTCGGAGGAGAGGATACTGGGCTTGATGGACCACTGGTCTGACTCAGTATGGCACTACTTATGTTCTTATGTCCATCTCTCCTGCACTAGGGCCATCAAACAGAACACCTCCGCCTCGCACATGTGCATCCTAGTTCCGTTGGGTTTGGTACTGCACAGACCCAGGACTCTGCGCTGCGCTCAAGTTCAGCTGCTTAGAGTTCAAGCAAAGGGCTCCTCTTAGATTTGCCCCTCCCCAGGTTTCACCCAGAGACACTGGGTTTTGACCCAGAGTCTTCAGGGGAAGCCACGATTTCTCTAGGTCAGTCCGTGTGCCCATGGCTAACCTGGAGAAATCAGGGCTTCTGGAGTCAGCAGCAGGGGGTGGCCTTGTCAGCAAGGGGACAGGCAACAGGGACTTTCCTGCCCCCTTTCCAATATGGCCCTGTCTGCCCGAGGTGAAAGCCCGGGGGGAGGTGGTAACTCTATCTCCTCTTGAAATCACCGATCCTTGGGGTTAGCCACAAACTCAGCCCAAATTCACGAGCATCAAACTGGGGCCAAGTTACAGGAGGGTGTAAATCCCTTTGTTCTTTGGCTGCAAGTGACACAAGAAATCCAGTTGTTGCTGTTAGCCTCTCTCCCCTCCACAGAGTCAGACTTTCAGATCCTGGAAATTTCAGTGTTCTCTTGGAGCATTCTGTTGCAGAGTGGATCACTGACATCACAAGGTCTCATGCTGTAATATAAACTATGATGACAACCCCTCTTTCCTGTCCAGGTTTCTGGTCTCTAGTTGTAAACACAAGAGTTCTTTCTTCGCCACCAGGATTCCAACTTCACTGACCTCTGAGCAGAGAAGAAAGATACAAGCTGTACTGGAATGGGAGAGAGAGAAAGGACACTACGGCTGTTGACAAAACTCTAGCCAAAAATGCTTGTAATCTTCAGTTCATGGCCTGCAGAAACAAACTGGTCAGCTCAATAGTGCAACAGCTATCCATATTGCTAGGCTTTCTTCTCTATGTTCTATTATGATCCCTAAGGTCAGCAAGGGGTGCCCTCTTGCAAGGTCCATCACGGACTGTACTAGATCCGTACAGCAAGGTCATGCAGAGAGGTATTCTCAGTGGCTGCTCCACAGCTCTGCCAAAACCCCAGCCTGAGCATTTTCCAGAGGCAGCATAAGACCTATTTATTTGGCTGGGTGTTGGATAGGTGGGGATAGGGTCTAGGGAGATGTTTTTAATGGAAATTTTATAGTTTTACACAGTTTGTATACAACACGTACACACACACACATCATATATATATAGGATATAAGTAACTATAGAGTCACACAGGAGTGGCTCTCTATTAGATTGCACTCTCTATTAAAATCTCAAACGTTCTACTTGTTATAAAATTGAGATGATTTAGACTATCATTGGGACATTTTGTAGGGAGGATCGCTTGGGTAAGGGGTAGAAGCTGTCCAAATTTCAAAGAGCTCAGTTGCGAAATGGCTGAGTTATAAGACTTTGAATGTGGAGGCAGAAGTATTTTTTCTGGCATTTGCAAGCTCATTTTGTTGACACAGAAAGGTGTGTTTGAAGTTATTCGTCTGGAGGTGCAGACGTGTGAGAAAATTCAAGTGTGCATTGTAGTGCAATCTGACTTTAGATTTCGAAAATCTGTTATGTAGTTTTTAAGTTATGTTTTGAAGTTCCCATGTTATGCAATGGAATGGCATTTTAAAGTAATGTCTAGGAACCACGTGGGAATTGTGCAGGTAGCGCATGAATAATACCAACCAGAGCCAAAACACAGTATGTGCGAGGTTTCCTCCGGCCATTAGATGACACGCGCAGAGCCCGTGGCAGTTGCTGGAGTCACGAATGGGCCACAATGCCACCATGGGTGGGGAGTAGGGTTAGTGGGTTGGAGCAGGGGGGCTGGGAGCCAGGACTCCTGATTTCTCTGGGAGTAGAGTTGGGGGCTAGTAGATTAGGGCATGGGGGCTGGGAGCCAAGACTCCTGGGTTCTCTGGGAGGGAAATAAGGGTAGTGGGTTAGAGCAGCAGGAGCTGGGTCAGGTGCCAAGACTCCTGGTTCTCTGGGAGGCAAGTGGGGGCTAGTGGGTGAGAGGAGGGGGGAAGGGAGTTAGGACTCTGGGGTTCTTTAAGATGAGTGGCAGTAGTGGGTTAGAGAAGGGGGGTTCTGAGCTCTCTGGGAGGGGAGTAGGGGCTAGTGGGTGACAGTAGGGCGGGCTACGAGCCAGGAGTTCTGGGTTGTCTGGGAGCAGTGTGGGGGCTTGTGGGTTAGTGCAGGGGGGCTGGGAATAATGCAAGTTGCGCATGAGCAAGACCAACAGAGCCCGAAACACAACATGCATAAGCTTTCCACGTGGCTATTAGATGGCGCGTGCAGAACCCATGGCCGTCACTGGAGTCGCAAATGGGCCACAATGCCACTCTGGGAGGGGAGTAGGTGTAGTGGGTTAGAGCAGGGGCTAGGGCCAGCTTTAGGATTTGTGGGGCTCAGGGCAAAGACAAAATGTGGGGCCCTTGGTGGCTCCTCCCCCTTGGGAGCAACCTCTACGTGCCCTGAAGGTGGTCATGTTTGGGGCCCCACTGAGGGAGTGGTGGCCCCACAACCTGTCCTGGTGAAAACAGAGACCACTGTAGGGCCCAGGGTGGCCACCCCAGGTTGCCCTATGTAGGTCTGCGATTTCATATTAGAGTTCCTTCAGAACTCTGGGGTGAATACCATCTAGTCCTGGTGATTTGTTACTATTTAGTTTGTCAGTTTGCTCTAGAACCTCTTCCATAGTCACATTGATTTGTGACAGCTCTTCTGATTAATCACCTACAAAGAATAGTTCTAGCGTGGGTATCTCCACAACATCCTCTGCAGTGAAGACCAAAGCAAAGAATTAATTTATCCTTCCTGAGTGCCCTTTCACCTCCAGGTCATCTAATGACCCAACTTAGGCCACTTTCAGACCTTTCCCCCTGCGCATATTCTTGCTGTGGGACAGAATGCGCAGCCAGGATATGCACAGGGAAATCCTGCTCTGTATCTCTGGGGGTGTTTGCCAGCAAAGCTGCGCCGGGGGGGAGGGTGGCTTTCAGACCGGTGGCACCCCGCGCATATCCTGACTGCGCATTCCCTCCCTCAGCCTGGTTATGCACGGGGGGGAGGTAGGTCTGAAAGTGGCCTGAGTCTCTAGCAGGCTTCTTGCTTCTGGTGTACTTCAAAACGTTTTTATCATTAGTTTTTGCATCTTTAGTAAGTCGCTCTTCAAATTCCCTTTTGGTCTGCCTTATTAACATTTTACTTCTGATTTGGCAATGCTTATGCTCTTTCCCATTTTCCTCAGTACGGCTAGCTTTCCATTTTTTAAAGGACACCTTTTGGGCTCTAATACCCTCCTTCACCTTACCATTTAGCCATGCTGGTGGACGTTTGGTCCTCTTGCTACCTTTTTTTTAACTTGTGGAATACATTTAAACTGGGTCTCCAAGATGGTGTTTTTAAATAGTCTCCATGCCTCTTTGCAGTCATTCAGTCCTCCCAACTGATCCTTTTAGTTTAGTTTCCTTCTAACTAGTTTCCACATTTTTGCATACTTCTCCTTTCTAAAGTTAGATGTTACTTTTGTAGTTTTAGTTACCCCTCTACCAAATTTGCCTGATCTTGGCCTGTGGGATCAAAAGCTATCAGGGCCAGGCAGTGTAGCCTAGTGAAAAAGGTACAGAAGACCAGGGTTCAAATCCCATCTCAGCCATCAAATCACTGGGTAGCCTTAGGAAAGTCACCATCTCCCAGTCTAAATTCCTCACTTGTAAAATGGAGCTAGTAATGACCTACCTCATAGAGGGTGTTAACAAACGTGATGGTGGGCTGCTTTTGCTCGTGGGCCACTGTCACGTTTGTTAATGGCCATCCAGACATTTGGCCCCGTTTCCCCAGGGCGTGTTGGAGACTAGTCCAGGTTGTGACTCCAGAGTCACAGCCTGGGCTAACCGCCATCACACCTGGGAAACGGCCTGCTCGACCTGGCCAAAGCAGACTATCATGTCTGGTAGCCTGCTCTTCCTGGACCACCTGTCATGGGGCAGGGGGTTGGCAGGTCGCCGGGCACAGTGTGGGGGTGCGGCCTGCCCCTCCCCTGTGAACGTTTGTTCTGCAGCCGGACCTGATCCTAACTGGGAAGCAAGCAGCTTCCCAATCCGGATCAGTTTCTGGCTCCACCGTCACGTATGTTATTACCCAGGGTTGTTGTGAAGGAAAACTATATAGGAACTAGGCTGTTTCAAGGGGGATTAGGGTGGGGATGGGTTTTTTTCTTTTTTGTTGGAGGGGGACAAGGGGACTGGGTTAGGGAGGGAAGGGCTGACCCCCTCGGTGTGAGGGAGGGGTGCAGCCCTTTGAGAGGAAGGGATCCTCCGGTGGCAGNGCCGGGGGGGGGGGGGGGGGGGGGGGGGGGGGGGGGGGGGGGGGGGGGGGGGGGGGGGGGGGGTCTGCAGCTATAGGGGTCGTTCTGGGCCGGGGGAATTATGGTGGTTCTTCTGGGAGGCGGGTTCAACCTATGAGATGGGACAGATGCTGTGTTTCTGTCCCACTCGCTGGCCCCCAGGCAGGTGGTGAGGTGATTGGGGTTCAGAGGGCCCCTGGTCTTGGTATGATGCCGATAAATGCAAGGTCGGTGGCTAATAAGTCAACTGCAGTCTGGGAGTTGATCCTGGACCAGGCGGCTGACCTCACATGTGTCACAGAGACCTGGCTGGACAATGAATCAGGGCCTTATTTGCTGATCTTGTTCCGGCTGGGTACTCTGTGCAGCATCAAGCACGACGGGGGGGCAGTATAGCCATTATTTTTAAGGATATCTGGTCTGTGAGGAGATTCTCTGTGCGATCTATCATGGGTATAGAAGGTCTCCATCTGGGGTTGGATTTGACTGGAGACAGAGTGGGGATACCGCTGGTATGTGCACCCACCTGTATGGCAGCTTCCCTGCACGCACAGACTGAGCTGGTGTCGGAGGTGGTCTTGCGGTCCCACAGGACAATAGTTCTGGGAGACTTCAATATCCATGCCGACACCAGTCTTGGAGGGGCGGAGTGTGAGCTCATGGCCGCCATGGCAACCATGGGCCTGTCTCAGAGAGTAGTGGGCCCCACACATGTTGGAGGACATACCCTGGATATGATATTTTGCACAGGCCTTGAGGCGGGGGATCCGTTGGTGGGGGAGGTGTCAACAGTGCCCTTGTCTTGGACGGACCATTATCTCCTCCGGGAGGATATTCTGGCACATGTCGGCCCCCAGGAGGGTGTGGAACCAGTTAGGCTAGTTCGCCCCCGAAGGCTTATGGAACCTGAAAGGGGATGTTTCCTCTGACCTTGATGGCCACTTACTCGATGACCCCGTGTCCAGGTGGAATACCGTGCTAACGGAGGCCATCGACTGTGTGGCTCCCAAGCATCCACCCCTGAATTGCCGACAACGCAGCTCCCAGTGGTATACCTGGGAACTGCAGCGGATGAAGCAGGAAGGGCGGTGGTTAGAGCGACGGTGGCGTCATTTGTGTACTGAAGTTGACCAGTTGAAGGATAGAGTCTGGTTACGTACCTATGCCATTGCGGTGCAGACAGCAAAGAAGGTTTTCTTTGCTGCCCTCATTGTATCTGTTAAGTCCCATCCGGTTGAGCTGTTCCAGATGGTTAGGGGGCTGGTCAGTCCGGCCTCCCTCCGCCTGGACGTAGAACCATTGAATGCTCACTGTGATTTGTTTGCGGACTTTTTTGCGGATAAAATCGCTCAAATTCACCACAGTTTTGATGCAACTTTTTCAGCAGGGAACGGGTCAGAGGCAGTAGAAGCCCCTTCTTGTCCTATTTTATGGGATGAGTTTCAGGCAGTGTCGCCCTCAGATGCGGGGGATGCTCTTGGGACTGTCCGAACCACCTATTGTGAACTAGATCCTTGCCCGTCCTGGCTGGTTAAGGCTAGCCGGGAGACATTGGGGCCATTGCTGGCAGGGATAGTCAACACTTCCCTTGGGGAGGGCGGGGTGCCGGGCTATCTCAAGGAGGCAGTGGTGTAGCCCCTGCTCAAGAAACCATCTTTGGACGTTGACCCCTTGCCAGTTATTGGCCAATATGATGATGACACCCAGCTATCTCTCTTATTTTCCTCCGACTCAGGCCCGGCAGTCTCGGTACTTACCTGGTGTTTGGCCACTGTGGGGAATTGGATGAGGGCGAGCTGCCTGAGGCTTAATCCTGACAAGACGGTTGTGGGGAGGGCCGAGGGAGTGGTGGCCCCCATCATTGATGGGGTCTGCCCTCCCCTGGTTTCTCAGGTCTGGAGTCCGGGGGTGCTCCTGGACCCGCAGCTCCGCCTGGATGCCCAGGTGGTGGCTGTGGCAAAGGGAGCATTTCGCCAGTTACACCTGGTGCGTTGGCTTAGGCCGTATGTCTCAGACTTGGATCTGGCCACAGTCATCCATGCTTTTATTACCTCGAGACTGGATTACTGCAACGTGCTCTACACTGGGCTACCCTTGGTGCTGGTTCGGAAGCTGCAGCTGATGCAGAATGTGGCGGCCCGCCTCTTGACGGGAACAGGCCGACGTGCGCATATCACACTGGTGCTTAGTTTTTTGCACTGGCTGCCGGTAGGCTTCTGGACCCAATTCAGGGTGTTGGTACTGACCTTTAAAGCCCTGAACGGCTTGGGCCCCGCCTATCTGCAGGACCGCCTCACCCTCCGGGATCTGGAGCAGCCCCTGCGGTCAGCTGGGGGTGCCCTCCTCGAGGTCCACCAGGTTTCTCGGGTGTCCACTATGAAGGCGTTCTCTGTGGCTGCGGCGTGGCTGTGGAACTCCCTCTTGTTGGAGATCCACTTGGCTGCCGGCCTCCCCTCTTTCCGCAGACAATGTAAGACCTGGCTGTTCTGCCAGGCCTTTCCCGAGGGAGATGGGGTGGGTGGGTTGAGTTAGGGTAGGGTAGGGGCGGATGGGGTTTTATATTGTTTTTTAATTGAATTATTATTGTTTGTTTAAATGTTTTAAAATGTTTTTAATATGCTGTGAGCCGCCCCGAGATGCCTGAGGCAGGAGGGGGCAGCATAAACATTTTAATATAAATAAATAAATACAAACTGTAAAGCACTTTGATCAATGAAATTGCTATATAAGTGATAAATAATTATGAAGGGGAAAGAGCGCACACACACACACAGAGTAATTGCATAAGTTGGGGAGTGGAACCTCAGGCCTGGGGGTCAAATGTGGCCCGTGGCTAGTTTTTATTTGGCCCCTCGCCAGTCCCTGAATATGGCCCTGAAAAAGTGAGCTCAGGGAAATGGAGCAGAGATGAGGGCGTGCACTCCTGGACAGTGGACAGTTCCATGATCTGGACCTGACCCTTCCTCTTCCCTCCTCCCGAGCACACCCCTTAAGGAAGTCTACCCCCAACTTCTATGCAGCTATCAGAGCTTGTACTAGTTTTCAAAGTGAACCCTGGGAGGGAAAGTTTCTTTACTCCTCGTGTAAGGGTGAAAACAGACATGACGCTAACTCCACTTTAACACCGGTTTAACATTTCTTATGCATGTTGCAGGGATGTACTGGTGCCCTATGCAGCCCTGCAACATGCATAAGAAACGTTAAAGCCGTGTTAAAGTGGAGTTAGCGTCATGTCTGTTTTCACGCCAAGTCTTCTTTTCGTAAGAAACCAGGCTATAATTAGATGGGTGTAATTCTAGGTGAAGGCAGAGGAGATTACATCTAGACTAAGCACTTCTCTTGGTGAGGGCATCTCATTCTAATCAAGTTTGGAAAAACTTATTAAAATCTCTAAACTACACAGCCATTGGACGGAGGGGTGCAGGGAGCACTATGGAGTGTATCGTGGGGATGAAGGGGGTTTGAGAGTTATCAGTGGGAGCTGGGAAATACTGAGGCAAGTACTGGGGAGCTGAGGGGATGAAGGAAGAAGAAGAAGAAGAAGACTGCAGAGCCATTGGCAGTATGGAGGAGCTGAGGGGAGTACGATGATGTTTCTTATCTATGATTTGATTTTGTTTTTAATTTACCATGAGCTGTTCTGAGTCTCTGGGAAAAATAAATAATGATAAATCATTTTTTAGAGAGTGGGGAAGTATTTATGCCCTGGTCCACCACAACTTTAATCGCATACAAAGCTTTCAGCAGTTTAGTGGTTCAATGCAGTTTAGTGGCTCAGTGAAACGAGCCGGGGGGGGGGGGGCCTCTGAGGAACACAGTTGTTTAATGAACTAAATTGACTTTATTTGCAGGACAAAAATTTGGGCGAGAGAAGACTGTTTTGCTCGGTATTAAGTAGGGAAACATGCCCTCAGAGCAGAGATGTGGAGAATGACAAAGGCAATGTTTGCCTTCTCAACAGGTCATTGAGGCAGGCACCCCCTTCCACCTTCAGCATTTTAGACCAAAGTTACACCAATCATGAACAAAGCCATCAATCATCCAGATTTTGAATAGAAGCCCTTGGGAGAACATAGACTGTTCTTCTTGTGATTGTATTACTTCCATCTTGTTTCATAGCAAGGACATGAATATTTCAAAAAAATCAGGAAAATAAAAGCATCCCAAAAGGGCCCATGGCAGTAAAATGTCTCTATTATTAATTATTATTATTTTTATTATTATCAAACATTTATATAGCGCCAGCAGTGTACCTGGCACTTTACAAAGTAATAAAATAGACACGGTCCCTGCCCCTAGGGCTTACAATCTGAGAGACAGGAGCTGGGGGAGAGACTTAGGAAGGGGAACAGAGGGAGAGACAAGGGGTCTAACATTCATGAAGATGCGAGGTCTCAAGTGCACGTACTTGGCTTGGTTACGATGAGAATGACAGCAGGCAGGTCCATGTTGCAAGGATAAGGGTAAACCGATCGTAGGTATAGGAATAGTGGCTCAGCAGGATAAAGAGTCAGACAGAGCAGAGCGAAAGAGGTGAGTTTTAAGGAGAGATTTGAAGGTATGAAGGGAGGGTGCAAGGCGGATGTGGACAGGGAGGGAGTTCCAGGCATGGGGGGCAGCAAGTGAGAAGGGACGAAGGCGCTTAGGGGAGCAGGGAAGGCGTGGAAGGGTGAGAGAAGGGACAGAGGAGGAGCGAAGTGCACGGGCTGGAGTATGGAGGGCGATAAGTGCAGAGAGGTAGGGGGGAGCGAGGTTGTGAAGAGCTTTATAGGTGAAGAGCTTTATAGGTCTCTAGGGAAGTACCCCTCCAAACCACATTTTGCTGATGAACGGTCAGTCAACTTAGCTGCTGCAATGAAGAGCTATTAGGCAAGATATTCCCAGCACCTCACACCTTCCCCGAAATAACCACCCATGGAGGAACTTTCTCAACTAACAGAACTTTACAAAGGGAGGTTGCAGTAAAATGATGGTGCAATTTGCTCCTCATTCATACGGATGACCTACTTTAGTGCCCTACTTTTTTTTTTTTTTTACTGGTGAGGAGAATGGTGAAGGCGCTTCAGGCTCTACTCATTAAATATCATTAAGTGGAACAGTGAGATACAGCCGATTTTGGTGGAAATGAACTAGTAGCTTCAAGTTTGCGCTGGCACCAAGGAGGGGAGAGCACTGAGGCAGATACAAAGTGCATCAACATTTTTCTGTTTGGTTCTTGCTTGCTTTTCATGGCTCTGTACCCTTCTGTCCATTCATCTATCCTACCTTCAGCCATCTGGAAGCATTAGATAGCCCTGAAGGGAGGGAGTTAGTGTTGCCCTGTATGGACTTAGCTCAAAAAGTTCAAAGTAATGTCAGCTAGAGCCTATTAGGGGCCCAATTCTGCAGAATAGGTGTTCAAAACACCTGTCAGCATAATTGCAGTTTACATACAGAGGGCTCTAGGACAGGTGCAACGAACTGCTTCCCTCCCGCAAGACACTTTGAAAAATAGTATGAGCTCTGCAGGGCAGGCAGGAGTTATGGATGGGAGTTTGTAAAGGGGTGTGTGTGTGCTCAGGAAGAGAGAAAAGAAGAGGAGGGCCCAGATCATAGATTTATGTTGTGGATCCATCCCCTCTCCTTGGGTGCCTGTCCTCATCTCCGTGTCCTTCCACTAAACTCTCTCTTTTCAGTGCTGACTAGGGAAGGTATTGGATCCAGGGGCCTGATCCAGGAACTGGAAAGAATCCAAATAAAAACCAGCCATGGGCTAGATTTGGCCCATAACCTAGAGATTCCTCACCCCGGCTCTAGGGTCAGGTTAAGATGAGAAAGGACCCTTGCAATCCCCTGGTCTGACCCCCTGAGTAGCATAGGACTTAGATCCTGAGCCAGCAACTTCTGCATCAAGCCCAGGTTAAGCTATTCCATCTTATTGCCAAGATTGTTAGTGATGGAGAAGCCATCACATCTCCGGAGGGCTCTGGGATGGCACTGTTAAGAATTACACTAGTCAGTATAGCCTAGTGGGTAAGGTGTTGGTCTTGTACCTGGGAAAACAGGAATCAAATCTCATCTTACCCAAAAACTCACTGGGTGGCCTTCAGCAAGTCACTCTCCCAGTCCCATTTGTAAAATGGGAATCATAATGACCTGCTTCACTGGAGCTGTTGTGAGGGAGAACTAGAAAGGGATTGTAAAGTTCCACTGTGAGATAGGGTGGGTTATAAATCGATACTGTGCATTCTAATTAAGAACGTAAGTAGTGCCATACTGGATCAGACCCATGATCCATCGAGCCCAGCAGCCAGCTACTGTAGCTTGAGTGAAGTACAGATACAGGCCATGGAGATAGGGCACAAAATTTGCAGGCGCCTGGGAGCTATTGGCGCCCAGAAAACTGAGGCTGGCAACTGGTTCAGGGGTGTAGTGGGGCAAATCAGTTTAACTGGTTTAAATACCAGGATAAAGTCTGGCAACCGATTTTTTTTTTTTTTGGCTCCTGGAGTTCAATCTGAAATTTCATGCCCTGATGGAGGTGTGACCCATTTCTTGCTAATTGCTCTCAACTACTGGTAGCCAGGGGTTTGATTTAAGTCCCAGCCAATAAGCATTTATGGCTCTATCTTCTAAACATTTATCTAGTTTCTGTTTAAAGCTAGTTATGCTGCTGGCCTTCACTGCCTCTTCTGGCAACAAGTTCCACAACTGTATTGTCCGCTGAGTGAAAAAGTACTTCCTTCTGTTGTTTTAAATCAGCAGCCATTTAACTGCAGAGTGTCCCCTTGTTCTCTTATTGTGCAAAAGGGCAAACAGTTTCCTTATTTACTTTTCCCACACCGCTCATGATTTTATAAACTTCTATTCTATTTATTTATTTTTTATTTATTTATATAAAATTTATATCCCGCCCCTCCTGCCCACAGGGCAGCCCGGGGCGGCGAACAACAGTATAAAAAACAATAAAACAATTTAAAACGTTAAAAATATATATCCCCCCCTTAATTTACTCTTCTCCAAACTAAACACCTCTAACCTCCTCATCTGGAAGCTAGTCCATCCCTTCTATCATCCTTGTTGCCCTTCTCTGGATTTTTTTCAATTCTATTATATCTTTCCTGAGATGGGGCAACCAGAGCAGCACACAATATTCAAGGTGGAGTCATACAAAAGATTTATACAGCAGCATTATATTTTCATTTTCTAATCCATTTGCAATAATGTGTAGCATTCATTTTGCCCTTGACTGCTGCTGCCACACTCTGAGCCAATGGGTGTTAATAGCGTCACCACAACACGATCCAGACCAGGAAGCTGCTGGCACTATGGTCTGGATCGGGTCTGCCAGCACAACAAATGTGCCGGTGGCCAGGCCACTGGGGAGCAACATAAATGTGAGGCCAGCTAGCCCTGACCCCATACTGCGCCCAACAGCCCACCCCCTCCACGGCAGGCTATAACAAACATTCTAGCCCGCTGTAGCCTGCTATGGCCCAATCGGGCAGAAAGTTGCCAGAGCAAACTTCTGTCGTGGCTCCAACAAACGTGACGGTGGCTCATGAGCCAAAACAATTCACAACGGGCCTCCATTGCATTTAACACCCAACGTCTTCAAGGAAGTATTCACAATGATTCCAAGATCCTTCTCCTGAGTGGTACCCCCAGGTCAGAACCTAACTTTGTGTATGTAAAGTGAGAATTATTTTTCCCTATGTGCCATCACCTTGCACTTGTCAACACTGAATTTCATTTGTCATTTTATTGCCCATTCACCTAGTAGTACAAGAGCCGTCTGTAGTTCCTCACAGTCTGTCTGGATCTTAACTATCTTGAATAATTTGTTGTCATCTGTGAATTTAGCCACCTCACTTTTTACCTTTTTTTCCAGATCATTTATTTCTTTATTTGTTTATTTTATTTAAATTTCTACCCGCCCTTCTCAGATGGCTCAAGATGGCTTACGAAAACAAATAAAAATACATATAAAACAGTATAAAAACACTAACTCCAACCTTTCCCCTCCCCAACCTAATCACAAACCCCACAAAAAACCTTCCCCAGCCACCCCCTTATACTTCTACCTCAAACACCCACCAAAATCCCCATTCCCGATCCGTGCCTAACAAATGCCTTAACAAAAAGAAAGGGCTTACACTGCCTCCGGAAGATGCTCGGGCTCAGATGAACCTCTGGGGGAAGGGAGTTCCATAACACCGGGGCAGCCACTGAGAACGTCCCCCTGCGAGCCCTCACCGTATGCACAAGACTAACAGGTGGCACCGACCGACAGGTAGGAGCTCCCAGCCGATCGCAGGGGCCGCAGTCGGGCATGGAAGGACAGGCGGTCTCTCAATATACGTGGCGCCCAGACCATTTAGGGCTTTAAAGGTCAAAACCAGCACCATGAAGTATGCCTGGAAAGCTATGCCATCGCATTCTGCACCAGCTGCAGCTCCCGAACAGTCATCAAGGGCAGCCCCACGTAGAGCCCACATTGCAGTAATCTAGCCCTTATGTGATGAAAGCATGGATGACAGTGGCCAAGTCCGAATTTGAAAGAAAAGACCACAGCCTCATCACCAGATGGAGTTGATGAAAAGCGCTCCTGGCCACCGCAAGCAACCTGACAATCCAGGCACAACAAGGAGTCCAGAAGCACCCCAAGGCTGCAAACCTGACTGACCAGAGGGGGCTGGACTCTGTCAATAACAGGAGTCCCAATCTCCTTCAGGTCACAAGGCCAGTCAACCATCATCACCTCAGTCTTGTCTGGATTCAGCTTCAATCGGCTCATCCTCATCCAGTCCCTGACAACAGCTAGGCATTGGGTAAGCACCAAGACTCCAGGGCCTGGGTCAGATGAAAAAAAGAGGTAGAGCGGAGTGTCATCAGCATATTGATGGCACTTCATCCCAGACCTCTGAATGACCTTGCCCAGTGGCCTCATATACACGTTGAACAAGAGGGGGAACAGAACAGAACCCTGCAGGACCCCACAGAGGAGGTCCCAAGAGGACGATGAGCAATTGCCCATCACCACTCTCTGGGACATCTCTGACAGGAGGGAGTGCAACCACTCAAGAGAGGTCCCACGCACCTTTGCCAGGTCCTGCAGTCGTGTCAACAACACCTCGTGGTCAACTGTATCAAAGGCCACTGAAAGATCTAACAGGATCAACAGGGTAGAATTCCCCTTGTCAATCTCCAGATGCAGGTCATCAACCAAGTCCACAAGCGTAGTCTCCATACATAAGACAGGAACCCAGCTGAAACGGGTCCAGGAATCCGATAACATTGAGATGAGCCTGGAGCTGTCGAGCAACCACCCGTTCAATATGCTTCCCTAAAAAGGGAAGGTTAGAGATAGGCTGATAGTGGGGAGTCAGCATCCAAAGATAGCTTCTTAAGCAGGGGTCGGATAACTGCAGTTTTAAAAACGTACGACACCCTACCCTCCCAAAAGGAGGCGTTGACAACCCCAGCCAGCAACAGTCCTAGCGTCTCCCAGCTGGCTTTCACAGTCAGGACAGGCAAGGATCTAGTTCACAAATGGTTGCCCTCACTGCCCCAAGCACCTACCCCGCATCAGTGGGTGATACCAACTGAAACTGATCCAAATAAACAGGACAAGACGGAGCTTCCATAACCTCAAACTCTGACTCTGCAGGTAAAATAGTAGCACCCAAGTCGTGGTGAATACAAGCGATTTTGTCTGCAAAGTAGTTAATAAAAATGTCACAGCGGGCATTAGATGACTCCATTTCAAAGCAGAGGCAGACCGGATTAACCAGGCCCCTCACCACCCAGAACAGCTCCGTCGGATGAGACTTTGCAGATGCTATGATAGTGGAGAAGAAGGCTTTCTTTGCTGCCATCACAGCCACGGCACAGTCCTTTCAAAACGATCTATGCCATTATCAGACAGCCTCAGCGCGAGTCGAGCACCACCTGTACTCTAACCGCCTACCCACCCGCATCTGCTGCCTCAGGTTCTCCGTATACCAGGGTCACCTGTGCTGCCACAGCACTGGGAGCAGACGTCTGGGTGTAACCGTGTCGATAGCCATGGTCAAGGTGTTGTTCCATAAAACGACCAGGTCATCGACAGAGTAACCGTCAAGGTTGGTAGGTAACACACACACACCCAAGAGCTCTGGAAACCAACTGGATCCATATGTCTTTGAGGGTGGACTATCCTAATGGGTCCATCACCCCGACGAGGGCATAAAAGGGTGGGGATCTGTGCCTTCAGAAGGTAATGATCTAACCATGACAATGTTGTCGTAACAACACCCCCAATAATCGGAGCCCGTTTCAGGCTGGTGCAAAACATCAAATCCAACGTGTGCCCCGCCTCATGTGTTGGGCCAGATACTATCAGGGTTGCCCATGGTTGTCATGGCTGTCATGAACTCCTGCTCTGCCCCTAAAAGACTGGCCTCAGTGTGCATGTTAAACAATAGTGGTCCCAGTACCGACTCCTGAGGTACCCTGCTGTTGACCTCTCCAACTTGAAAAATGACCATTTATTCATACCCTTTGTTTCCTATATTTTAAACCGCTACCAATCCATGTCAAGACTCTTCCTCTTATCCCTTGACTGCCTAGTTTGCTCAGGAGTCTCTGGTGAGGGACTTCGTAATTATTACACTCCTCTTCCATACATAACCCTGTAACACTTTCTGCATCACAGCTGGCATATGGGCAGGGCCCCGATTCTCCCGCGGAATTGTTTAAAAAATTCCACGGGAGTCGGGACAGCCCAGGGCCCGATTCTGCACCTCACCACACTGGATTTACCAGGCTGGGGGGGAGGGAGGGGAAACAGTCAGGGATTGCCTCTCCCCCCACCCACCCCACTTGGTAAATCCAGCTCAGGGGCTTTTCCTTCCCCCCAGGCTGCATCGGGTGGGAGGGGCTGCCAGAGCTCCCCCACCCCACCCCACCCCCCAAATACCCTTCACAGCCTGGTAAATTAACTGACTTGGCAGTGGCAGCAGCAACTGCTCCTTTCAGCAAATTCATCCCCATTCGGCTCCTGGCTTCTTTCTGGCCCCTCCCAATGGTGCCTCTCAGGGCAACACAGTTGGATCTGGCTGCGCTGCTCTGGGAGGTCCCGTTGGAGGGGCCAGGAAGAAGCCAGGAGCCCGATGGGGATGAGCACACTGAAAGGAGCATCTGCCACCACCGCAGCTGCTGCCAGGTCAGTTAATTTACCAGGCTGGGAAGGGGGTAGGGGTAGGCGAGCCCTGGCAGCCCCAACTGAGCCTGGGGGGTGGGGGAGGGGAAGCCCCGAGGTTTGTCCATCCCTCTCCCCCCATGGACTCGCCTGCCCTGCATCTCCCCAGCAGTGCAGGCTGGAAATTCTGTGCTGGCGTAAGCGGGGCATGGGAGGGGGATCCTGTGGGAAATCTGCAAATCGTAGACCCATATTTGGCTCGGGGCCCTGCACATGGGGCAATTTTCATCCACAAAGAGAGTGCCTAATCCCACAGGAGTGACCAGCCCAGCCTCCTTCTGCAGAGTACTCCTCTCTCCTAACAGCAGAGCTTTGGGGGAACCAGACCTTCAGCAGCTGTGCATGCAAAACTTCTAACATCCCTCATTTATATGGAGACAGATGTCTCCTCCTTTAATGCACATCCTTCTTTGTTGAGATCCACTGCTGATGACTCCCAACAAAAACTTTCTCTTCTTGCTAACTATGCTTGGCCAGAGTCTTTCGCAACACATGCCTAGTGCTTGCTTGGGCCATTAACATCCCGTGGCCTGAAATGCTGGCGCCCAACCAGGCTAATCAGCATGGCACACCCCTTTCACAATGTGGCTGGCTGCACCCATTTCCTGCGCTTCATGTGCAGCATCCTCCCTTCCTCCAAGGCAAGAACTTCACGTGGCACCTGCATCCAATGCTTCATTCCCAGGCCAGCTGAGGTGATGGGAGAAAGGGATGGAAAAGAGCCGTCCAGACCCTTTGCCAATGTCAGGCACAAGAACAGCACTAATCAGTGTGGCATGGTAAGCATCATGTACTATTCCTGTGCCGGGCATTGGCAAAGGGGATGGTTTCATGGGGTCTGGATGTTTGTTTTCCATCCCTGTCTCCCATCACCTCAGCTGGCTCAAAACATTTTTATATATAAGATCTTATCTCTGGTCTAATGGAATTTGAAGGAATCCATTGTTACGATGTCCAAGATGGAGAAAATATCGTGGTTAGAGCTGAAAGGAATATCTGTGGAGATTACTATAGCCGATGAATTTGCCCAGTTTGGATCCGATGAAGCAGATATTGAGAGCATTTTCAGATAAACAAACTATCACTTGATTAGGAGAAAACTAATCCGTGACTGTTATCCAGTGATTACAAAGTGGTACCTGTTTAGAAAGACATTTGTTATTCCTTGATAACTTAATTCCGGAATAGTCAGTCTGAACAGAGCTTGCTGTTATTCAGGAATTAGAGTCTTCGAGATGAATTTCAATCCCATGGTGCTTTTCATCTGTGCTAAGCGGCAAGCGCACTGATTACTGAGATTGAAGAAAATCTGATCTTTTTCATTTTTCTTCATCCCTTTGTTCTGCACGTATTTAAACTTGGCGTTCCGCAATGCATTGTTGAAGGATGACAGATAATACAATTGTCTCACAGTCATGTGCCCCTAGATACAATAGTGGCAGAAATGCCTAGAGAGGAAGACAGGTCTTGATGTAGGACTCTGGGGCTTAATCATGGAATAGTTGACTAATCCATGACAGTCGTTTAGACGGACCTAATCAAGGAACAGTTTAACATCTGGATGTATAAACCCTAGTAATCAAGGGTTTATAACATCTGGATGTTTTTGTTATCACGTGATAACAATCACTGTTTTGCAGTGTTTAGACGGACATCTCATTCTGGAATTAAGGCTCTAATTCCAGAATAAATGTCTGTCTGAAAACGCCCTCAGTCCTATGTCCCCAGATATCTGCTGCAGATATTTTGGTATCTTCATTTCAGCACTATGGCACATGCACAATAGCCAAAACAAAGAAACCAAAATGTCAAAATGTATTTATTTTTTCAAATTTATATGCAGCCCCTCCCACAGGGTCAGAGCGGCTCACAAACAATAAAAATATTAAATTTTGTACAAAAATACCCTTAAAAAACCCTAACCCTCCCACAACACCCACCCAATATTGCCTCCGTTCCCCACACCCAACCCCCATCACATCCCTGCTCCAGGGTGGATTCTGTTGTGTAGCTGCGTAAGGCCTGCTCCCACCCCAGTATTGCCTGGGATGTAAGAATCTCACAGCTATACAAACAATTCTGGTCCTGTCTATTTGGGCAGAGTTGCTCGTGCCATCTCCCATCCCTCTTCTCAACGTGGCATTAGCTGCCACGCAAGTACACTTTCCAGATTTGCTTCTTTCAAACCTGCTAGACAGGCCCTAATCCAAACAAAAGCTTTGGTGTCCCCCACTTCCAGGGCGCAGTGCAAGCTGTGGTGTGTGTTGTAACTACATCATTGATCAGGAGAAAGGGATTCTCCTCAGCATCTGCTGCTGGACACAGGATAGAAGGCTCAGTTGAGCCATCGCTCAGCAAGCTCTTGATTTGCAAACACAATTCGTTTCATATCTAGCATTCAGGAAAGCTTTGAAAGGTTTTGCCCCAGTCACAAACACTAAACACAATTCCTTTCATATCTGGGATTCAGGAAAGCTTCGAAAGGTTTTGCCCCAGGAGGCACTAGGCCACTTCATCTAGGACTGGTTCAAAACAGCTATTCTGTTTTCATGGAAATTTCTGCAAAAAAGGAATAGCTGTTGTCTTCTTCCAATTGGAATTCTGATCAGGAATAAATTCCAATTGGAATCCTAACTGAATTGTAAAAAAAACCAAAAAACTGCATGTGCAAATCAGCTGCCCTTATTCAAAACAACAGCGATGCTACTGCTGCCATTTTAAGTAAGGGCAGTGGCCATTTTGCACACAGAGGTTTTTTTTTAAAAAAATATTATTTAATATTTTGTCTGAGTCTGAACAGAAAATATTGATCCAGTTTTCAATCAAAAATCAGAACCATAAAATCTCAGAGATCACCCATAACGTCACATTGCTGGGTGTCAGGACATAGGTCTTGAACCCAGTGGCTGGGCTTGCAGCACTACTGCTTCACCTTGCTCAAGTCCAGCCACTCTCTCCCCCAAGAGAGCTCCCTGCCTTGCCCCCTTCTGTCTGGCTCCTGCTCTTGCACAAGGAAGCTGGGTGGGGCAACTTTCACTCTGCATCCTGGTTCAAGTCCTTGCTCTTGATCCTGTCCTTTTTGTTTCCATTCCCAGTGCCTTGCTTCTGCTCCTAGTCCTGCCTCTCCTCTAGCCCTTGCCCTAAGCCTTGCCTCCTGTTTTCTGCTTTCTGGTTCCAGTCCCAGCCCCGATTCTGTCCCTGTGCCCCGGCCCAAACCCCATGTCTGCCCGTGTCCTGGATGCCCCATACCCCACAACCCTTACAGTTTGCTCCACCGCTGCTTGTGCCCTTTCATACGTTCCTTCCCAGGGCTGCCATCTCAACGGAGCCCTGTACAGCCCTGCCTCCTCCATTCTGTGGGGACTGTGGGCAGCGCAGGGCTTTCCTGGTCCAGTGTCGCTGCCATTTCCAGCCATGGCCTCACGCTTGCCCCAATGACGCCACAAAAGTGGGGTTTGTAATGGGCCTGCTGTCAGGAGAGGCACTGGTTTGGGCCACCCCCTGCTGGAGTAGAACATCCCCCTTCTGAACAACTTTGAGTCTTTTCAGATGAGCAAGTTGATTGCGGGGGTGGTGGCCGTGGCCGCCGCATGGCTCCGCCATGGAGCACCGACACATGTAGACTGCATGGGAAGCAAATCAAAACAGGCAGCTCCCACCGCAGCCACCGCACATTTGGCTGGCCCTGTACGGCGCACTCCGGATTTCCCGGCAGTGCTCTGTGAGTGGCTGAGAGTGGCTGCTCCACGGGAGTGCGCATCCAGCTGCTCTACCTTCAGACGGGCGGTCAGAGCCGTGGCTCCTGGGTGGCCATGCGGGATAGCATCTCATCTAAAAACATCTTTGGAGGACTTCACTCGGGATCTTTTCCTCATGTTTGGCAACCCAGCCCTTGCCAGTAATGATGCCCAAGCTCCTCCTGCTCCAGTGCCAACTGCCCCAGCTCCTGCTGTGTGGGCTATTCTCTTTTGGATGGTTCCTGCTCCAGCGCTTGCTTCTGCCTTCAATGTCCTGACTCTGCTGCAGGCTCCGGCACTCCCAGTTCCTATGCCTGCCACGGTGGTGCCCCAAGGACTGGCACCATGTTTCTGAGAGGTGGAAACCATTCACCAGCGGCTGGCAGAGTCCCTAGCCTTGCTAGTGCATTAGCACCCAAGGCCTTCAGGCCACCGTGCTTTCCAGCTCAGCTTAGTGCCCCAGACTCTGGTTCCTGTTGCTGCCAGCTACCGCTGGCAGTAGCACCCCAGACTCCTGCTCTGGCCCCAGAGGCCCAGACCATGATTTGGACAGTGCCTCAAGCACTGCCAACATGTGTGCCTGGTGCCTCGGTCTGGCTTGTGCTGTGTGTACCCGACGCCTGTACCCAGCCTGCGCTGTGTGCGCCTGCTGCCTGTGACTCGGCTTGCCAGGAGGCCACCCTGCCTCACCTGTCCTCTACCTGCTGTCCGTCATGTGCCTACTGCCTGGTTTCTGCCTGTGACTCGGCCTGCCAGTGGCTAGGCTTTGTTGACTGCCATACTGAAAGCTTGGAGGCTGCTTTGCAGACCTGCTTTTTAAAAATGTGAATGAGGTGGCAGTTTTACAATCAAGCTTGAGGCCACAGAGGACCTTTTCAGATGTATTTACTAACTCAAGATACTGCTGATAATTTACCATTGGTCTTAGTGCGAGCTTGTGAAGAATCCCCTGAAGAAGAGTATTTTACTCAAAACGCATTGGGGTGGGTAATGTCAGGACCCAGGTCTTTAACCTTCACCCCTGGAGTTCTTGGAGCAGTGGCTGGGCCTAGAGAACCACCGTTTCACCTTGCCTCAGGCCCAACCACCAAGAGGCCTCCTAGCCTTCCCTTGCCCCTCCTGTCTCTGTCCCTCCCTTGCCATGGCTCCCAGTTTCCTGGTTGGCTGCCAGCCAGTATATAAAGCTGTCTGGTAGCACCAGGAAGCTGGATGGGGCAACTTTGACTCTACTTCCCAGTTCCAGCCATGTCTATCGGCCCTTACTCTTGATCCTGTCCTTCTTGTTTCCAGTGCCTTGCTCTTAAAGAGTTCTTGTTCCTAGTCCTGCCTCTCCTCTAGCCCTTGCCCTCAGCCTTACCTCCTGTTTTCCCCTCTCTAGTTCCAGTCCTTCCTGTGTCCCAAGCCCCATGACCTGGACACCCTTTATCCCAGAACTCTTACACTGGGTTTCAATAACAGATGGACAATATTTGGCGAGGAGAGTGAATTCCTGGCTCAATTGAAGTCATGGCCAAAATACCCATTGATTTCCCTGTATTCCATGGCACTAAGCTGATCCAACTCTTCCCTGCAGCAATTCCTGAGCAGGATGTTTATTGGGATGATCTAGATATAACGGATTCTGCACCAAGAAGGGGCTGGACTTGATGACCCTCCCACTCTAGGATTCCATGAACTCCCAAGCTTGGGCTGAAGCAGGAATGGCTCTAAAAGCAGGGACCTCCAGTTTTTTCTTCACCCCATCTCTTTGTTGTGACACAAGAGCAGGCACTGATGAGGTGAGTGGAACAGAAATTCCAGCAGTTTAAATCATGCCTTGAAACCACATTCCTTACCCAACAGAAAACCAGAAAAGATCCAGGCATTCTCAGTCTAATACTGGCTCCAAGTCCTGGTATTCAGACACTTGAGACATAACAAAAGCAGGGATGGAGGGGAAGAAAAAACTGGAGGTCCCTGCTTTTAGGGCCATTCCTGCTTCAGCCCAAGCTTGGGAGTTCATGGAATTCTGGCCCAAGTAAGTCCCAAGTCTAACTGCATTAGGATCCAATCCACCCTTGCTACAGTCACGCTCTTCTGGGGAGGTTCTCCTCTCCTCTAACTCTTTTCCTTACTGCCCACACACCATTTGAAAGAAGGGTTTTGGCACACAGCTCAAAAAAGCACCACACCAAAACTGTTATTTCTGGGAATCAGACTATTATTATTTACTATTAGACATTTATATAGCGCCAGTCGTGTGACCTGCTGCTGTACAGAACATAGAATTAGACGCGGTCCCTGCCTGTGGCTTACAATCTAAAATGGCCACGGGGTATTCCGATTCCAGTTCAGGATACCAACTACAGGTTTTTTTCACTGTATTTTGTTTTCCCTGGAATCCAAACAAATGGCCCTAACCATTAGCTTTCCCCCCTCTAAATAAAGATAAATCTAGGCTCTCTGTTTTGATAAAAGCCCCAGCCCCCATTGTGACAGGCTTTGTACAGGCATAGCACAGCGAGACAGTTCTTGCACCCAAAACTTTACAACTGAAGGATTTTGTCTGTATGGAGAGCTGCTGCATTTCAGTTGAACCAGATTAGTCAAACTTAAGGCTACTCAGGAAAAAGGATCAAAGTCTCATGAAAAATGTCAATATGTTTTTCTGGCCCTGACTGAAATGAAACTATGAAGTTTTTGTCCAAATCAAAACTCTGACATTTTATTTTGGCCATTTCCAAACCCAAAACATTCCCCCTCTCCGGGTCTTTGGATGTACTGTACATTTGTGAGTGAGTGCATCATGGGAACTGTAGCCACCAAAAACTACATTTCCCATTGTGTGCATGCACACCCAAGTGTGTCCATAGGAAAAGTACCTTTTGGATGTGCATCTGAATCTAGCAGATTTGTTTATGTTTGACTTATTTTAATATCGATCATCAAAAAATCAAAACATTCTTCAGAAAACTGAGTGTTGAAACCATGTTTTCCAATTAAAAGATATAAAAAATTTCCTTACTCTTAGAAAAATGTAATTAAGCACACGCATCAATACTTTTAATTTTGAAAATGAATAGCTTGTTCCAAATTTATCTTAACCCTGTGTTTAGATTAATTTGATTAAGCTTGAACAAACCATTCTCAATCCAGCCTTAGTCTAGATGGGGTCTTAAACCACCAAGATCAACCACCAAGCTTTCCTCCCTTTTCTATCAGGCTTTCCCTAGCTCCTCACTCCTACAGATTGCTCATCTGAGCTTCTCTTTATCCTGCCTTAGCTTTCAGGATCCCCCTGTTCCTCTGCATCTGTGAGCAACCTGTGTGCATGTGCACCTGTAACTTCTCCGCTTCATGAATGTATCCATCAGGCCCCAGCTTTGAACCCCCCTCCTCAGGGGGGTTCTGGAACAGTGGCTGGCCCATCAGTACCACTACCTCAGCCTGCCTCTGGCCCAGCCACTGCCCCGCCATGTCTCCTCCTTGCCTTGTCCTGCCCCTGCGCCGCCTCGGCTCGCTGTATTCTGAACCCTTTTTGCTCTTAGTCTTTGTCTTGTTCTTGCTTTGCCCTCTTCTTGCTCTCAGTCCTCGTCTTGTTCTTGTTCCTGCCCTGCACCCTTCCTGCTCTTAGTCTGTGTCTCGCTCCCCTCTTGGTCTTGTCCTTGTACCCCTCCCCTCTCTAGTTGTACCTTGTCTCTTGCCCTTGCCCTCAGCCTTGCCTCCTGTCCTGGCTCCCAGCTGAACCCCCAAGCCCCCATGTCTGCCCATGCTCCAGATGCCCTTTGCCCCGTGGCCCCTGGCAGTATCCCTATGTTCCCTTCTCCCCCATCTCCTCTCCCTTGTCCATTCTAGACTGCAAGCCCCTTGGGACAGAGACCTGTTTGTTATCATGCCTGCTGAGCACCAGGCACATTGCTGGCACTATATAAATAGCAGCAATATCTTCCAGCAGCCTCTGTATAAGCCACCAGTCTAAAAACACTTCCAAACATCTTTTTGCTAAAGCTTTCACACCTCTCCCCACAAGGAAAGGGCTAAAGTACACAAAGAGTCTTGCACAAGGCTGTAGATGATCAACAAGGGTCACAGCGGCAAGGTATCCTCTCAACTTGCCCAGGGAACATGCGTTCTTAGCAGTAGCGGCATTAGCTCAAGTCTAAAGGGCAAGCTCCATTCTGCAATCTGTGAGCAATTCCAACCTTTCCAATGGGGTTCTGCTCACTTATTGAGCCATCAGATTTGGCCATAAATCTTGGTCTGCAAAGATAAAGCCAGGCTGTAATCAACCGCTGGGAACAGCAGCCATTTTGTCCTCATACCTCAACAATGCAGAGCTTGTCTCGTTGGCTGGGATCCTGCCTGCCCAATAGGCCAGTGTTGGAACACGGTGTCCCCCCTCCCAAGTTGTCTGCTTTGCGGAGCCCCCACCTGAAAGACAGAGAATGGAAAAGTGTTAATGGAGACACTTCTACCAAATATATCCTGATCCACAGGGCAGGGTCCAGAATAGTGTAGGTGCTGTGACCGCACAGGGCCCTGTCTGTCGGGGCTCCAAGACGTGAAGTCCATGAATAAACTTGAAACGACAACATGAGTGTGAGAAGCACTGGCTTAAATATGAGCTCACAGAGCCTCAAATGTGTGGAGCCCCGGCCTATAGAAGGCCCATGGGGATTCAGGAGGGGCCCACCACCACATGGGGCCAGTGAGTAAACTAGAGATAAGTGCAGATGCATAATGCATGAGCCCACAGGGCCTGAAATGCAGGGAGCCCAGGCCACTGAAGGGGGTTGTATTTACCTGAACATCAACAAATAATGACAATGGGTGTTTTCAACATGAGGCTGCCCGGTTCGACCAACTCTGGCCCATTTGGGCCAGCACTGAATCCTCATGTCTGTTCCAGGCCCGCCAGATGTGGGCTCAGTTCCTTCCAGGCCTACGGTCCAGAACCAAGAGCCACTCAGGTAGGCCAGAGCGGGTTGCCATGGTAGCCAGCCATGACTGCCCATCATTTTGGGGGGGGGGGGGTCGGGTCAGTTGCAGCACAGGGGCAGAGCCATCTGGCCGTGCGTTGCTCCCCGTTTTCCTCCCCGGCCGGGTCAGGCCATGGGAACATGTGTTCTATTCCCCAAGCTGACCTGGATGGGGGTAACACCCCACCCCACCCCACCCGGGATGTGCAGTCACCAATGCGGCTGCACGTTTGTTAACACCCAATGTTTGCTTTTTAGGTGTTGTTTACACAAAGCGTGATAGTGGGAAATGCCTTATGTGGAGGTCTTGTCTGTCTGTGACCCTGTATCATCTACAGTACTACACCAGTCAGCCAGACATGTGATACCTCATTTTAAAGGTCTCCCCGTGACAAGCCCAATATGCCCACCCTCATCTTTGTGGGTTGAAGGGTTCCAGAGATATGAGGGTGTACTGGTTCCAAAGCTATTTCTGGTCCCTGCCCAGTCATGCCACAATGGGTGTGATGTCATGGTGCCCGGTGATGACGGGCCTTAGTGCTATGTGCCAGAGCGACTGGTAGGAAGGGGGGCAGAGGGCAGCGGGGGCTGGGTGGGAGGGAATAGACAAGCGGTGACCGAGGGGGAGAGAGAATAGGCTTGCAGAGGTCGTGGTGAAATTTTGCAGAACCAGTGTAAAAGACATTAGAGTTTCTCCATCTGCAGATGGGTTCTGCATGCCTTTGTTGTGGTCTCTGGGGCCACAGGATTATAGTTAAGCCTCAAAATGAGGTCACACAGGCCAAACATTTGGGAACCACTGAACTAAAGGTAAGGGGGATATATCTTTACAGAAAGGTAGAGCCAAAAAAACACCAAGTCCAGTTGTGCAGCAAGCACCCTTTCTAACATAGCCTCTTATCCTAAGAAAGGGGGGGGGGGGGGGAATGCTCCATGTAAAGCAATGGAGATTTCTAGCTTGCTCCAAGAGCACCAGTTATGAAATTCTGAGCCCTTGGGCCCTCTGCCAAATCTGGTTGGGAACAGCCTGCAGGTTCAAAAGATATTAAGGGCAGGGAATGTTTTTCAGTGAGAGGTGGAAGATGCAGCCACATGAAAAAGGAGTGGTGCAAAAAAGTTCTCCCATCCCTTTCTGACATGGCCTGTGGAGTGTTGTAGCGTGACGGCACTCCAAAGGGGGCGAGGACCACATCTAGGGCAGGAGAGCCTCTTCAGCGACACCCATTTCTGGTCTGATCGTACCCTTTTCTTATGGGGCAGTGGGACGTGATGGTGCCACAAAGGGGTGAGGCCACTTGAAGTCCAGGGAGTGCAAGTGCACCTTTTGCACCCCACTCCCAGCACCCATGATAAAGGGACTTGCACCTGCATCCACACACACACACACCACACAGTGATTGCATGAGCCTCCTAGAAAACCTGGCTAAAAATGTTGACAGCAAAGTGAGTCCAAAGAATGAATAGATCACCTTCCCCAATTTACTTAGCATGAGCAACAGACCCCAAAGGACCCACAGACCCCAAAGGACACATTCAGTCTGTAAACTGAATGCTGTCAATTTCTAGCCTTTCCAGCATCTGGGATGTCATGAGGTTTCAGAATCATCTGTGAAGAAAACAGGGTTTCTCTTCTCCCCCCCCCCCGAGAATGTTAGACAGCTTTTCCACCTTCAACCCCCTTTCACCTTTACAGTTTGAGAATGGTACCACGGACCTCTCCCCCTTCTTCGGATGAAAAGCAAATAATTTACAATGCTAATTTCGCGCCCACAGTCGCATGATTTCCATAAACTCAGTCTTTGAAGTTGCATGAGAACATAGCACAGGCAGGAAATGCTGTAATTGATTCTGAACAGCTTAGAGCAAAGTGCTGAAGCTGCTTTGCTGACATGTTTAGGCCTGAGGGGGGACAGATGTGGGAGGAAGCTTGTGTGTGTGTTTGTGCAGTACCACTTGGAAACCTGTTGCCTCCAGGTGGTGGAAATATTTAGAAACACCGCACACTTGCCAAGGTTACTTCTTTATATAACATCACAGGCAATTTCCCCCACTACAAGTAGGTTTTTTTCCTCCTCCTCCTGGGCTTTCACCTAGAAGAGGCAAGGCCACATCAGTGGTGGCTGGGGAAAGGGGCCGTCATGCCCCTTTCTGACATAACCCCACCTCTTATGAAGCAGGGGTAGGACCATGTTGGAAAGGGGGTGGAGTCCCTCTGGCCTACCTCCTTTCTGATGAAGTCACCCCCTCCTGCCTCCAGAAGCCCTGAGTTCTTTGGGTTATCGGAGGCATCCCTGGCTGACCCAGAGATTTCGGTGCTTCTCCTGGAGTCCAGAGACCCTGGGTCAAAACCTGGAATCTCAGGGCAAAACTCTGAGAGGTGGCAACCCTACCTGCAAGTGATCACTGGTCAGGGTCGGCCTTAGCAATTGTGGGGCCAAGGGCAAAGATAAAATGCAGGGTCCCAGGTGCCATCCTTTCCTTCCTCATGGTGTGCGCGTGTGTATTATCAGAATAATACATGACAGACTGGGAAGCTGACGAGAGAGGTGAGATATAGTGAACAATTCGCTCAAGTTACGTCTTTGGACAAAGCTTTTCCTTCTGCCTGCATGGTTCGTGTTAGTGCAGGCACCACATGATCCAGCAGACCAACACAGAACACCAGCAGCTTGTGCCCATCCCATCATCTCACCGCCATTCTCCTAGGTGGAATGGAGGAAGGCGCGCTCTTCCTGGGAGGCGAGCACCCTGCCAGAGTGGAAGGCTGGGTACTGCAAACCAAGCCTTCTAGAGAAGTGCATATGTAGCTCATGTTGGATATTGCATCCCTTTATCGGATCCATGCAGCACGGTACAGAGCAAAGCAACCTTCTTCCTCTCCCAGGCCACTCTGAAAACGAGCACAAGCTCCATAGGCCATACTGGAGTTAGGGGAGGTGCTTAACGGGTGTGCTCTAAATGGGGGAAGGAAGGGGAGCGTCCACATCATGGATCTATGCTATGGACTCATCCCCTAGCCTTGAACCCATGCCCTCATCTCACCTCCCTTCCCCTGAGCTCATGCTTTCAATACCTGAAGGTAGGGAGTGAATCCATGGTTCAGATCCAGGAATTGGAAAAGGTCAATTTTATTTTTTAAAAATGGCTGTGGGATTTGGCCCACAAGTTGGACATTCCCCCCTCCTGGTGTAGAGGGTTACTTCACACCCATTTCGGGACGATCCCGCATAACAAACCTCTGGCATCCAGGGCCAGACTTCAGATTTTACCGGGCTCAGACACTTCTCATGCTGCTGCCCCACAAGGCCATGTTGTCCCCCAAAGCCACACCCCAAGCCCCCTACCCTCAGGTTCACTAGGCTGCCTAGCTGAGGCTTTGAGTCAGCCGCCATGGGATTCTCGTGTCCCTATCACGCACATGCGCATAGTGCACTTTGCTGCTATGTGCTATCGCACGTGCACACACGATCACCACCATCTCTGCTCCCTGGAGCTGCAGGACTACATTTCCCAGCATGCTCCACAGAGAAAAGACGGCAGCGACAACGTGCGCATGCACAACAGCGCATAGCAACACACTATGCTATTGTGTGTGCGCACAAGGGGGTGATGGGCTGTGGAGTGTTGCTGTCACCGTGGAGCTGTGGGGGGAGCTCACCCCCCCCAGGCAGGATTATCTGGATGGGGTCCCTCCCCAGCTGTGGGCGGCATGTGGGTCAAGGTGGTACTGCTGTGGTGGCAGGGGGAGGAGGAGGTGTGGCAGTGCGGTCGAGCAGAGAAGCGTCCCAGCCAAGCGCTACCCCCAGGCTCAGTCCTCTCTCCGCAGTTCCCTGCCACCTTTCAGAATCTGTCACCCTAAGCCCATGCCTTTGGGGCCTACCCCTAAGCCTGGCCCTGCTGGCATTAAACTCACGAGTACTGCAGTCATTCCAAACACACACTGGCAAATCCAGGAAACCAAAACTAATGGTGACATTTCCAGAAGTAAGCACGGTGTAGACACGCACACACACAAAGAAAGCCGCCTGGATTTCTCTCAATAATAAAAGGTTATGCAAGTGTGACATTGCATCAAATTACAAAGGCCAAGGCTTCATAGGAAAGCCTGACATTAGATAAAACAGAACGTTCCCTTGGAAGGAAGAAAATAACAAATCCACCCCTCAGAAAGGCTCAACATGGGACACATCCAGTGGCCAGACGGCCCTGCTGCCAGGGAGAGTTCCCAAAAATGAGCAGAGAAAAGCTGAGCCTGTGTGGTATCTAACAGGCTGCGTGGAAAGGAAATATTTAATTTTTTAATTAATCTGGTCACAAGGTTCACCAGTATTCTTGGAGAGAGGGGCCAAAACCAGCCTATATTCTGAGCCAGCGAATCTCGGACGCAGTAAGCTTCATAGCCAGCGTTGCAGGTACCATTAAAAAAAAAAAAAAAGAGGACACCTTTCCAGAGTCAGCCTTAAAGCAAAATTAAAAGGGTAATCATCACCCACTAACCCCTCCACTTTTTAGACTGTAATTTCTTTACGTCTGCTGTGTAGCGTCTTGTGTACCTAAGACTTCCTTTGTCATGATTGTGAAGAAAATACATGTGAGCGAGGAGTAACTAATTCAGAAATGTCCACGAGAATTTGCACAGATCTTGGAACAATAACTCTAGTTGTTTTGAAATTTCCTTTCAACAAGGGGGTAACTTGGATACTCAGTGATGATGGTTTCAATCAGAGCTTCCTCAAATCTTTCATTAGGAAATGTTGCTCCTGAAAAACCCGCTTTTCATGCAAAAATATTTCATGGGGTGGGGGGACACTCCAGACAACAAAAACTACTCATTTTTGAGGGATAACGTTTTTCAGTGGGAACATTTTTGGTCAACTTAAAGTGAAAGTTGGTGTACAAGTACTTCATCATGGGATATGTTGTTTGATGGGAAATGACCATGGTTCTTGCAAATGAACTAAAACTTCCATCATGCACTGCGCATGCACATGAACAATGCAACTGAGCGAAGGTTTTTCCTTTTGCTGATGAACAACCAAAGAAAAATTAATTTAATTAAAATTAAAGAAACATTAAATATTGTGGGGGAGGGGCAGATTTGGAATTTCAGTTTTTTTCACAGGATAGAAATCCTATTTTATGATCAAACCTAGTTTAAATGTCAACTTAATTAGCTATTCCATACCCCGTGTCAGAGAGGAGAGGGAAGATCATGGATCTGCATGATTTATTGTGAGTGACATCTCATTTTTGGCAGTTCCCATGTTTGGAAAGATACCATTGCCTTCCCCCTACCTTGTAGGTGTGCTCATGGGAAAGGTCATCAGCGCCTGCATTTTATTATTTATTACAGTTATTGTTATTACAATTAATTTATATCCCACCCATCTTCAAGAAGGACTCAAAGCAGCTTACAGTAAAACAAAAATACAATATTACAAACATAAAAATACTAAAAAAAAACCTCCCACCCACCCTTCCATACCTCAATTCACAAAAAAACAAATGATATAATCCCCCCATTTCTTCTATGATCCCTCATGCCCATACCCGCCTCTCTCACACTAGGGGGCCATGACATCACTCTCCACCCTTAATCCCCCATGCCCGTACCCCCCTCTCACTGGAAGGCCATGTCATCACTCTCCACTCTTGATTGCCCATGCCTGTACCCCCCTCTCACTGGGAAGCCATGGCATCATCCACCTCCTCCCCATTCCTGTCCGTACCCTCCCTCCCACGGGGGGGCGTGGCATCACTCACCGCCCTCTTCCCACATACCCAAGCTCCCCCTCATGGGGGGGCATAACACTCCCTCCACCCACAACATTCCAATCCATCCATCCCCCACTCCTAATCCCTCATACCTCCAACACCCAGGTCACCCCACTAAACAATTAAAAACAATTAAACACTGTTCTCTTTTCAGAACCGTACAGCTCCATAGAACCTCACTGAACAATCACCCCACAGCCCCATCAGGATCCAGCAGCATCAAGGAATCCCATAAAACAGATACCCCCGCAGCTACCAGCTACATAGAATATCACTGAACAAACACCCACCCCATAGCTCCACTGAAACCCCCACAGAACCATCAAATCCCATACAACAGACACTCCTACAGTTCAACAGAACCTTGTTGGACACACTCCGCAGCCCCAACACAGACCTTGTCGATTCAAAGAGCCCTATAAAACACACACCCCATAGTTCCATCAAAGACGCTGCAGAATCATCAAACCCCATAGAAATGGCACTCCACAGCTCCATAGAGTTCCATAAGACACTGAACAGACACCTTTCAGCTCCATACAAATCCCCACAACAGCCACCCCTCAGTCACATACTGTCCCTTACTTCTGAAATTCAGATTAGGCAACCCTACTCAAGGATGTACTGAGTTGTCCACACTAATTTCTGAATGTAGGGCTGCTAGCGAGCACACCAAGTCGCTGATTTCATAATGATTCAGAATTAAGTCCTGCTTTAAATGAATTAAAATACCAATTCACTCATTTTGGGAAAGAGGAGGTGGAACAGGAGTTAGCAACAAAGATCAAAAGAAAAAAACAACAACCAAGTAAACAGGAACGGGATGGATTGTACAAAGAAAGCCCAGAACCAGGAGCATGAGTCTTCAGCCAGCCAGCCAGCCCTGGAGCTGCCTTTTCTCATAAGTATTTGCACATCCCCTGCTATTTTTGGAAGGTGTCAGGAAATGGGTGAGGAAATAGTTCAAGCCAGCACATTCTCCCAGTGTGTAGCAGAAGTGGGAAAGACCTGACTCATGCTGTAGGCGGCACCACAAAGAGGACAAAATCAAAAGCCCCAAACACCTTTGATTAGAGGGCTCAAAAGGGTGATACTGAAGGGCCTACCCCTATGGAGAACAATGGGAGCTGTGGGTGCCACTGCTTAGTGCCCTTAGTACAGAGGCAAGGAGGTTGAGTTTTATTTGGCCCTTGCGGATCCGGTCCCTACCCTCAAGCACATAAAGAGTGAGCTCAGGGTAAAGGTGCAGAGATGAGGGAAGGCACTCAAAGAACATGGATGAATCCATGGCACAAATTCATGATCGGGATCCTCCCCTTCATTCCCCCATCCTGAGTACACCCATATGGTCCACAAGAGGGCAAAGGTCCCCCATTTCCCGTCAATCAAAGCAAACAACAAGCTCTCCATAACAAGGGATACAGTCAGAGCATAGCATGGGGTGAGGAGAAAAATCCCCTCATGGAATCCCACAAAACCACATCCTTTTCACTTCAGGGCCTGATTAAGGCATAACCATCTCTGAGGCCACTAGGGCATCTTTAGACATAACGCTGTTCGGTGTTCTGTAACACAGCGCCCTACCGTTACAGAGATACCGTCAACACAGCGTTCACCCCAAACACTGATTAAACTGTCAAGACCTGGCAGTTGTTCACTTCCAGTGTTTGGGGTGAACGCTGTGTTGACGGTATGTCTAAACACTGTAACGGTAGGACACTGTTACAGAACACTGAACAGCATTATGTCTAAAGACACCTTGGAGTATGGCAACCTACCTCTTTAGACCTTCCCCCCCCCACACCACCCCGGTCAGTCTGGTCCCTGAACCCATCCTGTGTGCATGCACACACAGAGATGCACACAAAACGGACCCCCATGGCCTCCTGGAAGCATATCTGCAAAGGGAAGTGACAACTCATATTTCATCCGCTTGTGGAGAAGGGCAGCTTGGCCTTAGTGAAAACAAGAAGCATGAGGGAAATGGAAACAGGAAGCACAGACGTGAGAATCCAATTCAGAACCACTTCTCCCTCAGGATTCAGTGGTGTGTTGTAAGGGAGGAGGATGTCACACTCGATAACTGTGTTACAGCATCTCCATCGCTCACACTCTCTGGTGGCCACTCACACGCACACACTTTCTGTCTCTCCTCCCCATTAATGGCCAGGGGCCTCACCAGAATGTTCATCAGGACAGGGCCATGTCAGAAAGGGTGGGTAGAGGAGACTTTGGGTTAAAGCCTTTAGGGAAGGTGGTAATGCTAGTATTCACCAATAGCAGAGCAAGGAAGGAGGCAGGGACCTATATTCATTGCATTTTCCCCCACTGTCACCAATGGGGAAAACGCAGTGAACACAGGTCTCTGGAAGGAGGTCAATGCCACCAGAGAGAGAGAAATTATCACAATTTTTCCTTCAGCTTCATGGCTGGGTTTGAACCAAGAGGCTGCCAGGAGCCTGACTTACTTTCCACCCAACGAACTGGGCAGTCCCACAGGTTTTCTAACCAAGCAAGCAAGGCTGCAGTTACCTCTTTGCTGTTGCCATGCCCCTGTGAATGGGCCAACACTCCCTGCCAGCTCACACTTCTGAGACCAAGGGCCGTTGTCCCCTGGAAAGAAAATAAACACATTAACGAAAAACAAAGCCAGAAGAGGAGGAACATCTGATTGAACTTGAGGGAATGGGTGAAGTCGCAAAGGCAGGGCACTGCTTGATCCCTGTTCCTTTCACACCATTCCTGCCAACAGAACTACTCCAGCTGTATGTGTCCAGGGCCTAGTCTCACCAAGCAACCTTCAGCACACTACCTGAAGGCCTACACCCAGGGACTCATGGGTTCCAGTGGGGAAAATACAGTGAACATGGGTCTCCTGCATACACCATTGAGGGGCTCAGAAAGAGTCATCTGTTGTATTGTAGACAGGCCCATACTTAGGGCCACTGACATGTGGGAAGGGAGGGCCATATTGCATGACAAGGAGGGCAACTATTCTTGCCTTCACAAGTTCATGTTGGTCAGAGGTTCTCTATGTAGACATTTTCTTACCGGAATTACAATTATTACTCTCTGGCCTTAGATCTACAGTCACCCAGCTGAGTCTTCAGGCAGAAACTCAGGGGGGAAATCTGGAATGCACCTTATTTCTATGGGGGGAGTTGAATCTAGAAGGGTGTAGAACACACACACACACCTTGGCTACAGGCCTGATTGCAGGGAAAGCACAACATTGCTGTGGAGACACTTTTCCCCTTGGGGAAGCTCAATGCCTCCTGTAAACTGGCAAGCATCGTCCCACTCTGCTCCTTTCTCAGGCCTGATGACTCTGTACCACAGAAGAGGTCCTTGACCACAATGAATAAGGACTGCCTGAGCCACTGCCTCCCTCAGGGGATGGAGGCTATCTCCAAATAAGATTCCATGTTTTTTTATTCACTTTCATTAGTGACAAGACGAGGGAGAAACAATACAGGATCAGCATTTCAGCTTGGGTTTTAATGAGCTCCAGCCCAATTCCTGGAAGGGAGTGGGCAAGACATCCTCATTAAGAGCGGATTTGGTTGTTTGTCCTTTTGCTTTTAATTTATATGAGGATCAAGCTTAAGTTTGTAGACTTGGATGTCTTGGTTTAGTGGTTTGCCTAAAGGGATGGGGATAGCAGTGAGGATGGAGAAAGTGCCCAGTGGTAAGGATGTTCTCCGAGGCTGGCAGTGTGGCCCTCCGCAGCCTAACTCTCCTAACACCTCCCTAAGAAAACCCCAAGGCAGACCAACTGGGCCTTCACAACCCATACCTCCATGGCATCTGAGTACCTAGCACATTGGGAATTCAGAGATGGCCTGCTCTGAAAGAGGCAAAGGAAACTCTTCAGGTAGCTTGGCTACCATTTTCCTCACACATTTCAGGAGGAATCCCAGGCTAGACTGAAGGGGAAGGCCTCAGAGTTTTAGGGCGAAGCCCTGGAGCAGAGAAAACCAAGAACATCAACCCAAGGGTTTCTCAAGGGTCTAACCTGAGGCCATGCCAAATACAGCATTTGGATAGCTTTGCTCAGGGGGGTTCAACCAATTTTGGCCCATGCTATGTCCAACTTCTTTGCCTACAGACAGGACCCATGGTCAATGCGTTTTCTCCATTGGCAGCAACGGGGGAAATGCAGTGAACACAGGTCCCTGTCCATAGTCACTCCTGGACTGTCTGAAATCCCCATTTAGCTTGGTATCTCCCTTTTAGGACCACAGGTATTTATTTCCAAGAGCAGACGCAGAGTCCGCAACAGTCCAGAACAAAGGGCCAGAAACGCTGGTCAAAAGAAGAAACACAGGAGTCCAGAGCAAAGGTATAGCCAGCTATAATAGCGACAGGCAAAATGCAGCTATACCAGGACCCACAAGCCTGGAGAGGCCCACACTCCCTGGCGTAGCTACATCCCCTGCCGCTGGAAGGGGTTTGTGGGGGGTGGCCACATTCTGCACCAAGGCCCATTCCAACCTAGTTAAGCCCCTGAGTCCAAGACAGGGCAACAAATGAGGGAGGCTGGCAGGCAGACTGATAGCAGGGAACAGGAAGTGACATTGCTCCACTCAGCTTCCTATGGCTGTGGGGAACCAAAGCAGAAGACCTAAGGGCACCTCACACGCTCTTTCAAACCCACAGCTATTGGGGCTCGCACAGATTTACCTCATCCATCTTGCTGAACAGAGACAGCAGGAAGAACCAATCACTAAACAAGGCTGACCTGGCAGGGACATTCAAAATGCTGCTGAAATGGTGCTTTGCTTCCCCTCTGTAAAGTGGCTACACTTGGTCTCTCAGGGCTGTGTGAACTGTGGACCTCTGAGTGGTACATACATACTGAATAGCAGTAATCTAGTGCAATAAACATAAAGTAGCAATAAAATGAATTTCAGCAAAAGACAAATGTAACATATTACACATAGGAAAGAAAAACCAAATGTACAGGTACAAGATAAGAGATTACTAGCTAGGAAGCAGCCCTGCTGAGAAAGATTAAACAATTATAGTTAGGGGTTATAGTGGATGGATCATGAACTGAACAGGAGACTAGGGTAAAAACTAGGTATGGATGCTAGTATTTACTTCTGTTTAATATCTGTGTTTCGTTTTTGTTTACTTTAGTATTTGTTCTTTTGTTTCTGTTGCATTTTCCATTGAAGTCAATGGAAAAAGATCCATGGGGTTTCCTAAAACTAGTAACCCGTCTGCTAAAGTCAAGTGTAGTGTGCTTGTCTGGCACTGGTTTGGGGGGGTGAGTGGCACTGGGTTTGGAGGGGGGAAATGGCAGAGGCTGGGGGCTTTTAGTGGGTGGGGGTTGCTTTGGAGGTGGATCAGGGGGTGCCTTGTGGCTCTGGGCTGGGGTACTGTGAGGTCAAAGGAGACTGGCTGCACCTAGGTGAGGGGCAAGGGTTAAGGAGGGTTGGGGGTGGCACTGGATTTGAAGGGGAAATACTACGGGATGAGGGCTTTTAGTATGTGGGGGCGCTTTGCTTCTGCTTGGCAATTGGTTGTCTAACCCTCTCTGCCTGCTTCCCCCCATGCCCCACCCCACAGCTGCCTCATCTCACCTGCGCTGCATCCTGAGATGAACTTTGCTTGCTGCTTGTCTCTGCACGCTCTTCACCTGCAGCTGGGGATAAGCAGACAACAAAGTTGATCTCAGGACCCAGCACAGGTGAGACAAGGCAGCTGCAGGGTTGGTTGGCGAGTGTGTAAGGTTGCCATATATGCAAATGTTTAGAGGGCACTTATGAGAAATACAGGCTGCAGGACTGCACTGGAGCCAATGCAGCCCTGCGACCTGGTTCTCATAAGTGCCCTCTAAAAACTGCCTATAAGGCAACCCTATGTGTGTGAGACCGGCCAGAGAGGGCTGGCAGTAACCCAGGCTGGGTCAGGGCTAGCAGTAGCCTAGGCTGGAGCGTGAAGCTGGGAGACAGAGCAGAATGGGAGAACAGTAGCACTGCCAGAGCCCAGGTGAAATTGATCGGGCTGCCATTAACAAGTGGAGAAAGATACAGAGTGGGGGAGAGCAAGCCGCACAGAGCCCAGCAGATGGAAAAGGGCAAAGGCGCCTTTTTCAATCTGTTGCTCACTTTAGTATTATCTGTATTAATACTAAGATGCCTACTTTAGTATTAACTAAGAGCTCTTTCAAACGTGTGGCAAACAGCCCTTACAAGTGTTGGCGGCTTGATGCGAAGGTAAAGAATGCTCACCCAGATGACCCCTGGAAAAGCGCCGCGCGCACGAATGAGCTTGTCAGAGCACTGACACAGGCGCACTCTACCGACCTGGTTTTTTCAGGTCAGTGGAGCGCACCTGTCAGCGCACCAGCAAGCTAAAATATGCCTGCAGCGCCTTTTCAGACGTCCTCTGGGTGCGCAGTCTTCACCTTCACATCAAGCCGCCAGCACTTGTAAGGGCTGTTTACCGTATGTTTGAAAGAGCTCTAAATTAGTATTCCCAACCCTAGTAAAAACAGACGCGACAGCGACCCTGGCCAGGTCAGGTAGTTGATGTGCTGCTGCTATTGCTGGGGTCTGGGCAGGGAACTGACCACACGTGACCCCAGCCGAGGAGCTGACCTGGCCATGCCCCCCTGTGCCCTGCCCCCCTGCCATGACAGGCAGCCATGGTAGCCAATCACTGACCTGGCAGCCCCAATCCAAGATGGGTCACAACGTATGTTCTAACCTGCTGTGGCTCACTTTGCCCTGGACTGACCCCGGGGGTGGGGGAGGGAGACAGTAGCCCAGGCTGTGACTTCGGCACTTTGCCGAGTAACAGCCAAGGCTAGCCGCCGACACGCCCCGGGTCAGTCTGGGGCAAACATCTGGGGGCCCGAGCATAAATGTGACAATGGGTCACAGCAGGACAAAGCTGGCCAGAGCGGGTCACTGTCACATTTGTTTTTACCCAGTGTGATGTTATTGAAAAAAGGTCAGCACGAATTGGGTCGTATTAAGAGAAGCATCATATCCAAGAATCAGGAAGTTATAGTACCCCATCCCCAGCATTGCTCACACTTCTCTTGGAGTATTGACTCTCTGAAACATCCTTCCTCTGGTGGTTCTCCAAAGCCTGAGCTGAGTGTTTTCTGTAGGCAATGCAAGACCTATCTATTTGGCCAGGTTTTGGGGCAAGCAGAGATAGGCTGTTTGTAACTGAGATTTTTACACAGTCCTTATTTTTAGGGGAACAGATAGACAAACAGGGTAAGGGAGAGCCAGTAATAAATAAACAAATAATAAATAAATACTGTGTTCAGTTTTGGGCCACAAATTTGAGAAAGGATGTTGACAAACGGGAAAGGATTTAGAAGATCTCAGTGAAGATGATCAAGGTCAGGGACCCATGTTCACAGTGTTGTTCCCTTGGTGGGCCCCTGGTATACAAGCCTGAGGAGGAAAGGCTGACAGCACTGGGCAATGTTTAGCCTAGGAAAGAGAAACTGAAGGGAGACATGCTGGCAGTTTTCAAATATCTGAAAGGATGCCATAAATAGGCAGTGAACATCTGTTCTCTGATGCAACTGAGGATAGGAGAAGTAATGGGTTTAAATTACAGGAAGATAGGTTTAGATTAAACATTAATGGAAACTTCCCAACAGTTAGTTCAGCAGTAGAAGAAGCTGCACAGGGAGGTTATGGAATGTCCTTCCCTGAAGGTTTTCAAGAAAAGACCAGGCAGGCATCTACCAGGGATGCTTTATATATAGGGTATCCTGCCACAAGGCAGGGGGTGAGACTAGATGACCATTGGAGTCCCTTCCAACTCTCCGGTTTTATGATTCTAGACAGTCTCCATTACAGAGGAGGGGCTTCATTTCTTCACCTGTGAACCAGAAGAAGGTGTTCTCCTTCACGGTGCTGTCAACCTTGTCCTTTATCCGTCCCACCAGGGCGTCCATCTCCCTCAGGCTGGCTGAATAGGCCCCGTGGCCTGACAGATTGGTGGGTGGCTGAGCCATTACCAAAGGCACGTGCATATGGGCCAGGGCGAGGTACAGGAAGAAGGGGCGTCCGCTTTCGCTAAACAGAAAATAACAGAAAATGCTGTCGGCGCATTGGCCAAGTGCAAAGGGAAGGGTTGGGAGGAGAACATGGCCAATCACAGGAAAGCAGGATAGAAGTGTAGGGTTCTCCATACAGAGGAAACTCTTTTAGAAGGTCACCAGTGGAAAGGACGCTGGATGAGGCCTGAGGAGACCTAAATTCTATTCCCAGCTCAGCCAACAACCTGCTGTGTGACTGTGGGCAAGTCACTTCACCCCTCAGTGTATATTTCCCCACTCTGCCTTTGCCCCTCTGGACTATTTAGGCGGTAGGTCTTTGGAGCTGGCACTGTCTCCGTTCCTATGTGGCCATACAGCACAACAGGCGCTAATCTCAGCTGAGGCCTGTTTCCACAACACTTGAGGAACCTAGGGTTACCCTTTCACACCTAGGGTTACCACATTCCTCTGAACTTTCTGCAGGGGGAGCTAGGGGCATGTCAGTGGAGGAAGGACAAAGAGTTTGTCACCCCTCCCTTCTGGCATAACCCTTTCCTTTACAGAGTGTTGCAATGTCATGACATTTCACAGAAGGCAGGGGCACTTCAGAAAGGGGGCTATCTTCCTGATGTAACTCTGCCCCTTATGGAGAGTCATGACATTGGGTGTTTGTAGACAGACAGCTGCCCCACCTCTGCTCTGCCTCACCTCCGAGGCCGCTTTTAGACGATCGCGCGGTGCGCTCGCGCGGCGTTTCAGAAACCCCGCAAGGAGGGATTACATGTGACGCCGCCGGCAATCGCGCGCCTCATACGGCGCCGCACATTCTTTTCAAGCCGCGAACTGACCGGGAGCCTGATCGAGGTAGGTCATTCGCGGCTTGAAAAGAATGCGCGGCGCCGCATCAGGCACGCGATTGCCGGCGGCGTCACGTGTAATCTCTCCTTGCGGGGTTTTTGAAACCCCGTGCGAGCGCACCGCGCGATCGTCTAAAAGCGGCCTGAGTGGGCCGTCCGTTTAAAGGCGGCCGGCCCAGGGGTGAGGCGGAACAGAGGTAGGACAGGCTGTCTGTACTCCGGGGCAGCTCCGTTGGCAGTTCTCCAGATCATCCTGGAGCACAGTAAGCAGAGTGGGCTGCACAAACGAGGAGCACTGGCCAGGAGCAGAGTAGCGGTCCATCTACTCAGCAGACAGGCCGCTGTACCTCCGTTTCAAGTCAAGCATTGCACTGGCAACGCCATAAAGCTGCAGGCAGCAGTCTAGAGCAGCAGCCGCTCCACTTGCAGCTCTATGGTGCGGGGAAGGGGGGCACTGCACGGGCAGCACCAGGTCCATTTAAACCCAGCACTGTCGGGGATGTGTGAAGGAGATGTGAGGCTGGCCAGCCCTGGAGCAGATCTGGGGGTGGTCTGTCGAAAGAGGCTCTACGGGGTGAGGCAATGCCAGAAAAGGGGTGGGAAAATCCCCATGGCCTACCCCCTTTTTGATGGGCCCATCCACTGCTGCCTCCAGAACCCTGTTTCTCCAGCTCACCATGGGCACCTCCAGTGGACCCAGAGAAACCAGATTTTTTCCACAAGTCTCTGCATCATAACCCGGAGACTCCTGATGAAACCCTGAGAGGAGGCAATGCTACTCCCACCCAAGAGCTCCGCTGGAAGCCTGCTGTTGGCCATATTTAAGTGATGAGAGGGGTAAACCGAGTAAGGCATCCTGACTTCGCATCACCGCTCCCTGAGGCTCTGCTCTTTCATCAAGGCTCTTAGCACACGCAGGCTGGGGAGTGAGCCCGTGGGGCTAGCACCTTACCCTGCAGGACTGGGCAACTGTGAAACAAGGGGGAAAGAGTGCTCAAAGGGGAGAAAGGGGAGTGTTTCTCAAGAGGTTTAGTTGGGGGAAGAAGGTGACCAGGACTTGATCCAAGTGCATTGGCAAAACTTTGGACTAAATGTTGTGGGGGATGGAAGGGTCCACCCAGCCCAGAAAAGCCCCATCATCAACACAAGAGATGCCTCGTTGCCTGACCCAGAAGCCCCCAACAACACGGAGATCATCTGAAGACTAAACTCTGAAGTGTTTGAAACTGTAAAAGAAGCTGATTGCTGTGGAAAGGTTTATGGTTCCAGAGTTTGCATGTTCCCCGTTTACTCTATTTGCCGTGTCTCTCACAGCACGGAGAAACACTCCAGGCAGGTCTGCCCTGAGGGCAATTCCCCCCCCCCCCCCGCCCCTCCCCTCGCCCCCAAACCTTTTGCTCCTAATTCTGTCCTGAAAATTAAATCAAGTCACTCCATTAGCCATCCTTCCCCTTGTCCCCACTCCCATGGCTGCTTCCTCCCACTGACCTCTCTACATGACATGAGGCAGAGTTCTTTGGAATTCAAGAGTTGAGTTGGGTGGGATATTGGAATTCATTCCCCTCCTGCAATGCTGGAGGGGAAGGTGACTCAGACTCCTCTGTCCCCTCCTATAATTTTACCCATATTCCAAGTGATTTTGAGTCAAAACCTCCCTCCTTCGAAAACAAACCCCACATCTCTCAGAACTAAGGTTATTTTACCTCCTTCCGGAAGGAAAACTAGAGGAAACAGAGCCACGTTGGAAAGGGAGTGAGGCAAAGAGTCTGTCTCACTTCACCCTCTGTAGGGGACAGGGACACATCAGGAAGGGGGGGGGGGGGAGCGGGCCAAAGGGGACATCAAGTCTCTTTCTGACACAACCCTGCCCCTTATAGAGCATTGTGATGCCACAACATTCCTCAGGGGACAGAACCACGCTCAAGAGGCGGCAGGGCAAAAGGGCTGCTGTCACATGACCTCTTTCTGACGTAACCCTCCTGTCCCTCCATAGGGGCAGGGCCACATCTAGAATGGGTGGGGAAGTCCCTGTTTCTGACATGGCTACCCCCTGATGCCCTGATTTTTCCAGGTAACTAGGGGCATCCTTGGCTGACTGTGAGAAATTGCGGCTTCCCTCAGAGCCTCCGAGTCAAAACCCAGTGAGGTGGCAACACCGGTGCAGTGCACAGACCCTACCCTGCCGCAAAGCCCAGGCAGTAAATAAGCTCTTGCTGGGCCAAGACTGAGGCTTGTGAGTCAGGGATCCCAGTGAAAGAGGGGACACGTCTTCCAGATGCACAGAACAAACTGGCCAGGGGAGGCAACTAATTTGTTTATATAAACTCCTGATTATGCCATATCCAGAAGTCTGGCTTTGTCCATTAAAGGAAAGTTACATAACTGAAGAATTGTACAACCCCCTTGATCAGCTACTTGCCTCCTGCTCTGGGCCCATAAATACCAGTAAGGCAAGGCAGCTAATGTGAGCAGGTTCATGATCTACCAAGATCATGTAATAAACATGCCAGGCACAAGAGCACACAATAAGGTGGTCCGGAAAGCAAAGCTTGAGTACACCAGGAAGAACAAGAGAAGGCAAAGAGCCATGAGTGGGCCTAGGTCTGTAGTGAGGGGAGTTCCGCCGTCCCTGTCTGGACTCGGCCCTTCCTGTAAATGTTTCTGCCCTCCTCCTTCAGTTTCTTAGTCTAAAGACTAAGTTAAGGGACCCGAGATCCCGTATGATCTATGAAAGGGTACAGCAGGGGCTGCCCTTGCACCTGCCTCACGTACTGGCTGGAGAAACCTAGGCCTTTCCTACTCTTCATTTCTAGAGCCCTTTGCAGCCGCTAAGCCTTGCAGAGTCCCAAGTCGGTAGGCAGGTAGGTGTGTAGCATTATTATTGTCCTCTGCTTCACAGATGGGAAACTGAGGCCAAGAGAAAGTGGCTTGCCCAATGCCACCCAGGGAGCCCACAGCCAAGATAAGAATTGACTCCTCAGCTCCTCCTTTGCACTGCCAGTGATTGCCTTCCTCTCCACCTGCAGGAGACTCTGGAAGGAGCTTTCTGGGAGAGGATGGTGAGGCAGTTCTTGGCTTCCTGTTTGGAAACTCTATTTGAGATGCAGTGCGGCTGGGGAACCTGCTTCACAGGCTGGTCCTATCACTCCAGAGCGGCCTCCCTGGTTCCTGTCACAGGCCAAGAATCAGAGTTTCCCTCCCCTGTTCCCCGTTCTTCTGGCTCAGCCTAGATTGGTTTTTGTGTGCTTTTTCTTCCGCATTGGCAAGCACTGCCCTAGAGCTGCATCCACCATCACACACCCCTCTCTGTCCGACTGATTCAAGAGCTCATGGGACAGCAGCACGCAGGAGCCATTTCCTCTCCCATGATTTAGTTCCTAATCTCATTAGCTCTCATTTCCCTGCAGTGACAGGCACATACTGTGCCTACGAGCTCTTCCCCAACAGGCAGCCTGGGCTGCGGTCACAGAACAGGTAGCATGTGCACGTAGGCAGCAGCAGGGCTGGCTTCCTAAAGACCCCTTAGGCCAGACGGGGAGAAGTCTCTCTCTCCAGATCCAGCAGCCCTGTTTGTTCAAGCAATGGAGGGGAATACCAGAAAGCCTAGGGTTGCCACCTCTAGGCTGGTTTTGCCCAGAGACTCCAGGTTTTGACCCAAAGGCTCTGAGAAAAGCCCTGATTTCAGTGGGTCAGCCAGGGGTGCCCCTAGCAATCCAGCGAAATCAGGGATTCTGGGGGCACAACAGAAAGGGGGTGGGCCCTAGGGGCTTTCTCATCCCTTTTCCAACATGGCCTCGCCCCCTATGTAGGCATCTTAATGCTCCGTAAGGGACAGGGTTATGTCAGAAAAAAGGCACATGACAACCCCTTTCTCCCACCCTCACTAACGTGGCCTCACCCCCTTCAGATGAAAGCTGGGAGGGAGGAGTAACCCTAAGCAGGCCTAATGAAGGGGTTGAGGGGGAATGGGGGTACAACTGTACCAGGCCCCCAAGTTCATGCTGATTCCCCAAAGACACAAGAATTTTCTTTCGTATTATTCATTAAAACAGGATGAGTAAGTAACAGCAAGTTACTTGCAGCAACTGTAAATAAAGTTCCAGTATAGTCTCCAGAAATTGATTTCAAATTTATGCGGTTGTGGGGGGGACAGGAGGTAGAGGGTTTCCAGTTACCAGGATATACTGGCGCCCAACATTTTTCTCAACAGGCCTGAACACTTGGACAGACCACAGGCTGCTGATCTTGTCAAGCTAGGCAACATGATGTTTAAAGACTGGAGGGTACTGGCTAGCTACCACTTGTGACGGCTTATGCTCTTATGGTTAGGGCTGCCACCTCCCTCCAGGAAGAAACTCAGAGCTGGCACACCCCATTTTTATAAATCCTGCCTCCATAGGGGTGGCACAATATCAGAAAGAAGGGTGGGAAAGTCCCTGTGGTCCACCCCCTTTCTGATGTGGCTGTCTCCTGCTGTCCTGATCCTCCAGGTTAGCCACGGACAGCCCTAGCTGGCTTGGAAAAATTGGGGCTTCCCCTGGAGCCTTAGGGTGTCTTTAGACGTAACACTGTTCAGTGTCCGTAACACAGTGTCCTACCGTTACAGTGTTTAGACAGACCGTCAACGCAGTGTTGACCCCAAACACTGGAAGTGAATGCTGCCAGGTCTTGACAGTTTAATCAGTGCTTGGGGTGAACGCTGGTGTTGACGGTACGTCTAAACACTGTGACGGTAGGACACTGTGTTACAGAACACCAAACAGCGTTACGTCTAAAGACATTAGTCAAAATGTAAAAACTCCAGGTGAACCTCAGAGCAGCGCTAGCCCAGTTGCATGGAGCAGCAGATCAGTATACAGTCAGAGGACTCCTAGATTGGGTTTGTATTTGTGGGGCTTGTGCTGTGGGGCAGCTGTCCTGTAGGCCCACCCTAGTTAGGCAGCTGCCCTACTGGACCCACCCTAATTATAGCTATGGCTCTCTCCCACGTAAATTCACATGGTCAATTTACACAATTCTTGCGTATGTGTTCAGTAAGCAGGGCTATATAATTTGTGAACTTGGCCAACCTGGTGTGATTCCCTAGATGGAAGAGCTTTTCCACTAATTACCCAGGGGAACTCACAGCTGGGGGACATTATAAAAGCCAGTAGCATAACTGGGTTTGAAAAAGCAAAGGGTAAGTTCTTAGATGATGAGTTCATGAACAGCTATAAGTCAAGCTGGTTGGACAACAAGACCTCGGATTGCCAGGAGCTGGGAGTGAACAGGAAGGAATGGATCGCTCCATTGTGGCCTGCTGTGCACTTCCCCAAAGCAACAGGCTGCTGGGCTAGAGATTGGGATGCAAGAGACCTGAGTTCAGATCCTTGCTCTGCCACAAATGTCCTGGATCAATTAGGACATGTCACTTAATCTCTCTCTTTTGGACTCAATCTCTCCATCTGTAATATAGGGAGAATAGTATGGCCCTCACTCACTTTGGGATGTTTATCAGCATTGTGGAGAGGCCTATGCTGGACAGAAGTGTCCCTTAGATGCAGCAGGGAGGGTTGGCTTTACAGTAGAGGGGGGAGGAGCCTAGGAAAGAACCAGAACAGGGGCTGGGTCATTGCCAGGGCAGTGTATGTACATGTGAAGGGAACAGGAGGCCTTGCACAAAATGTCTGGCCGCGCCACTCCTGAGGGGTCCACAGTCCCGTCCCACCCCCATTGCTGCTTCCAAGAAGACCCCTCCATTGCCACTGCTGCTCCTGAGGGGGCCATGCTGCCAGCAGCATGAGCCCAGGAACAGTGGTAGCAGCGGGATCCCCTTAGAAACAGAGGTGGTGGCAGGCTGAGGAGAGGCTTCCTCCAAAGCCCACAGCAACTGCCCCACTGCTTTGCCCTAAGGTCAGCCCCACCTAGATGATGCCATTCCTCCCTAGTTTCTGCTAAGTGCATCCTGATTTGGAGGGATGATTTGGTGGATTTGCCCTTGCTTCTAACAACATCAAAAAGACGTGCATCAGGGTATGACCTGAGACTCAGCTGCTTTGCAAACAAAAGGCATGAACGAACAGGAGGTGGTAGCCATCGGGATGCTGTGTCCATTTCAAGAATTCTGCGTGTCTGACCTCAGCAGCCCAAGCCACACATGCTACAACTCTGACAGGGAATAAAGCACATTCACAAGCCACAGTCTGATTATCATGCAGAATGGGAACGTGGTCATACGTCAGCCCCGCTTTTTTATTCTTAAATCACCAGCGAACATGTCCTGTTTTCTTGTTTACGGCTATATTTATCTCCTCACAGGAGGCCCTCTCTTCCTTAGGGCCCCCCGAAGGGAAGGGAGGGGCGACAAATGAAGACAGGAACAGGATCATAATGACTCGTATGGGAGAGCCTCAAGCAAGGAGGTCTAGGAGTTACCAAAGAATCCTAGTTTGCCTCCTCAGGGGCAATAATAGGTGCAGGCAACCAGGGTCCACAAGTCTTCAAGGCCCACGCTCCCTGGTGCAGCGGCATCCCTTGCTGCTAGGAAGAGGGGTGCAAGGGGACTCGTTTTGCCTTCTGTACCAGGGTCTATTCCAGCCTAGCTACACCTCTGCATCTCCTTGTTCCCAGCCCCCTGCCTCTGCAGCCACTACTGCCATGCTGATCTTGCCACAATTAACTAGTAAGACAGACAAATTGGGCAAAGTGTAACCTGATGGATGAGGTGTTGTACTTGGACCTGGAAGACCAAGGCTCATATCTGGTCTCAGCCATTGACTGGGGGAGGTCGTGAGAGGGTTCGGGGTGCGTTGTCACCAATACACTGATGATACTCAGCTGTACCTCTCCTTTTTCAACAGACCCAGACCCTGCTATCTCAGTGCTATCCCAGTGTTTGGAGGCCGTGGTGGAATGGATGTGGCAGAGCAGACTGAAGCTCAACCCCAATAAGACGGAGGTGGTGGTGGTGGTGAGAGTGAGGGAGGTGTCGGCCCCGATTGGGGGGGTTCGCCCTCCCGTAGCTCAACAGGTCCGGAGTCTGGGGGTGGTGCTGGATGCAGACCTCCGCCTGGAGCGGTAGGTGGAGGCAGTCGCAAAGGCTGCCTTTCGCCGGTTGCATCTGGTGCGGAGGCTGCATCCGTTCGTCTGCGGCCCGGACCTGGCCTCCCTCATCCATGCCTTCGTCACCTCGAGGCTGGACTACTGCAACACGCTCTACGTGGGGCTTCCGCTGTGCCTGGTTCGGAGGCTGCAGCTAGTGCAGAATGCGGTGGCCCGTCTCCTTTCAGGGACGGGTCATCGGGAGCACATAACACCTGTGCTCCGGGTGCTGCACTGGTTGCCAATAGCGTGCCGAGCCAGGTTCAAGGTGTTGGTATTGACTTATAAAGCCCTTCACGGTCTCGGCCCCTCGTACCTCAGAGACCACCTCGCCCTCCGCACCCCGGAGCAGACCCTTCGGTCTACCGGGGGTGCCTTCTTGGAGGTCCCCCGTGTTAAGCGGGGGGCCACAATGGAGAGGGCATTTTCGGTGGCCAGGCCGCATCTTTGGAACTCCCTACCGGAGGAAGCTCGTCTGGCCCCAAGCCTTTTGGTTTTCCGACGACAGTGCAAAACCTGGCTGTTCGCCCAGGCCGGGGGGGGGGGGGAAGGGTGTAGGGGATCTTTTATCTCCCCTGCCCTAATGATTGTTGTCTAATTTATTTTTGTATCCCGGGCCCTGTTTTAATATTTGATAATGTATTTTATAAGTTTTAAATTGTTTTTATTGATTTTATTGCTGGAAGCCGCCCCGAGCTGTGTGCAGGAGGGGCGGGGTAAAAATCAAATAAATAAATAAATAAATAAATAAAAATAAATAAACTCACTAGGTGGGCTTGAGCAAATAACTCTCTCAGCTTCAGTTCCCCATGTGTACAGTGGGAAGAATAATGACCTACTTCACAGGGTTTTTGTGAGGGGAATCTAGATAAGGATTGTAAAGCACTTTGTACAATGAAAGTGCTATAGAAATAATAAACAGTAAAGAAAAGTTATTTTAAGAATTAGGAAGACATATGCCAAGTGGACTCTTGCTTTCTTGATCATCTTCTTTGGCCCTTGCAGACTGGTTAATCCAGATCTCAGCTAACACAACGAAAAACAAGTTCCCCAGCTAGATAAAAAGCTTTCCCATTAACCCTAAAACCATCTTGAATGCATTGTACATCAACCCTGCCTGGGTACAACTAGTCCTGAAATATCAATGATAGGATCCACATAGCAATTCTTGCCCAAGTGTTCAAAGGAGCACAGGTGCTTACCTACGTGCCCTGTCTAGAGATGGATATACTGTGATGCACAAAGTAAGATGGGGTTTTGGGGTGTGTGCACACAAGCAAGGTATATGTGCTCTCATCAGTGAAACACAACCAAAGTCTGAGCGTTGTGGGAAATCCTTACTGCTTCCTTATGATCCTGTGATCTCTGCCACCCAATTAAGATGGTCAGAGTGGGTGGGGCCACATCAGCTGGTGCGATTGTCACACCTTCTTCATGTAACCTGCCCCTTATGGAGCATTGTGACATCACAAGGCTCTGCAGGAGATGGAGTCACATTGACAAGGACCCGGAAGTTCACCGGAAGGCCTAGTAGCGCTGAAGTCGGCAGGCACAGCCAGCGCTGAAGCCGCCGGAGTCGGACCGCTGCCGCCCAGAGCGCAAGGTAGGCAATCCCTGGGTGGGGAGGTAGGGTGATCCCTGGGGGTGGGGTGTGTGTTAAACCACCCACCACCCCAGGGATCACCCTAGTACCTGTGGGTGCAGGCTCCGGGTCGCCGGCAGTGGCCCGGAGCCTGCACTAGCAGGGACTTCGGGGGAAAAAAAATTTTTTTAAAGCCAGGGTGGGTGCCCCCCCTTCCACCCGCACAGTCTGGGAGGGGGAGGATTTTTGTGTTTTTTTTTCCATTGATTTCAATGGGGACAGTTCCCCATTGAAATCAATGGAACAAATCTGTTACCGGTAAACCAGTACACAGATCCAGCAATCCAGTTTTTAAAAATCTGGTAACCGGTAAATCCGGTAGCCGGTATTTGCCCCGATGTCCCACCCCTAGTATATATGGCCACCCCCACCCCAGAGGGAGCTACATATCAGTACATTGTGAGATATTTCAGTATATATGGCCGCCCCCACCCCAGAAGAAGCCGCATTTCACTACACAGTGAGGCGTTGAAATTCTGAAATTTCACAGTTAGGGTGCTAATCATGGTAGTGCACCAGCAGGAGGAATTTAGTACATTACGTTTTCAGAAAAGGAGGAAATTCTATACTCAAAACAACTCTGGTTTAAGAAAGAAGTTAAGGCCCTTTTACAAATTCAATCATACTACAAAAAGCATGAAAATTGTAAGTTAATTCAAAACCACCTTAACTTCCGTGCCATGTAATCAGTAAGGACATTGTACAGTCTTGCATAGTGTGTTCGCTTGCAACTCTGCTCTTGGTGCTGGACTCCTATGGTTGGCTGGAAAGGGGAAGTATTCCATCCTCCCCACCAGCCTGCTACGCTGTCTACAGGTAAGAATAACCCATGGTGTTGACTTCTAAAGCATACAACACCTGCGGGGCTCTGAGGTACCTGCATTTGCCTGAGGGATGATGGCTCTGGGGGTTTGTGCAGGGAGAGTTCGCTGCTGCCATTGCTACGGTTGCCAGCTCTCTGGGCTTCATCTGGAGACTCTGGGTTTTGCCTCAAGAGGCTCCTGGGGAAGCCCCAATTTCTCCAGGTCAGACAGGGCCACCCCCCGTAACCCAGAGAAATTAGGGCTTCCAAGGGCAGGCATGTCAGAAGGGAGCGGGACTTTCTCCGTAAGTCCATAGGAACTTTCCTGCCCCCTTTCCAACATGGTTCTGCCCCTTCGGTGCATCAGGAAGTGATGATAATCTGATGGGGACAGGGTTATGTCAGAAAAGGCCATGACGGCCCCTTTACCCTGCCATGGCTGATGTAGTTCCTATCTCTCCAAGTGAAAGCCCAGAAGGAGGTGTTAACTCTAGCCATTGCACCCACAGTCGCCTGAAATCCCGACTGTGCCAAATGAACCATTGTAAAAATGCAAAGACAATGTGCACCTGGCTATTCTTAGAAGAGTTATTGCTCAGCCGTGCACAGAGGAGGCTTCAAGCAGCCCACCGAGAGGTCTGGGTTGTGTCAGACTTGAATCATAACCAGCTTTTGGGAGGTGGGGGGTGGATTTCCAAAGAAAGGGTTTCTTTCCAAAGACTAGGAAGCACTGAACAGCAGGTTTGGCTCTGCAAAATAAGGCCACTTGCACACAAGATGGGAGGGGGAAATTGTGCCAGAGGAATTGAGAGAAGCTTTGCTTGAGTGTGCGGGGTTTTAGCTTGTTTCTGGCGCGATTTCACTTGTGGATTATTCACAATCCAGCCCTGTAATCCACAAGTGAAATTGCTCTAGAAACGGGCTAAAACCCCGTGCACACGAGAGGAGCTTCCCGCAATTCCCCCTGGCACTATTTCAGCTCTCCTGTCTCGTGTGCAAGTGACCTCTGGCTCCAGTCCACAAAGTGCTGCCCTGGAAATGAAGGCCTTGGTGCAGAGCTTCGCAAGCTGAAGATCAGACCCCCAAGTCGGTTCTCTCTCTACTTTGCATCTCTTTCTTGCTGTCTGGGATCAAAGAATTCTTCTGAAGTCTCAAAACTGGGTGATGCAGACAGACATTTGGAAACTACTGACCAAGAGCCTTACAAGCCTCAGCACTCTTCCCACTGAACACACCCCCTCCCTCTCACTCACACAGACAGAGAGAGCAGCTCTTCCCTGGGTTTCCTTGTCACTTCTACCTGTGAAAGCCCTTGAATTTGGAAACTTGTTGAATTTGGAAGCCCTTGAATTAGGAAACATCTTGTTCTCCCTTAATTGGGTGTCAGGCAATGTCAACTGCTGCCTTCCTGTTTTCTGTAACCGAGAGGAGGAATAAGCACCTGGATCCCTGCTGGTGGTCCCTCCATTCCCATTCCTGCAGGTGGAAATGGAACTTGAAGAGGGAGTGGCAGGTTTCCAGTTCAAGAGTACTGCACATCTTCTGATAAGTCCTTAAGATGCATTCCTCCTTGCAGGTTCCTTCCTCCACCTTGATGCATTTCTCATCCTTTGCTAGACCTCAGAGCACATCCCAGCGACCCAGGATAGAACTGTAGCTTCTTTTCTCTGGATAACTCCTTTGCACAAGGGCTGCAGTTCCTGCTACACACTAACTACACAGAGTATCTGCCAATCCGTTTAGCTGCCTATTACAGTGGCACAGATCAGACAGAGCATACTTAGGACAATCGGATCCAAGATCTTCATTGGACTTAAGGACCTGCCTGAGAATTGCAAAACAAGGTTAAAGAATAGAGATTAAACACAGGACAATTGAGGCTGACTGTTAGGTAGTCAAGATCTATTCCACAATAGAATGGGAGCAGAAGCATCATTGCTGAGACCTCTGTGAGGAGCTGGATGCCTTAAGACAAATCAAAGAGTTACCTATAGTTCTGCATTTGACGGGTCCCCATCAGGGACAACAAGTAAAGGTGGCTTGGGGACACTAACTGTCCCCAGGGGAATGCCGCTCAGCTGCCACGGTCCCACCATGCTACAGCATACCACCACAAAGTGTGGATTCTCCTGGACATACATGCACTGACTGGGCCAGAAGCCATCTTCAGTAGGGACACGGCCAGGGTGGCCTACACAGCACATGGATGGGCTACAACTGGAAAGCACATGCCCATTGCTGCTGTCTGCAGCTCACACTACACATGTGCCAGTTGCGTGGGAAGGCCCATTCTGCATACATGCAAGCAAGCTATGGCCAGGACATGGAGTGCAGACCCTGCCCCTCTCTCCTGCTCCTTATCACCACACCACACAGCCTAAAGCCAATAATAGGGTTACCACCTCTCACTGTTTGACCCCAAAACTCCCATAGGTCAAAATGGGAGTCTCAGGGGCAACCCTAGCCAGCCATCATCGATGAATTAAGTAATTGCAGCCTCAGCCTGGAAAATCCCATGAGGAAACAACCATGCACTGGCCCTAGGGTAAAGGGAGAAGGAGGGCAGAGGGTGACCTATACAGACTAAAATGGTTTAGTCCATCTCTAACTGGAGTCAATAGGTGCTTTTGCAAGCTGCAAGAGTTGTTCTTATAAGTCCACAGCAGCCTGCGAGAGGTTCTCCCCAGCTCAAACAGGAGTTTGTGCCTTAGTCCCGCTCACCGCCACAGTGCTGCTGCTGCCGCCCTTCAAACAAATCACCAAATTCACGGTTCCAACTTCACCTATTCGTAGGGCTCCAGCCTGGCAGGGAACTCATGTTCAAAAGTCCCAACCAAACCCAATTCAACCCTCTTACATACAGAGATATCAGATCCCATATTCCAGGAACCCCCTGCCGACCCTTCCTTGACCTGCAGACACACTCTTTGATGCCACCATCTCTAATGAGCCATCTCCCTTGGCTCTCTGAGCTATGGGAGTTTTTTATTCCCTTTTAGGGTCAGCTGACTTCTCTCAGCCTCATCTGCACAATGGCTGTTTTTAAATGGGCACAGCTGGGGGGCAAGTCCGCGTGTGCAGAGTGGCGTGCCGACATACATCCAATGAATGGGGGTGGGTGGGTATTTAAATGGGCCCGGATGGGTGTGGGTTGGGTGCGCCCCTACCCATGCACCTCCTGCTCTTGCCTCCACACAGAGAATCCTGGATTTTTCTCCGATGCTCTGCGTGTTGGCATGAGTGGGTGGTGCGTGGGTCATGGGAACACGCACCCACCCACGTCACCTTCAGACGAGTGCTCAGGTGGGTGGGGATGGGTGGGCTTGCATGGGCGCATCCCATTTAAAAATGGCCAATGCAGCAGGAAGTTTGGCTGGCTGGGAGCAAGGGGAACAGAATCCTTCAACCCTGCTACACAGCCTTTTCTTTTTCTCCACCAAGGCATCTTCTGTCATTTGAGGGGGTTTTACAGCACAGATATAAGCGCTTTCAGAACCTAATAAACACAGATTCCACTACATGTATTTCTAAGCATTCCTTTGCTCTAAGAATAAGACATGCCCTCAGACTGACTGTTACACAAACAGAGAATAAAAACCCTGGCCTTTCCAGAAAATCCTATTTGGGAGTGCACATGACCCCACACAGGAGTTACACTGAGGAGAACAAAACTTTTCCTGCAAGCCTCACAAAATGCCGTTGGCTCGCTAATGGTCTCCCCGCCCCAGCCTTCAAACAGGGTTAATTATACTCAGGAAAGCAATTCTGAAGAAATCTTTAGCTTCGTAGTTCCTGTGTTTCAGTGTCACTTTTGACGACAAAGTAAGACTCCAGTTCGTCAAAGAGTTACATAACGGGTATGAAACAGAGGATCCTTTTACAAAGGGCTCATGCAAGGTCGCTCTGTCAGTCAACAACAGAAAGTTACTGAGAGTCCAGAAACAATATGGCTGCTCCTGGGCTCAATCTAACCATTCATCGTCTGCTTTCAGGGACACTATTTCTAGCTTGGTGAGCCCCTGATCAGCCATGGAGCTCCATTCACCTCTGAAAGACCAAGCTGGAGAGAAAGAGAGAGACCAACCCTAAAGAGAGGCCTAGGGCCTGGTTGGACCCAACACAGTGTTAGGCACTCTGTCTGCCTGAGCCCTTTGGGACTGGGTTAGGCCTTGCCCCTGCAAAGTGCCATGACATCACAGCACTCAGGAGGAGGCAGGGCTGTGTCAGAAAAGGACAGGAGAGTGCCTTCGAGTTCACCCTGTCCCTTGTGGAGTATTGTGGCATTCCAGTGTTCCACAGGAGAGCAGAGCCACCTTGGTCACATTAGGCCCCCACTGGGATGAGGGTTTAGGTCCCAGGCCAGTGACAAGAACCTGAAGAGCTATCAAGAGTATCCCAGTCTAGCAGTCACCATCCAATGAGCACTACAGTGGACCAGCTTAGAAATCTGGAGTCAGGAACTTCCCAGCTGGTCCAAGCCACTGAAACCCCAGACCTGCTGCCCAAGAACCTATTTATGTCCTTAATGAGCAGGGATTCTCAACCTGGTGCTTGGGAGCACCAGAGTGCTCACGCAATGTGTGAAAGTGCTCCCCAAGCCAGCTGTCAGTGGTTCTTGGGAGCACTTTTAAATAGTCCTTCATCCATTAAAGTCAAATGTGAGCTGGGATTAATTATCTCAATTTCCATTGAGATGAATTAAATTGAATTGTAGAGGGGAGACTTAATCTATGCATATTTATGCAAATTGTTCATGCAAATTATGCAGTGCTCCCAAGAAGTGACTTTTGTCACTCCAGGGCTCATAACTGGGGAAAGGTTGAGAACCCCTGCTATAAAGCTTGCATCCAAAACAGCTACCTCACTCATCTTGCTCTAGTTACAGTTGTGCTCCCCAGTCTCTGCTTCCATACTATGTGGGGTCAGCCAACTTATGGACCCCATAGGATTCCAGAATGTGATGAGTTTGCCACCTACTTTGCAAATAAAAGCCACTTGCCCGCATTACCGGGGCTGGTGATTCTCCTGGCAGGGAGTCTCCCCACTGGAAAATTTACACCAAGTTCTGCAAGTGGGCGCGGGGCTGAAAGTGTCATCAGCCGTGTCCAGTGGCTTTTCCCCCTCTAAATGTCAGGGTTTGAAATCCAGCCCTGACATTCGAAGCAAAAAAAGCCATTAGACGTGGCTGATGACCCATGGCCATGTGCTGAGCTCAGCCTAAGTTTCCTGGCTGGGAGATTCCCCACCGGGAGAATCACCAGCCCCAGTAACGTGGGCTTGACTTGGGAACTGCTAGTTTGGATGCAGAGTCAGCGTTTGGGGTTGGGGAGACTTGGTCTTGTCCAGTTTGCTTGGATCGGATTCGGCTTCAATCATTTTTGCCCGCAGTCCATTACAGTGATGCAGGTGACCAGTTGTGAATTAGATCCATCCCCTTCCTGGCTGGTGAAAGCTAGCCAGGAGACTTTGGGGCTGTTGCTGGCTGGGGTTGTCAGTGTCTTCCTTCGGGAGTGAGAGTGCCTGACTGCCTCAAAACTGCGGTTGTACAGCCCTTGATGAAAAAAAAACATCTTTACATTGATTCCCCTACTAGCTATCACCCCATCTGTAATCTTTCCTTATTAGGGAGAGTTATGGAACGGGTGGTTGCTTAGTTTCAGGCACACCTCAATGCTATTGGATCCTTGGACCCATGTCAGTCAGGATTTCATCCTTGGAATTGTACTGAGACTGCACTTACGGCCTTGGTTGTTGACCTCCATTTGGCAGCAGATAAGGGAAGCTGAACCCTGTTGATTTTGTTAGATCTTTCAGCAACTTTTGATACAGTTGATCATGGGGTGTTGCTGCATGACCTGGCAAGGGTTTGCAGGACTTCTCAATAGTATTAAATCCAAAAAGATTACAAACAGGGGTAATAAATGTTCCTAATCCAATTTTCTATTAAACACTTATGAAACCATAACAACATTAATTCAAATATATCCAAAATGGCCACTTCTTTGTACAAAGTTCTTAAATACAGTATCCCGTTATGGTTATGTTACAGATGTAGAGGAAGTAAATAAGACGCACTACTTTGAGACTGTTTTCTCCCCTGTAGAGTTCCCAGTGCAGCAGACCATTTAATGGAAAAGTCAATGATACTGCGTTTAAGCTCTGTAAGCGTTTTTTCCATAGTAGCATTGTGCCAAAGTCACGCAGTCCATTCATCTTTAACTGAATCCAAACTGCCTCTCCAGTTTTTTGCCACAATGTAAAATCCTGCAACAATAAATTCCCTACATATGTCTCTATGTCAATTTGTATCCCGCCTCAAGCTGTTCTCAGGAGGGGCGGGATACAAATCAACAAAATAAATAAATAAATTGTTCCATAAGGGGAAGTTCAGGAAATAATCCCAAGAACGCTAATTCCAGTCTAAATGGCAAAGTACAATTCACCACTTCTCTCATCCGTTGCCATATCCACCACCAAAACTCCTTCACGTAAGTATATTCCCAACAATGGTGTAACAATGCACCCACCTCTCTGCAACCCCTCCAACAGATGCCAGATTTATCCTTTCCAAAATGCTTTTCTCTATCGGGGGGTAATATAATATCTAAAAAATATCTTTAGTAATGTATCCTGAGTGGCCAAAGATTGGAACCCTTTAAAAATGTAATTTTGTATATTTGTAATTTGATTTGCTCCCAATTTGATATCAAACACTTTTTCCCATTTAGTAATAGAACTTATATCTACTTTTAAGTACACCTCTTGTAAATAAATCTTACTAAGAGAACCCTTGTCTATGCAATATTCTAACAATAACTTTTCTATTCCAAACAGCTTTCTTTGAAAACGCATGACATATCTCCTTTGTGTAAAATATCCTTTCATCTGACTATACTGCAAAAAATCTATTTTTGATTTGGTAAGTCTTTCCATTTGCTGTATGTTAATAAACCCTAAGGGAGAAAAAAGTTGTACTGCTTTTATTATACCATGAGTTTTCAATATTTTCCTCAGGGATAGCACAATTTTTAATTTTTTAAAAGCCACCCTATCTATAGACGAATAGGGGGAAGCAGTAAAAGGAAGTTTTAACTTTTTTAAAAGATTGCACCATGTATTATATACTGTTCCTGCAAATGGGTGGTCATTCCAGAGCAATCTGACTGGTTTCACTTCATCTAACATCACGTCAAAAAAAAGAGTCCACTTCCAAATTTTTCTTTTCAATATCAATCCATGCTACGTGCTGTGGATTACTTAGCCATTTGTTTACTACTACAAGCTGGGCAGCTTTATAATATAATCTTAAATTGGGAATACCCAATTCTCCCTTTTCCCTTGGCCTATTCATAATGTCTTTTGCAATTCTTGGCATTTTCTGTTTCCAAATCAAATTTTTAAGAGTTTTATCCAATTGTCTAAAATAGGATTCAGGAATCTTTACTGGTAAGGCAGTCATTTTATATACAATTTTTGGCAGTGCAATCATTCTAAATAAATTACTCCTGCCTAACCAAGAACATGTAAGATTCTGCCAGATTTGTGCATCTTGGTTGATCTGATCCAGAAGAGCTGAATAATTATCCTTAAAGAGATTTTGGTGGGTTTTTTGCTAAATTAACACCCAAGTAAGTATTTGAAGCCTTTATCACTAATAGCAAAAGGAACTATTTTCGCTACCTGTTCACAACGTTTCTTAGATGGTGCATAGACCAGGGCCAAAGATTTTTCAGTGTTAATCTTATGCCCTGGTATTAAACCAAATTATTTAATCAAATCTAAAAGAGGAGGGATTGTCTTTTCAGGGTTGTCTACAAATAATAGGGCATCATCTGCATAAAGTGAAATCTTGTGCTCGAGGCTGCCTATTTTGATTCCATGAATTTGTGATGTCTGCCTTATGGCACAAGCTAAAACCTCGAGTACAAGATCAAACAGCAGAGGGGACAATGGACATTATTGTCTGGTTCCTCTGTCTAATCTAAAAAATGAGGTCTGGCTTCCGTTCATTAACAATGTGTACTCTGATTTCACATATATGGCCCTGATCCAGTTAAGAAAATTGCCCTGAAAACCCATTATTCCTAATGTTTTTAAAAGGCACGCTGTTTCCACACAATCAAAGGCCTTCTCCACATCAGCAGAGATAACCATAGCCTCCATTTTATTTTCTTGAATATGCTGTATTCAATTTATAGCCTTCCTTATATTATATGCTCCATGTCTTTTTGGAAGGAAGTCTACCTGATCAGGATGAATAAGATCTTGAATTATATACCACAATCTAGAAGCCAGCACCTTGGCAAAGATTTTAAAATCCACCTCTAAAAGGGAGGTGGGGTGATAACTTGCTGGCAATTTTAATCAGTGCCCTGGTTTTAGAATTAATGAAATTCGTGCCTGATAAAAAAGTGTTAGGCATACCATTATTCCCCAGGTCCACTCATTTCTGGTTGAGAGAACCCTGAGAGTTGTGGCGGGCAGTGGTTCGCTGTCCCCTAAGAACTCTCTTGTGGGTCCCACAGGGTTCCATCTTGTCCCCTCTCCTGTTCAATGTGTATCTGAAGCCCCTGGGTGAGGCTGTACAGAGAATTGAAGTGAAGTGCCATCAATATGCTGGTGACAACCAACTCTGACTCTCTTTTTCATCTGACCCAGGTCCTGTAGTCTCGGTGCTTACCCAGTGCCTAGCTGCCATTGGAGACTGGATGTGGGTGAGCTAAACGAGGCTGAATCCAGACAAGAACAAAGTGAGGCTGTTTGGCTGGCCATGTGACCTGGAGACATAGGAACCCCTGTTACTGATGGGGTCCAGCCTCCTTTGGTCATTCAGGTTCGCAGCCCTGGTGTGCTCTTGGATCCATTGCTGTGCTGAGATTGCCAGGTTGTGGTGGTGCCCAGGAGCGTATTTCACCAATCTCTCGCCTTCCCTCTCCCTCCTTATCCCCTTTTCCCCCTCTCCCCCCATCTCTTCCTTCCTCTACTTTTTTTCCCCCTGCTCCTTCCTCCCTCCCTCCCAGCCCATCACTTCTCTCCAACCTCCTCACTCTTCCTCCTCCCCCTTGGCTACCTTCCCCTCCTGCTCCTCCCCCACCCTCCCTATCTCTC
>QEPC01010657.1:4782102-4823584 GCA_003113815.1 Sphenodon punctatus | reverse complement strand
CCCCCTTTCCCCCTCCCTTCGCCCCCCCCCCCCCCCCATCTCTCAGCTTGTAAGCCCTAGGGCAGGGACCATGTCTATTAAATACTCTGTAAAGCGCCAGGTACATTGCTGGTGTTATATAAATGTTTGTTAATAATAAATAATAATAATAATTACATCTGGTGAGAAAGCTGTAACCTTTGTTATCAGATTCGGCCACCATTAATAGTAAAATCGTTTATTTGCCCAACTGGACAGTTATTGGCAATACATCCATAAAACTCCAGTACAACTCACAGCAAATCATAATACAAAACATTCAATAATTCCACAAATTATACCCCTTCAATCCCCCCCGAACCATACATAAATTATCCTTCTAATTCTCAAACTATCTCCTAATACCAGGATGTATTCAGGATGAATAAAAGGCAGGAGGGCTATGTTACTTCCACCACTCCTAACCTACTTCACCCGACCTCTGTAACCTTTTACGCATCGCTATACAAGCGAACCTAGCCACTGCCTTTGTTAAGTCTGAATCCCTGTGCCCCAAGCATATTGTCTCGGATGGGGCCAAGAGGGCCCTCGCCTGCGTTTGCTCCCAACCCGCCAAAAGATTTCCTCTGAAGCTGACATACTTGGGGCACTTAAATAGAATATGATAAACCGTATTGAGTTCCTGTAAGGGACAATCTGGGCACCTCCTTTCCTCAAATGGCACCCCCTCATAACGCCCTGCCAGAATTGCAGAGGGAAACACTCCGCAGCATAAGCACATAAAAGTCCTTCTCAAAGGGAATTTAGTCCAAGACACCAGATAGTTTAAATCCTGTAATGGCCTAGACGGCAATCTATACATGGGGCTAACTCTCTGTTTCTGGAGCATCTCAGCGTCGAATTGGACTTGCTGGTCCCGAATCCTCTGTTTGACCAACACCATGGCATGTTTAATACCCAGGGATCTCAGGCCCCCAAAAGAGAAACCCAGTCTCCCTATTGGCAGCTCCAGCCGTTTCAGCCAAGGCCGCAAGAGCCCGACCTCCTTATAACCTTACTCACCAGGGACCCCTCCCCCTGGGGCAGGAACTCCACCTTTAGCCCAAAGCGCACCAATGCCTGAAGGGCATAGGCTCTAATAGGGAGACAGCCTGTCTCCGCACGAATGAGGACTTGTGGTGTACTCTGCGGGACCCCCAGAATCGCCCTCAGGAACCCATTCTGAATTGGTTCCAGGAGGTCCAGAACTTCCCATCCCCAAACCAGGAAGGCATACAGCAAACGCGTTATTACCTTTGTCTGGAACAGTCGTAATGCTGGCAACACCAGTTGCACCCCCTTGCCAAAGTAGAACCCCCGAATCACCCCTGCTGTCTGCACCACCTTAGTTTTTGCCTGGAGCCAATGCACCCGCCAGCTGGAAGAGGAGGAGAAGGTCACACCCAAGTATTGAAAATTCTCCACCTGGGACATCTGATGGTTCCCGATCTGCCAGTTGTGAGATTCCTTATGTCTTCCTTTACCTACGATCAGCACTTTTGTTTTATCATAGTTAATCTCCAACCCCTCCCTTTAGCAGTAAGTCTCTATCCACTGCATTGCCCTACAAAGACCCACCAGGGAACGGGCAATCAGAGCGGTGTCATCCACGTAGAGCAAAGCAGGGACTTCTCTATCACCAATCTGAGGTGGATTGGTGTTCACCTCGGCAAGATAGGGGATAAGATCGTTCAGGAAAACATTAAATAGCGCAGGTGCCAGCAGGCACCCCTGCCTCACCCCTCTGTTCACCCTCATCTCACGGGTCAGGGTCCCCTCTCTGGTGGATTTTACCTGTAAGGTATTATCCCGATGGATACAGGATATCAAAAAAAAGGAGCCTTGGCTCCATCCGCAGGGCTCTCAGTTTACACCACAAACGTGCCCTGCAGATGGAGTCAAAGGCCATCCTCAGATCAACAAAACACAGGTAGGTCCTCCTACCCTGGCCAAGAATCTTCCCCACTAGCTACTCAAGGACCAACACATGATCCACTGTGGAGCGTTCCCTACGAAACCCAACCTGCTCCGGCCCAATGATTTCACTATCCTCCAGCCAATCCTGTAGCCTGTTCAGCAAAGTTCTTGAATACAGCTTACCTATAATGCTGAGCAGGCTAATTTGTTATCAGATTCGGCCACCATTGTCCATACCTTCATAACCTCAAAGCTAGACTAGTGCAATGCACTCTACATGGGGCTTCCCCTGATGACTGTTCAGAAGCTGCAGTTGGTGCAGAACGTGGTGGCCTGTCCTGTATTGGGATGGGTCATCAGAAGCACATTAAACCTGTGCTCCAGTGTCTGCACTGGCTACCAATAGCTTTCTGGGCATAATTCAAGGTGCTGTTTTTGACCTTTAAAGCCCTACATGGCCTGAGCCCCAGGTATCTGAAAGACCGCCTCCTCCCTCATGTTCCATCATGGCCTCAGGTCACCCTCTTGCAGATACGATCTGTCTGGGATGCTAGGGCACGCAGAGAGGTGTTCTTGGTGGCTGCCCCACGATTATGGAACTCCCTTTCCTCGTTCATTTAAGCCTGAACCTGTTCTTCTTCCAGAAGAATTGTAACATCTTTTTTATTTAGCCAGGCTTCTGGCCAGCAGGGATAAGGTTGGGTGGGTTTGGAGGGGCAGGGCGGTAGAGGAATTTTAGATGTTTTTATTGGTTGTAAGCTGCCCTGAGCCTTGATGGGAATGGCAGCATATAAATGTAAATAAATAAACAAACAATACTTGCATTTTTAATTGTCATTAACAGTAGACACCTATTCCCACCAGCCCTCAATCTCCTCTGGTATTGGCCATTAGTGGAGAAAGGATACCGGGGTGGATGGTTTTATGTTATCATGCCCTTAATCTAGCCTTAATTGGCTGATTCCTTATAGGCTCAACAGCAATGGTGGGCCTGAAGGAGGGGGCTGAGGGAATAGAGCTATCAGAGCAGTCAAGATGGGCTCAGCCTCAGGGGAATGAAATGTGTTTGTATTTGGGTGAGAAGCTGATGAAGAGGATCTGAAAGGGAACAGGCTTAAAAGGACATGATAAGCAGTGAGAGCAGACAAGCAGGGATGGGCCGAGTTGGGAAGGGCTTGCAAGTTGATGATAAAGAGCTTCAAATAAACACAGACAGAAAAGGCCACTGTGTTTTTTACTTGTAAACAGCATACACGAATGTTAGAAATCAATGAGAAACAGCAAATACAGAAACCCAAGGTACCAGCATTGGAGAGGACAACTGCACTCCCTTGAGTTTCTGAAGTAATGGCAGTACTGCTTCTGAAGATAGCTATTTTATCCCATTTCTTCTACGTAGCTCAGTTAAATATATGGGAAAACATCTTAACTGGAAGAACAGTCAGGTACTGGAATTAGATGCCAAGGGAGGCTGTAGAAACTCCTTGGATGTTTTTTTAAGAACTGGCAGGGCAAGCATCTGCTGGTGATGCTGTACATCAGGGGTTGGGAACCTCCAGCTCAGAGCCAAATCTGGTCCACCACCACAGCTGTTTTTTATTTGGCCCCTTTCCAGTTCCTGGATCTGGTCCATGGATCCAGACCCCTCCACCTCAAGAATGAAAAGAGTGGGCTCAGGGGGCATGCGCTCCAGGACAGGCATGGATCCATGGCATAGATCCATTATCTGGAGTGTTCACTTCCTTCCTCCATGCAGGGCTCATCCCTAGGGCCGAAGTGGCAGCAGCTTTTACCACGCTGCGATTCCATTCCGCCATTTCGGAATTACCCACGCCACACCGCAGCTTTTCTGCCGACGTTCCGCTAATTCCGCCGGCATTCTGCAAATTTGGAAACTATCGGAAAAATTGCAGAATTGTCAGAAACTGTTGGAAAACCACTGTTCCGCTATTTTGTGGTAATGGCGGAAGTAGCGGAAATGTCATGTTTCCGCTATTTTGCGAAGCCTGTGGAATTAGCGGAATGAAATTAGCGGAACTGCGGAAGTAGCGGAATGAAACTAGCGGAATGAAAGCCTCTGCCATGCCGTACCACTAATTATGGAAATGCTGTTTCCGGAAGAAATAGCTACCGCTGCGACTTTCTGCTACAGCCCTACTCATCCCTTAAGCACCCGTGCCCCCAACCCCCTATCTGGCCCAAGGAGCTTGTACTAACTTTACAAGCATCTGGTTCCCCACCACTGCTGTAGGAAGAAGGCATCCTGCCTTGCAGCAGGAGGCTGGACTAGAGAATCCTTGATGTCCCTTCCAAATCTACGATTCTCTGCTTACTTACTTGTGAAGTTTTGGGACGATGACAGAAGTGGAAGGGGAGGACTCTTGGGCACCACAGCAGGCTCTGCTTCTGAATGGCAGAGTGATACTGGGCAGGTCATTCATTGGCTCCTGTCTCCCAGAAGTGATGGAAGGCTTGGCCAATAGTCATTTGACATAGCTGCATAAACCAGTTGCCATGAGGGTGTCTGTAAACACCTTAGCTGTTCCTTCCACAGTTGCCCCAGGTTTGGGTCTCCAGGCCCCAGAGAAAACATACCAGACTCACCGGCTACATGAGAAGTCCCTTCCTCAAGGGTAGTGTAGCCACCTCACCAGTTGGGGTGCCCCCAATAATTCAGAGAAATCAGCTTCCAGGGGCAGCATGGGGCCGGGCAGCCACATCAGTAAGGGAATGGGGTACAGGGACTTTCCTGTCCCCTCCACCCCTATGGAGTGTCAGGACACTCCCTAAGGAGAGAGGTTAAGACAGAATGAGGTGTGAAAGCTCCACTTCCCCACCCACTTTCCGACACGGTCCCATCCCCTGCAGAACACCATGACATCACAACACCCCATAAGGGACAGGGCTACATCAGAGAGAGTATGGCGGCTCCTTTGCCCCACCTCCTCTGGGTGAAAACCCAGAGGGAGGTAGTAACTACTCAAGGGCAGTTTATTTTACAGAACTCACCATTTCTCAAGCACCATCTCCAACACCCCACTAGGCCTCACATCAGGTTTTCAGGCTCACCTCAAACCCAGAGGCACAGCTCACCTAACAGCCTCAGAACTACCCTCATGTTCCCATGTGATCTTACCTTTCTAGTCAAGCCTTGGGCTTTTTATGTAGACTGGAGTCACCTGGTTTCCCTAACCCTCATTTTAGGATTACCATACCTCCCCTTTAAAAGAGGATGCTTATGAAAAATACATGGTGCAGGGCTGCATTGGTTCCAGCACAGCCCTGCAACATGTATTTTTCATAAACATCCTCTTTTAAAGGGGAGGTATGATAACCCTACGCTCCTCTATCCATCATCAGCTTCCCCTCTGCAAGTCTGAATCCCCTTCAGCTGCGGAAAAACTGTCCAAGAGCAGCGGGGACAGAGCACATTAACCCCGTCCTGCTACAGTACCCTTACCTTGCACGCTGGATGAACTGAGTTGCTTTCTCTGCATACTGCGCAGCCAGGCTGGTCAGGTTCACATGCTGTTGGACAATAACAGTGTTTTCAAAGAGAGGAAGAGCCACCCCTGTGTAACAGTCTCTCTGGCTGCTGCTGAGGAGAGAGCACAAAACGTCCATCGTTAACTAATATAAGGGTACACAGCATGAGCCATTTGGCACCTTCCCGTCAACGGGTGTCATGGGTGTAAGCAGGGTCAGAATTGGCCTGCTCGATTTGGAGAGCACCCCACTGTGTTATTACCTTTACCTTCTCTTTATCAGGAGCAGGAATGGGCCTCTTGCACGGCTCCCTGGCTCCCCCCAACTCTGGATTCTGCACTGAGCGGTGCGTTCAAAATCCCCCAAATTCAAAATCAAACCTCTCCTTGGCCTGAGGCAGCAGCACCAGGATGTTTGTGTGAAAGGTGCAAGGAGATGACAAAGACTCTGGTTGCAAGGCCCGAGATGCCAGGACTCAAGCCTACGTTTGAAGATTGACCTCTTGATCCCAGGAAGCATGGGAAAGGGTCCGGAGAAGCTGCCCAGTTAGGCCCGGCATATTACTGCCCCCACGGCGGCTGGGTTCAGTGTGATGGGGTGCCCAAACACCCTGCAAAGCCGAGAAGGGGAGCTGTGGAGCTTGAGTCCTGGAGAGCCCCAGAGAGGACTTCTGTCCCCAGCAGCTTAATTATATGGGTCTTTCCAAAGTGCTGGTGAGAAGAGGAGGTGCGGATGGGCAGGAAGGAATGAGGGGCACTGCCTGGACCCAATTGTGATCTTGTAGCAGTTGTGGCAGGTGCCTCCCTCTGTCTGGCTTATTCAGTTGCTCCCTCACAGACGGCTCCCAAACCAAAACTACACAAAAGAGGAGCTAGGTTAGATCCTGTCTAGGGTTCCCACCTCTCTCTAGGTTTTGACCCAGAGTCTCATGGGGAAGCCCTGATTTCTCCAGATCATCAAGTAGCACTCGTGGCTAGCCTAGAGAAAATGGTGGGACTTCTTGGGGCAGCATCATGAGAAACGGGCCAGGCAGTAGGGACCTTCCCTCCCACATTATATCATGGTCCCGCCCCGATGGAGCGCCACGATTAGAGCTGAAATTAGAATTCTGCTCGTTCTCGCGAGAATGCATGAGATTCTCGCAGCCACTGGCGAGATCTTGCGAGATTCTTGAAAATCTCAAAATGTGCCCTGCGAAAGCGCAAATGGCCACCACAGCTATTTCTGCCCATGCACAGAGCAGCTTTTGAGGGTTCTCGAGAATCTCGCAAGATTCTCAAAGCCCTAAAACTGCTCTGTGCACGGGCAAAATGGGCACCGGGGGCTGCGCATTCACAGAAATGGCCATAGCAGCGATTTTGCGCATGAGTAGTGCCAGTTTTCAGCCATGCAAGTTTCGCATGAGAATGGGTCGCGAATCAGCCATTCTCTTTCTTGCAAATCTCGGCAAGAAGCCAATTCTCGCTGAGATTTTGCAAGAATGCGAAGGTGAGTTTCAACCCTAGCTACAATGTCACAATGTTCCACAACGGTGGAGTTACATCAGGAAAGGGGCATGACAGCTGCTTTACCCTGCTCCTCTCACATTTGTCCCACACCAGTGGCAACCCTGGCATGAAAATTAAGTCCTATCAGGGTGTATCCTTTCTTGGTTTCAAACATACTTCCAGGAAAGGCGTAGGGGCAGGGAGAGTCCCACTAAGGTCCAACAGCAGCAGAGAGGCTTGCAGCTGAGAAAGCAAAAGAGGCCCTTTGAGCATCATCATTCCCACACTGATTCTCTGGCTCAACCCCCAGGGGAGCTTTACCTTGCTGCTGCAGAGTGCCACGGGCATGGCGGGCAGGGAGGGAGGTCGTACCCTGGTGTGTCGGTGCAACCCATGTCGTGGCTGTAGGGGATCCCAAAGTAATAGTCAAACCCTAGGATCAAAAGCAATGTGTCAGCATGTGCCTGGCTGCCTGCTGTCTTTTCTGCTTATTTAAAAATTGCTTACCCAGGGAGGGGGTTACCTGTGGGCAAACAGCTGCGAGACACTAGCCTTGCAACCGGATCCATCCAAGCAAACATTTGAAACCCTGTGCCTCCAGGGTGGGGTGAAGGTGTGGTGGGGATCCAACTGCAGGCTCCTGGAGCTGCTTCCTGGTTTGAAGTTCCATCGGGGTGTTGTCATCCCTCCCTGCTATTCTCTAGCACTGGGCTCTAGTCTGAAATGTGGCTTTTAAAGGGCTAGGGGTGTAAGGGGCAGAAGTCAAGGGGTGCCTCCAGATTATGGGCAGACAGCTGAGTTGGGGTGTGGTGTCAGAGTCAGACCAGGCTGAGCCAGGAAAGGGAAGAAGGTTAAGCGGCAAGACAAAATGGGGAGCGGGAGAGTGTAAGGGCCAGAGAGCAAACACTGGGACCGAGAAGTAGAAAGAGAGGAACAGAGTTGCTCTGCCCAGTTTCCTGCTGCTATCACCCAGACTTATCTTCTGGCTGGCAGACAACCAGAAAGCTGGGAGGAGTGGCAATGGAGGGAGCCAGACAGCGGCGGTGTGTGGCCTGGCTAAAGTAGAGAAGCCCCGCGAGAAGAGTGGCTGGCCAGAGAGGTGTGGTGGAGTAGTGGTGCCACAGAGCCTGCCACTGCTCTAGGAACCCCAGGGGTGTGGCTACGAGACCCAGGGCCTGACACTGAATCCATGTAGGGCTGCCATACCTCCCCTTTAATCCAGGATGCTTATGGTGCAGGGCTGCATTGGTTCTCGGCCCCCATCTGGGTCACCACTGATCGGCAGAGCGGCTGCTAATGGAGTCGGCCCCAGCATGGGGAAAGATAAACAGTTTAAAAAGAGGAAGAGTGTGGGAAACAAAAAACCCACGCCCACTTTCTGGTCATTCAATCGAAGAGGAAAATAGCGAAATCCTTACCACGGAAGTTGGGGTGATAGGGGCCATTGTGTCCTAGGTGCCATTTACCTGCGGAGAAATATAAACGGTCAGAACAACGGCTTTACTATGGACAGAGCACAATCAGCCATTATATACAGCACTTAGGGCACAATCATTTAACCAGCAACAAGAAGAGCTGATCGTCTACATGGGTCCTGTTCATTGCCTGTCATTTTGCTCAGCTGTCCTATTTATATTTATTTATATTTATTTTATTTATTTATCAAATTTCTACCCCGCCCCTCCTAAAACAACTCGGGACGGCTTACAATAAAAAACAACCACAAATATAAAATACATCTAAAAACAATTAAAACATTCCAAAATACAAGTATTAAAACAAGTATTAAAACAGGGCCTGGAATCACAATAAAACAATAAATAGGGTAAGGGGAGATAAAACCCCACTAACCCAGCCTCCCACCCTCCCCAAAGGCCTGGGCGAACAGCCAGGTTTTACAACTTTGCCGGAATGTCAAAAGGCTCAGGGCCAGGCGAGCTGCCTCCGGGAGGGAGTTCCAAAGGTGCGGCCCAGCCACCGAGAATGCCCTCTCCATTGTGGCCCCCCGCTTAATGTGGAGGACCTCCAAGAAGGCACCCCCGGAAGACCAAAGGAGCCGCTCTGGGGCGCGGAGGGCGAGGCAGTCCCTGAGGTACGAGGGGCCCAGACCGTGAAGGGCCTTATAGATCAACACCAAAACCTTGAACCTGGCTCGGCACGCTATTGGCAGCCAGTTCAGAGTCTGGAGCACAGGTGTTATGTGCTCCTGACGATCTGTCCCCAAGAGGAGCCAGGCCGCCGCATTCTGCACTAGCTGCAGCCTCCGAACCAGGAACAAGGGAAGCCCCACGTAGAGCGCGTTGCAGTGGTCCAGCCTCAAGGTGACAAAGGCATGGATGAGGGAGGCCAGGTCCGGGCTGGAGACGTACGGACGCAACCTCCGCACCAGATGCAACTGGCGGAAGGCAGCCTTCGCGACTGCCTCCACCTGCCGCTCCAGGAGATTCGCATCCAATATCACCCCCAGACTCTGGAACTGCTGAGCTATAGGAGGGCGAACCCCCCCCCCCCCGATCAGGGGGGCCACTACCTCCCTCGCTCTCCCCACCACCATCACCTCCGTCTTATCGGGGTTGAGCTTCAGTCTGCTCTGCCACATCCACTCCGCCACGGCCTCCAAACACTGGGATAGCAACGAGATGCTCCCTATCCTATGCCGGAAGGCTGCCAGAACTCAGTGAGAGTTTGCTAGAGACTGGAGGAGGCCTTGCAAGCACTGGGTATCTGCCATTTTAAAACTTTAAAACAGGGGCAAGGAACCTCTCGCCTGTGGGCCGAATCCAGCCTTCAACTGTTTGTTTGTTTTTTTATTTGACCCCTGTCCAATTCCTGGATTTGGCCTATGGATCCAGATCCTACCCTCAAGCACTGCAGGAGGAACCTTAGTGGGAAGGATCGGAGATGAGGGCATGCACTCAAGGATGCGAGCAAATGGTGACTTGGGAGTCAGCCACATGCAGCTCTTAGGTACCCATACTGTGGCTCTTGCCAGAAGTAATTACCCAGGGGCCCATGAAGTTCCCTCAAGAGCAAGAGAAGCCAAGCTGTGCCAATTCCAACACCACCAGAGCCTCCTGGGGGATGGGGGAGCAATGGGGGCACTGGCCCTAGTTTGGGAAGCCTCTAACCTATAGCCAATCAGCACTTCCTCGTGGTGCCCTGATCCTGCACTGGAAGGGAGTTGCAAAAGTGAAAGTCTAGAAAAGTGGCTTCAGTTCCATCCAGATTTGCAGTCTCTTTGGGAAGAATTGGAACCTCATGTGACTCTTTTGGAGTGTGAAAGAGTTGGACCATTATTTCTGAGCTCCCCAGCCTACTCCATATTTAACTGCCTTTCATTGATGCAACTCAAACTCATGGGGTTTTCAAACGAGGGATTCTACTTTCAAAAGTTCTTTAAGTAATAATATTAAAGGGTGTTTAAAAATTCTATTGTATTTTAAATTTTAACAGTTTATCAATTGGTTATTTTATTAAGATTTGGGGGCCACAGAGATGTTAAAGTGTCTTGTGGTTCTTGGCGATATGAAAATTTTGGTATGTGGCTCTTGAGCTTGAGAACTTTACCCACCCCATCCCTGACCTGGACCTTCCTCTTCCTTCCTCCAACCTGAACACGCCCACTAAGCACCCCCCACTCCCATCTCCTGTCCAGCCTGTGGAGTCCAGTCTGTGGAGCTTCTACTAATTTTCAAAGTGACTCATGGGATGGAAAAGGTTTCCCACTCCTACTCTAAAATGTTCTACACAACTCCTTTCTAGGACACCCATGGCAACGGCAGCATTTAAAGCCAAGTCTGCTCTCCTGATAACATGGCCCAGTAACACAACCTAAGGATTGATTACAAAATAAAATGTTTTGCCTTGCAAATCAATGTCAGGATATGGCAAGATCTGCATTTAACTAACTGAATTTCCTGATGTCTATGGCGTTCTTTCACGGCAGCTTGAATGGCTCTTAATGGGAGGGCATGTTGCGCTCTCATTATTCACACATGACTGATGTGCTACACTAGACTGACTCCCTAGAGGCTGGCACAGTGTATCACATATCTACAACAGGGAGACTGAATCTCTGGGGCCGATAAGCCGTTATAGCCCTGCTTTTCATGCCAGCAGAGGACAGAGTGTCAATCAACGTATACAGGGCCAGATCCAGCCAAGTTGGGGCCGCATGACAAATGGTGGTGTGACTCTTTGATGGGCACACACTGACTTGCCCATCAGAAAACACGAAACGGCTCCCTGCATTGCAGGCTGTTTGTTTGTTTGTTTGTTTACACCCCAACCTTCCCCTAAGGCTCAGGACAGCTGTATGTTACACACAGATGGTAATTACTGGTTTATACATGGCCCCATATGCTGTGGGCCCTCCACAGGCTGAGGCTCCTGTCTTTAAGGCTCTGTGGGCCTGTATTTTATGCTAGTGCTGCTCTCATTTGTGTTGTCATTTGGGTGTTTTCAGACAAGTGCCTCTCCACCCATTACCCACTGGTTACCCACAGTCACCAGTGGTTAAGTACTGGCTAATGGGCGCGTGTCTGAAAAGACCCTTCAAGTTGATTCAAGTATTATAACACACTTCAGCCCCTACAAGTCAATGAGAGTTGGGTAAAATTGTGTTTCAACAATCAACCCTATATCTTGTTAAATCAATTTTAGGCATTTTTGAAAATTTCACCCATAATAAACTATGGTAACCCATCTGGAAAATGGGACTATTACACTTTAAAAAGAAGTCAATTTAACATTTACAGAACTGCAAAATGAACAGTCAGAATGGAACAGGTTAAAAAGAGCCAAATTCAGGGCTGCGCACTCACAGTTTACGGTGAAACATGAGCAGATGGCTTTAGATATTGTGATAAAGTCAAAGACATCAATAATTATACTGTGTGTGTAAGTATCTATCTATCTGTCTTCACACACAAAACCTATCTTAACCCTGAGTCAACGTTTTAAAAATAATGGATACAATTGCTGAAACTATTTTCCCTGCACTTTCTGATTATGTACCCGATGCTTGCCAGTTTCTCCTCACCATAATGTTTAAACTTGAGCCAGTTGGGTAAATTCAAAATTATACATCGCACCATGTTTAGCTAAACTCTGTATACCCCACCTACACTAGGATTTTAGCTTTAGTTAAACACACACCCCTTCTGGTTCCTTACAGAACAATCCTCCACCATTAAATCAATGTGCGTTTTTGCCAAGGTCAATAGCAGTTTTGCAAACTCCCATTGACCTTAATGGTGGAGGTTTGTGCCCTTAGCGTGGGTGTTTTTAAACGAGAAGCTACCATGCATGGCCACCCATTAGCCACGCATCTAACTGCTCCTTTGAAGGTGGTGCATAGGGATACACGCTCCCGTGACCCATGCAGCACCCACTCACGGACATGCACAGAGCACCGCCAAAAAACCTGGAGTGCGCCACGCGGGGCAAGCCAAAAAAGTGCATGAGGACAGGTGCCCACGCATCCCTCCCCGTATGATCCGGGGGGCCCACCCATGCCAGCAGACAGGTCTGTGGCCAGCCACCTTCCTGGTCCCACCCACAGCCCTGCCGGGAGCTCTCTAGGGAGCTCTTAAAGGATACACGCTTGAAATACACCATGGTGGCTCAAAGTACAACAATGCAGCACATGAGAGAAGAGCGAACACTGTGGAGGACAGCAGCTTCCTGTGTCCCCACCCTCCACCCCCAGTATGCGCCTCCGTTGTTGCCCAGGTCTGCCAGCAGCTGCACCAGCTCCTGGGCAGGAAGGCGTTACTGGCTGCTGCAGCTTCACGTTTCCATGGCTATGTGTGATGGCCGAGGACAAGCAGTTGGGCGGGGCTTGGGTTGGGGGTGTTGCATGGGGAGGGGGAGGGGGAACAGCTGACTCTGAGTTGTTTGCAGGGCCGGTCCGTGGCAGCGGGGGGGTGTGGAGGCACCCTGGGAGCTGCCTGTTAGAATTGCTCTCCGCTTACTCCCCGTGTGGCTGCTCTGCAGCTGTGCCACTCAGCGGCCACAGACCCCCTCCTCAAGCCTTGCTCATTTAAAAACACCCTGTATTACCAATCCATACGCAATGTACGTTGCACGTCCTCTTCTGTGCCTATTCCACTGTGTATCTGGGAGTCTGTTGCAACCCAATCAGACAGTCAGTCTAGCTGCTTAGCTGCAGTTATAGACACTCCTGCCTTTAGATCTGGCAGTTCCATGGTTCATTTCCAAGTGACGCGGACAAAATGGGGTCCGTCACAAAGGGTGTTTTCAGGCAAGTGCATTACCCACCCAGTATTCATTGGTTACCAGTGGGGTTTTCACACAAGCACAGTGGGAGTGGGGAGGCGCTTGTCTGAAAACACCCAAAGACATGTCCTAAGCATGTATAATCGAAATCATGGGTGGGAACGACTGACTCGTGGTCCAGATCGAACCTGTGCCTGGTTTTTAATGCCTGTGGATCTAGTCCCTACTCTCAGGCACAGAAAGAGTGAACTCAGGGAAAGGGAGCAGTGATGAGGATATGCACTCAAGGATAGGCAACAGATCCATGTCATAGGCCCTTTTTCTCCCTTCCCTCATCCCAAGCACACCTGTTAAGCACCTCGTCCACCCCAACTTTCTTTGCGACCCTCGGAATTCGTACCAATTTTCAAAGTGGACCCCAGGATCCCTCCTCTAATCTATATAAGTTCCCCACCCCTAATCTACATAGTAATAACCACCTGTGGCCATTCCCAACCTGAGCTGGGTTTGAACCAAATAATTTGCTCCAGATTGCACTGTTAACCTCCATGAGCAACTGCCCCTCTCTATAATGTATGAGAAATGGCATGTGGATGAGATGGGACTCTTGGTAGGCAGCTAAAGAGAATTTGGCTCATGTGCCCAGGCCACAGTAAAGTTCAGGAAGCAATATTCCCATAGATAAAACTGGCGGGTGAAGGGAGGTATTGTAGGGAGGTTGTCTTCCCCTGCAATATGAGGCATGGCTCATTTGCTTGAACCACCTGAGTATATGTAGCACAGTATGGCTATTACCCATAGGTTTTTGCTGGATCACTCATCATTCTTTTATTCACTGGATCCACTCAAAAGCTCACTGTCCCCCCTGCGAGCAGCACTCTGCTTCACTCCCACTCTAAAAGAACAGAGCTCCTTCCCTGGCTCTAGCTCACTGCAGCCCACCTTGCTCTTCTTATCAGAAGGGGCCAAGAGGCCACAAGCTCTCTGAACAAGCTGGTTCCCCATGGATTTGCTCCTTGCACATACTTATTATGCCACCCCCAGGGTTCTGTCCTGCAAGGACTCTCCCATGATCCTGCCCCAGTAGATCTTATTAAATCTGGCATTCCTGCTCTCTGCTTGTGGCACACTCTAATTTGGTTCTAACATAAGCAGCATTTTGTTGTGCCGTAGACGCAATTCTCAGTGATTTATTTATTTAGTGCATTTATTAGCCGCCGCCCCTCCCCCCCATGCCAATGGCATCCCGGGGCGGCGTACAATTCAATAAAAAACAACATTAAAAAAATCCAGCAATTTAAAACCAAAACAGGGTCAGGATAAACAAATAAAAATAAAAAGGTAAGGGGAGAGATAAAACCTTAACCCACCCACCCTCCCCTTCTCCTCCCCAAAGGCCTGGGCGAACAGCCAGCTTTTACAAGTCCGCCGGAATGTCAAAAGGCTCGGGGCCAGGTGAGCTTCCTCTGGGAGGGAGTTCCAAAGACGTGGCCCGGCTACCGAGAATGCCCTCTCCATTGTGGCCCCCTGCTTAACACAAGGGACCTCCAAGAAGGCACCCCCGGCAGACCTAAGGAGCCGCTCTGGGACGCGGAAGGTGAGGCGGTCCCTGAGGCATGAGGGGCCCAGACCGTGAAGGGCTTTATAGATCAATACTAATACCTTGAACCTGGCTCGGCACGCTATTGGCAACCAATACAGAGTCCGGAGCACAGGTGTTATATGCTCCTGACGACCCATCCCCGTCAGGAGCCGGGCCGCCGCATTCTGCACTAGCTGCAGTCTCCGGACCAGGAACAAGAGCAGCCCCACGTACAGCACATTACAGTAGTCCAGCCTCGAGGTGACAAAGGCATGGATGAGGGAGGCCAGGTCCGGCCCGGAGCCGTATGGACGCAGCCTCCGCACTAGATACAACTGGCAGAAGGCGGCTTTCGCCACTGTCTCCACCTGTCGATCCAGGCGGAGATCCGAGTCCAACACCACCCCCAGACTCCGAACCTGCTGAGCTATCGGAGGGCGAACCCCCCCTATCAGGGGGACTGACACCTCCCTTGCCCTCCCCACCACCGGTCACCTCTGTCTTATCGGGGTTGAGCTTCAGTCTGCTCTGCCACATCCACTCTGCCACGGCCTCCAAACACTGGGATAGCAACGAGACAGCAGAGTCTGGGTCCGCTGAAAACGAGAGGTACAGCTGAGTATCATCAGCATATTGGTGACATCGCACCCAGAACCCTCTCACGATCTCCCCCAAGGGTTGCATATATATGTTAAATAATAGTGGAGACAGGGTGGAACCCTGTGGAACACCGCAGGACAAGATGTGGGGGCAAGATGTCTCATCCCCCAGCACCACTCACTGGCTTCTCCCCAAGAGGAATGAGCAGAACCATTCAAGAACAGTCCTGTCCAGACCTCCCAGGTCTCGCAGCCGTCTCAACAGCAGCCCATGGTCCACGGTGTCAAAAGCGGCCGAGAGATCTAGCAGGATAAGAAATGTAGAACATCCTGCATCCATCTCCCAGCGGAAATTGTCCACCAAGGCCACCAACGCTGTCTCAGTGCCATAGCTGGGACGGAACCCAGATTGAAAAGGGTCTAGGACACCGATGCCATCTAGATGCGCCTAGAGCTGGATCGCCACCGCCCGCTCAATAACCTTCCCTAAAAAGGGAAGGTTAGAGACAGGTCGGTAGCTGGCGAGTGCGTCCACATCTAATGATGGTTTCTTCAGCAGGGGGCACACCACAGCCTCCTTGAGGCTGGTTGACAACCTCCCCTGCCGCAGGGATGCGCTAACCACTCTCACCAACACCGTCCCTGATGTCTCCCTGGAGGCTTTCACCAACCAGGACGGGCATGGATCAAGTTCACAACTGGTGGCTCTCACAGACCCCAGGACATTCAGGCTGGCGTCACTTCCTGAAACTCCCCCCACAAAGTTGGACCCGACAGGACCTCCATAACCTCGCGCTCACCACCTACTGCCCCCGAAGGAGCAGTACTTTAGGTACAAATGAACACTGCTTCAGTACGAGGAGCTGGATTACATGACCCAGCCCTAGGATTTTAAACTAAACTGGAAAAGGGAGCCAGGCTAAAAAGCTTTCTACAATGTATTGAAAATTACCTATCACAGCAGTGAGGTACCCAGCGTCCTTTAGGACCTCTGCTAATGTTGTCTCATTCAGTGGGAGGCCGCCCACTGAAGTGACAGCAAAATTGTGGGTCACACCATTGCGAAGACCAAGGCGTCCTGTCAGCAGAGAGGCACGTGATGGGGAACAAGTGGATGCTGCTGAGTGGAAATCCACGAACCTAGGAGAGAAGGGAATAAAACATTCTTCACATTTGCAATTGCAATGACTTCTGATAATCAGCTGCAAAAATAACCCAAGCACTGGCGTAGACTTGATTTAGAAAGCCCTGGGCTGCATCCAAATAAGGTTGTCACCTCTCCAGGTTTCACCCAGAGAGACTCCAGGGGAAGCCCCAGTTTCTTTGGGTCAGTCAGAGTGTCAGGACTCAGCCTCAAACCGGTGGCCAGGGGGTTCTGAGACATGCTCCGCCCCATGGCACCACTGCCCTGTTGACGTTACTTGTCCCAGCCTTTGTCACTTCTCCTAGCTTCCTGATTGGCTGCCTGTGATATATAATGTAGGCCTACAATCACAGGAAACTGGGTGGATCATCTGACCTGGCCCACTCCCTGCTTGACCTTTGGTTTGTCCTGACTGGCTCCTCTTTCTGCATCTGCCCTGAACTCCTTCCCTAATCCCCCACTGTTCCCTGAGTCCACCCAGGCCCTGGAAAGCAGGTCCTTGCATTGGGTATTTTCAGACTAGATGCTACCCTGCATGGCCACCCAGGAGCCATGGATCCTACAGCCCATCTGAAGGTGGAGTGGCTGGATGAGCCACGAAGCACCCACTCTTGGCCACTCATGGAGCACTGCCAGGAAATCTGGAGTGCTCCAGGTGGGGCAAGTCAAATGGATGCGTGGCAACAGGAGGCTACATAACCCCTGCCCATTTGAACTGGGGTGTCCAGCCATGCCAGCAGACAGGTCTTGCTAGCACCACGGAGGCTCCCGGCCTCAAAAGCCAGAGTGGCCCTGAGGCCATTCGAGCCCCAGTCATATTGTCTGCTTGGACTTGGCTGCGATTTCCTTCCCCTGTTCCCTTTCCCTGCTCATTAGTGGCGGGAATATCGGCTTATTGTGCACTTTGCTCCCTGCTGTGGAGTGCTGTGTCAGCATTCCTGTATGTCCTGCCTGGTATGCGCCTCCGTGGCCAGCTAGGACTGGGCAGGACAGGGTTAATGATGCTTCCATGGTTGTGCGTCATGGCAGGGAGCGGGCTATTGTGTGGAGCTTGGGGTGGAGTTGGAGCAGGCCAGGAGGGGGGAACGGCTGCCCGTGTGATGTGTTTTGGGGGCCGGTTCATGGGGGGTGGGGGGGAAGTGTGTGGTGGCTGCCTGTGTGGTCACAGTAGCCGCACTGGGAGTCGCCTGTTTGAATCACTTCCCACACACTCCACCTTCATGGGTGCTCCATGGAAGAGCTACTCAGCGGCCACAGACACACACTCCCCATCGCCTTGCTCGTTTAAAAACACACACACTCCCCATCGCCTTGCTCGTTTAAAAACACACACACTCCCCATCGCCTTGCTCGTTTAAAAACACCTACCGAGGCACCTGTGAAGAATTTGGGCTGCAGGAGGTGGCCATGTCAGAAAAGGTGCAAGCCACAGGGACTTCCCTACTCCCTTTCTGATGTGGTCCTACCCCTATGGCATGCCATATCACAACGCTCCACAAGGGGAGAGGAGTTACCACATAAAAGGGCATGACAGCCCCATTGCCCCGCCTCCTCCACTCCCTCCACGTTTCGTCCCAGAGAGAAGTGGCAACCCCTCAGGGAAAACCTGCATCTTTATCAAGAAAATAACAGATTTTGAACTGATAACCACACTTGGTGAAGTTATCAAGTTGGGAGGCATAGCAAATCCAGTAGAGACTCATGATGCTGGATGGGAGCAGAGATCACGGGTAAACTTTGCAGGGCCAGGGGCAGCAACACAGCATGGGGCCTTTCCAAGAGGTGGCACCTGCCTGGTGGGGGTCATATGTTGAGACTGGGGCCTTTCCCAACACTGGGTATTTTCAGACAAGCATGCTGAGGGAGAGGATCAGTGGCTGCCACGTGGCTCTGTAACGGAGCACCCACACACGTGGAGTGCATGGGGAATGATTCAAACAGGCAGCGCCCAGCACAGCTACCACCACACATTTGTCCTGCCTCGCATGGTGCTCTCAGGATTTCCCAGCAGTGCTCCATCCATGGCTAGGAGTAGGTGCTCCACAGCTCACAGAAGGAGGACACATCTGACTGCTCCACCCTCAGATGGGCGGTTGGTGTCAGGGGCCCTGGGTGTGGGGCATCTGGAACACTTGCAGACACAGGGAGTAGGGAAAAGGGGGAAAGGAGAATGGGGAGGTCTGGAGGCCAGCAAGAGAACTAAGAACAAAGGAAGGGAGAAGAACCTCTCAGCTGTTCTCCCAGGTCACGGGAGTAAACCCCCTAATAGACCTACGATCTCCGGGAGAGTATTCAGCTCATCAACAAGATTTTCTAGGGGAAAGGGAAGGACACTGAGGAGGACAACGAGTACAGGAAAGAACAGGACCAGGAACAAGGAATGAGGAAGCCAAAGATTTAGGGTGCATGAAATCAGGGAGCATAGGGCCAGAGTATGAATCCTGCCCTAACCATGAACTCACTCGGTGACCTTGGGCAAGTCACAATCTATCAGCCTAGAGAGCCGCTGTGGTGTAGTGGATAAGGTGCTGGACGTGGACCCGGGAAGCTAGGGTTTGAATCCTGGCTTAACCATGAACTCAATGGGTGGCCTTTGGCAAGTCTCAGTTGCAGGTCACCAACCGTAAAAAAAAAAGAAAAGAAGGAATGGGAATATGTGTGTGCCTGTGTTCCCCTCATCCTTGTCCATCTTAGAGTGTTAGCCCACTGGGCAGGGACCTGTCTCTGGAAATCTGTGACTAAAGCACTGCATACACCTAGTAGTGCTATAGAAATGATAATTAGTAGTAGTGGCTATTGTGCTACTAAAGCAAGGGGGCTCAGGAACAAGCAGCAGGAAGGGAGTTGGAGTCGCTCTGCTCAGCTTCCTGGTGGTACCAGGATGCCTTTTATGCTAGCTGGTACCCAATCAGGAAGTTGGGAGGTGGGGCTGGAGTACAGGGGAAACATCTGGGAAGGGCACGGTTCAGGCAAGGGCTGGGGAAACACTGGAAGAGCCATAGGGAAGACAAATAGGACTGAGGTCCGGCATAAGGAGTAGCACCAGAGTCTGAGGCAGTCAGAACTCTGAAGGGCTGGAGGCTCAAGACCCACAGGACCTTACAGTCAGATCCATGGCTCATGGATGGCCATGTGTGGCAGCATCTCCTCTGAAAACACCCACTAGCAGTGGCTCTTGGCCAAGACATCCAGAGGCATGGGGCTTCTCAGAACATGAGGCATGGGGCATAGGACCTAGTTGCCCACATGTAAAGGCAGCCCAGCTCAGGTAATAACCAAAGCATTCAGATTTGTGTGTCTTTCTCTGGTGGGAGCCTGGGTTATTTTAGCAACCAAAATGACACTCAAGTGGATGCAGGGACTGTCAGTCTGGTTGCAGGGGGAAAGATTTCTTCAATGGGAAGATTCTGCATATATCCTAAAGCCTGGCAGGAAAGATTTATCATCATCAGTATGCTGATAACACCCAGTTCTACCTCTCTTTTTCATCTAACCCAGGTCCCGCAGTTTCGGTGCTTTCCCAGTGCTGGCTGCTGTTGGGGACTGGATGAGGGTGAACCAATTGAAGGTGAATCCAGACAAGACTGAAGTGATGATTTTTGGCCGACCTTGTGACTTGGAGGGGATTCAGACCCCTGTTATTGAGGGGGTCCAGCTCCCTCTAGTTACTCAGGTTCACAGCCTTGGAGGGTTTCTGGACCCTCTGCTGTGCCTGGATTGTCAACTTGTGGAGGTGACCTGGAGCACTTTTCACCAACTACTCCATTTGGTGAGAAGGCTGCGGCCTTTTCTTTCTGACCCAAATGTGGTCACCATCATCCATACTTTCATTACCTCAAAGATAGACTACTGCAACAAGCTCTACATGGGGCTGCACTTGGTGACTGTTTGGAAGCTGCAGCTGGTGCCGAATATGGCAGCCCATGGATCACTGTGAGCACATTACAGCTGTGCTGCACTGGCATCCCATAGCTTTCCGGGGACAATTCAGGGTGCTGCTTTTGACCTTTAAAGCCCTTAATGCTTTGGGCCCCATATATCTGATGGACAGCCTCTCCTTCCATGCTCTACTGCAACCTCTGTGGTCGGTCAGGAGTGCCCTATTGCAGCAACAACCAGCTAATCTTGTCCGTACAAGGGTCCGCAGAGCGGTGTTCTCGGTTGCTGCCCCAGTATTATGAAACTCCCTTTCCTGCAGAGGTCCACCAGAGCCTGAGCTTGAGCATATTCTGGGCGGAATGTAAAAATTTTCTTTTTTGCAGAGTCCTTAGACGGACAGGCCACCTACGTGTGAGGCAGAGCAGAGCCATGGGTGCTTTCCATCTAAAAGCACCCTATGAGCAATCTGTGGAGGTGAGGAGCTAGGGAAAGTTGGACAGAAGAGGTAGATTCTCACTGCTAAAACCATGCAGCAGGTAGGCAACGCGGCAGCCTCCTTTTGCGCTTTACAGCAGCTGTACGATGTCTCTTAATCAGCTTCAAAAAGAGTGGCTACAGTTATCTAGTTTGGAAGGGAATCTTTTATGAATCACAGGGGTCAGGTTCTCATCTGGGTCATGATCCCAGTTGATATTGGATAGACTTTGCATCTCTTTGTTGTGTTACTGGGCCATGTTATCAGGAGACTAGACTTGGTTTTCAATGTTGCCTTTGCCGTGGGTGTCCTAGAAAGGAGTTGTGTAGAACATTTTAGAGTAGTAGTGGGGAACCTTTTCCATTCCATGGACCATTTTGTAAATTAGTAGAAGCTCCATAGGCTGGACAGGAGATGGGAGTGGGGGTGCTTAGTGGGTGTGCTCGGGATGGGGGAAGGAAGAGGAAGGTCCAGGTCAGGGTTATGGTGGGTAAAGTTCTTAAGCTCAAGAGCCACATACCAAAATTTTCATATCGCCAAAAGTCACAAGACACTTTACATTGATATATGGCCACATATATGTCAAACGGTGGGTTGGTCCTAACTGGAGTTGTGCCAATGCCATCTCTTTGTTGTAGACTGGAGTCATGGGATCTATCTATTAAAAGCCTGCTCAGTGTATAAGAATTCACTGTATAAGAATTCTATTGGGAACTTCCAATCACATAACTTACACGTATCATATATCCCATTAAAGCTCAGGATCTCAAGATTTGACATCCATTGTAAAAACTCAGTAAAAACAAATGCAAATGCAATAAGAAAAATAGAGCTTTTAAGCAGTGCTTAAAAGTAATGCTTCAAACATTGTGAATCTACTCTCATCAGTTCCCCATATTTCATTTATTTACATCTTCATGAGCCAAGAGCAGGCATTAGACACAGTCAGAACGGATACTAAAAACATTGTTTTCAAAGAAGCATTATCTAGCAACATTAATGTGGGCAGTCACTTTTAAATGGAGAATAAGGGTAGAGCCCTCCACTATTAAAATCAATGGGATCTGAGTCATTATCTTCAGCAGATGGAGGATTGTGTTTTACATGTTGGTGTTTCCAGAGGATTCTGCCTGGAGTTTGAAGCCACATTCCAAACATACACCCCAGCTCAATCATGCTGGACAGTGCAGACAGTAGGGGGACACTCCATGTCTTTGCACTGTCCTGTCCAATCACACACCATTGAAAAAACTGACACCCAAGGCCCTTGCTCTTTCTGTTTAAGAAGAATGTGTGCTTAGCTGGGTCCTGCACAAAGATAAATTCCACAGCATGGATCCATCTTGGATCTCAGGCAGAACACCACAGCATGTCGTTTTAGTGTGAACTGGCTGTCCGAAATCCAGTGGCAATTCAATTCCAGATAAGAGTAAGGCACAGAAAATAGCCTGGGGTTGGAAGGGATTGCCTGTTGCATATTTGTGGATATTATCCACATTTTCAGAATGGTGCAACGACATCCAACAGTTTTGTTTTTGCAGTGGAAGAATCTCCGTACGTCTATTATTTTGGCTGTTCTGGCTAACCCTGACCCCAGCATTTCACCATCTCCACATGCACAAAACATGCAAATGTATTTTGGCTGCTGCATATGCACAGGATGGCAGAATGCCAGGGGTGGATAAGCCAGGACAGCCAAAACGGATTGTCAATGATTGGGGATCAGATTGCGGTTGGTCCCTGTTTTGTCAGCCTCAGATAGGACTGAGCAAATCCGTCAAACGTAGAACTCTTCCAAAAACTCCATTTAGGCCCAACAACAGGCAAGTGCTGGTTTGAGTCTTACCTCATTCCTTCTTCAGCCATCTTATCCAAGTTAGGAGTGTCTTTGGTTTTCGCCCAGTTAGCCCCAAGGTCCCCCCATCCAACATCGTCTGCTAAAATGACGATGAAATTCGGCTTTTCCAAATCTGCTCTCTTCCCACCCAAAGAAAGATCCGAGAAGTGATAGAAGAGTCCGATTAAGCAGCCAGCCAGCAGCAGTGTCTTTGGAAACAGAATCAACATGGTGTTTGGAAAATGTCTACTGGAAACTGCTCATGCCAGTTAGTAGGTAGCAGTAAAATATTCCTGCAAGGCACTCTTTACAGAACTCCTATTGTCCTGCCTTTCTTAACTTAGCGGTTCAACAGCACCTGAAATATTCCTGCAGCCAACACGGAATATTTCATATCTTTGCATGATGAACAAAAGGGATGAGTACCTCGCAGTATTATGTTATTTCCCCGTGGATATCTACCAAAGTATAATTTGCCCTCTCTCCTTTTCAGCTTCAAGAAGTTGTCCCTCTATCATTTATGTATTTTAAAAGAGTCAAGTGAGGAAGACAATAATTTCACTGTTAATTATGCCATTTTGGGGTGGTGGTGGTGGTAAATATGCAATGAAAGCAATGCTATCATATTCAGGCTGGCGTTTCCTTGATTTTTGCTGCAGATTCCTTAGCGTGGTCACTTGCCCAAATTGCAAGAATGTATTTTGTAATTTACTCCATCTGCATTTCGGGGAAGCAGGGCATTTGGAATAATGACGTTTGCGGTGGAATTCTCTCCTTGACGTTCTAAAAAGTTGTCAGTTTCTTCAAAAAGGAGCAGCTTGTTGCTGGATTCTTGTTTGAATTCCACTTGGGGGGCAGCTTTAAAGCTACAGCAAGTCTGCCTGGACAAGAAAAACAAATGACAATTGAAAGTGTAAAAAGGTAGGGTTGTGTTTTGTTTTTTTAATTATACCCTAGCACAGTATTTCTCAAACGTTTTAGGCTATCTACTCCCTTCCTCTTGTCTATGATACTTGAAACCACCTACACACATTCCTTCATATCTCCCCCTTGCTACCCCACCCTTTCCCCCTCTGTTTGCCCCTTGCCCTCTCTTGCCCCAAACCCTTCAGTTGCTACTAGGGTTTACGGTTGCCACCTACGCACATTTTTAAGGAACACTTAAATTTCAAATTCAGCCAGAGCAGATCTAGGGGTTTGGCAGCTGTGCCCCTTCCTTTTCCGCCCCCCAGGATACATTCTGCACCCGTAGTTTGAGAATCACCGCCGTAGCAGGTGTTTCTATATATAAGTATATTACTTTTGCTTTTCAAATGCAGCAGTGGCACTTCAGCAATCAAACTTATGGCTGACCTGACTCAAATGAAAGAAAGCTATTCCACGGCACAAAAACAAGTACAGGGGCTGCTGCCTCCAATCAGCTCATATCAAATGTGGAGATTCTGAGGGTAAAAACAGTCATGCCTGAATTCCTCCTATGCTATTAGGTGACGAAGGTCATTGAAAAGGTCGTTCTGTCTAGACTGGGGCTCTATACCAGACCACCAGTGCTGAAAAACAGCTAGTGCTTTACACTGGCCTCACTTCCTGTTCCCTCATAGAACTCACCCAGACATGCCACAGCCCATGAAGCAACGCCAGTTTTTGCCCATGCCCACAATCACACATCCCACTCCAAATGTCAGCTTCTTGTTGTGGCCACACCCAGACTTGCACTGCATTCCCACAATGCACGTGGAACAAAAGCTCCAGAGAGGCAAAACTTCTGCGATCCAGGGAAATTATAGGTTTTGATCTATAAAGCCCTGAATGGCCTAGGTCCCAAATATCTGAGAAACCACCTCTCCCTTTATGTCCCATCGCAGCCTCTGAGGTCAGTCGAGAGTACCCTCTTGTGTGTACCCCCTTGCCCATCACGTTTGTACAACACACAGAGAGGAATTCTTGGTTCGGCTGAGCTTGCTCATCTTCTGGAGGCAACGTAAGCCTTGTTTGGCCAGGAGTTTGGCAGGTGGGGGTAAGGTTGAGGTGTTGTGGGCTAAGGATTTTATCTGTTTTGACATGTTTTATTTGGGTATTCCAATATTTGGGTTTATTTTGTATATTGTTCTAGATGTTTTTATGTATTCTAACTCGCGCTGAACCTTGAGGGAATTGGTGGGGTAAAAATGTAAATAAATAAATAAATAAAATAAAATAATGGTACTGGAGGATGTCTCCCACAAATTCCCCCCTTAGTTCCAGGGTTATGAAGGCTTGTATGGGCCATGGGGATCCAGCATCCCCCACAAAAAGTTGCACTACTGCCATGAAGTAAGACACAGGGTCATTAAGGCAGTGCAGGGCCTAGGACCCGTACTGGCTGAGAGCCAAACTTGATCTGCCCAAGAGCCACATGCAGCTTTGGAGCCCCAGTTTGGCTCACTTTGCTGCAGAGAATTGGCCAAGACACTTAAAGACTGATCAGCCAAGATCTCTCTCTCTCTCTCTCTCTCTCTCCCTCCCTCTCACACAAACACACACACGTGTGTGCGCACACATATACACACTCACAAAGTGTTCCTCTGCCTCAGGAATCAGAATGCATTTTATGAAATAGTAACTACAACTGCTGATTAAGATGAGGGGCAAAGTTAATCTCATTTTCAAGATTTGGGGCTATGTAAAGAAAGCCATCAATGCAACCCTAATCTACAAGGACAATAAGCAAGATATCAAAGGGTGAGACACTCGAAGGGAGAAAAAACTGGCTTGAATAGGAAACACAGAAAGTAACTGTGAGTATAAGCAGTTTCAGGGTGGATGGAGCCGGCTAGCTGAGTCCAGCTAGGACCAGTATTATGACAGATGGTTCCAGTTGTGTATCAATGACCTTGGGGAAAGAATGCACAGCTGAAGATACAAAACTGGTAGGTCAGTCAACACAATTTAGGAGGGTAACAAAATTCAGAATGACCTAGATAAACTAGGAGCAAGAGTAAATAAATGAGCAATCAAAACAAAAGGAGCCATGAGATACTAGGGGAAGCGTAGAGAAACCAGAGCAAATGGCATCCCTAGGCCAAGTATCTAGCAGACAGGAGAGCTATATTACCTATCCTTTCCCAGTCAAATTCACGAGTAAATGTACTGAGCAGTTCTGTGCAGCAAACACCTCAACTAAAGCTGTTTCCAGGGGTGGAGGGAGGCAATGCCTGCTATAAACTGGTGGAACTTTTTAGCTACAAAAAGGATCCTATCCCCCCTCCAGGTGCACCAATTGGTAGGAAATTTGGGAGTCCCTACTTATCTTTGGGCCTTCTGACCTGCTACCAAATTTGATAAAAACTGGCATGTGGGATGAAAAGTTTTTAAGGAGACCTACACATGAGCATACCACCCAATATTTCCAGCAGCTAAAGAGGGACATAAGCCCCGCCCCCTTGGCCAATAAATCTCGCCCCCTTGCAAACAAAGACAAGCACACACACGGCTCCAGCAGCAGTGGCAGCCTGGTGGCGCCTACATTCATATGCTCAGGTGGTGCTTGCATGCGAGCACGCCAGCAGTGGCCATGGCATGCAGATGCCTCATGCTCTGGCAGCACCTGCATATGGGGGCTTGAGTGGCAGCAGCTGACAAGAGCACTAGGCTGCTCTGGTGCTGTGGGGGCTGCTGCCTCCGAAAGGAAGACATTACCCACTTAGGCAGGACTGTGGGATTTTCCTGCAAAAGCAGGGCACACACACACACATACACACTCGTTGCACAAACCTTCTTTCCATAGAAAACCAGGACAAAAATCTTGCAACTTCGGTATACATCTGCAGCTCTTTTATAGCCTCTGACTTAGTTCTTTAAAAACAATAGTCCTGTGCTGTTCTTTACTGACACCCTTCATCTGAAAAACAGAGAATTAAGGCGGGCTCTAAACAACTGCCATAGCTACTGTATTAATAATGGACTGGAAATTAATGTTTCCAAGTCTAAACTTATGTTGTTAGGAGGAGGGAGAAGCCCACGTTCCTGGAGGCTAAAATTAGGTTCACTTGAGGTGATCCCCCATTGTGTCTATCTTGGGTTCACCTTTTCGAGAAGAGGTACCTGGAGTGAGCACATACAGGCACGTGTCAGTAAGGCTGTTAGGGTCACACAGTCTCTAAGCAGGGCTATTGCCATTTGTTCCTCTTTCTACGTTCATGGGTCTATAGAGCAAAGATTCCGTCAGTTGCCAACTTTGGACTAGAATTAGTAGCCTTCCCGAATATGGCAAATTTAGAAAAGGTACAAGATAAGTTTCTGCGGCGACTATTAAAGGTAGGCTCAAGCATTCCTGGTGCAATAGTCCGTGCAGAAACGGGAATTATTCCATTAAGCATCTTGGCAAAAATATTAGTTATCCGATACTGGTTGCAACTGTTGTCATATAGTGAAGGGTACTTGCCTTTAGTATGCCTTAAGGAAGAGGTTGTTTCAACAAGCCCAAGAGCGTATCCCTGGCTGCTTTATTTGCATCACCTTTTGGTGAGTTGCAGTTTCTCCTTCAGTTATTTCATGGGTAAAAACTTGAATGTGATAAAGGCAGAGGTACTGAGAAGGATGCAAGATATAGTCCACCAAGAAGATCTGGCAGTGGTTCGCCAATGGAGGGTTGCACCCTATTTGGCTCAGCTCAAGCGGGTGGTATCTTTTGAACCTTATCTGGACAGTCTGACTAACCCATATCTGCGTAGGCTGTATACCCAGCTACGCTTTCAGATTATCTGTTCGGCTGTCACGGAAGGAAGGTATAAAAAGATACCTTATAAGGACCGCCTTTGTTCATGCTCACTGGAGGAGGTTGAAACAACAGACCATATGTTGTTAAGGTGCCCCTACTATACCACTTTACGGTCTGTTTGGCTTATTCCAATGCTTCTCCCATTAGTCCAAAAAAGAAATTTATACAATATGGTGGGGATTTATCATTTTCTTCTTACGAGAGTGGAACGAGTGGAGCTGATGGCTATAGCCACTTTCTTGAGCCTGGCTGGGCGGAAAAGAGTACAAATAAGGACAAAACTATTATAGCCAGTATTTTGTATGTTCCGATACAATTCAGCCTAACACTGCATGAGCCTTTCTTGAAGCCACATCACATGGCTGACTAATGTTCAGTTTATGATCAAACACAATCCTAGATCTGTTTCACGTGTGCTGCTACCAAGCCAACTATTCCACCACTTATACTTGTGCGTTTGTGTTTTTTCTCTAAATGTAGAACTTTATAGTTCTCTCTGTTGAATTTCATTTTGTTAGTTTCAGCAAAGTTTTTCAACCTCTCAAGATTATTTTGAATTCTAACTTCCAAGGCTGTGGAGGCTACTGCCTTCAAAAGCAACACATTGCCCACTTTAGGCAGAACTGTGGGGTTTTCTACCCTTCCAGCTTTTGTGCCATCTGCAAACTTGATAAGTGTCTGTATTTGGGAAATGTAGGTTCAGTTTCCAGTTCTGCCCCAGGTTCTAAATCTCAGGCCACTTTCAGACATGCTCCCCTCCCTGTGCATCTTCTGCCTGAGGGCAGGGGGGGGGGAAGATGCGCAGCCAGAATATGCGCGGGGGGGTGTGTGTGTGTAGGGGGAAATGTCTGAATGTGGTCTTAGTTCTACATAGCCTTACTACCAGTGCTGTAATGATAATCACTGTGGCAATGGGAGGAGGATAAAAACATAGGTAATACATTGGCAGCTCATGCTGGGGAAAGCAGGAGACAATGTCGCCTGGAGTGTCCACTGTTCTGCGGACAGAAGGCTCCAGCTTGCATCACTGACACTCTCCAAAATACAAACTGTCTTTATTTCATAACCATGTTTAAGGTCAGTAGGAAACATAGTCAAGCTCCCAAATCATTCCCCAGCCATAAAGCAATCCTTGAAACAGATCCTTCTCCCTTTGCCAGCAGTGGCAAGGTCACACTGGCAGGATTATAAAACGGTCTGAAGCAAGACAATTTAATTTGCTCAAAAAGAGAATTAAGTTTTAAAAAAAACACAACAACAGAGAAATCACTCTGGCATTCAGATTTGCACCCACTGAGCAAGTCTATTGGGGATAAGCTGACTACAATCCCCTTGTTTGTAGTTACTGCAGTCAGGAGATGGGCACAGAGCTGTTTGAGGCAAAGGCCTGTGACCTGAGCCAGACAGAACCTGATTGGTCCCATTAGTCGAGGGTTGGGCCGGGTGCACACTTTGCCCAAGCCACCTACCTGCCTTTAGGGTTGCCATATATGCACATTATTCCAGGACACTTGTGAAAAATACATGTTTCAGGGCCTGCATTGGCACCAGTGCAGGCCCTGCAACATGTATTTTTCATAAGTACCCTGGAAAAATTTGCATATATGGCAACCCTACCTGCCTTGCACATATCCTGATTAGGGATATCACCTCTTTCTAGGCTCTTACCTAGAGAGGGCAGTGCCACACAGATGACTGGTAACTTTTGATGGGGAGGGGGCGGCACAGGTATGAGGGCTGGGTGGGCAGGGGTTCTATAAAGCTTTCCTCCCCACAAGTTGCCTGCCACATCAGCAGGGGCAGGGCAAAGGGGTGGCTATCCAGCAGGGGCAAGTTGGAAAAGGGGTAGGAAGGTCCCTATAGCCCATCCCTCTTCTGACACAACCACCATCCACAGAAGCCCTGATTTCTCTGGGTTACCAAGGCACCACTGGCTGTAATGTATCCATTAATTATCTAGAAAGGGGAGTAAGGAGTGAGGTGATCAAATTTGCAGATGACACCAAGTTATTAAAGGCAGTTAAAACACAAGCGGACTGTAAAGAATTGCACGGGGATCTCGCGAGACTGGGTGACTGTGCATCTAAATGGCAGATGAAATTGAATGTGGACAAGTGCAAAGTGATGCATATAGGGAAAAACAATCCAAGCTTTATGTACACAATGCTGAATTCTAAATTAGGAGTTACAGCTCAGGAAAAGGACCTTGGAGTCACTGTGGACAATACATTGAAATCCTCAGCTCAGTGTGTGGAGGCTGTCAAAAAAGCAAACAGAATTTTACCTATTAGTCATAAACGAATAGAGAATAAAACTGAAAATATCATGATGCCACTATATAAGTCTATGGTGCAGCTGCACCTTGAATATTGTGTGCCATTCTGGTTGCCTCATCTCAAAAAAGATATTGTTGAAATAGAAGAGGTACAGAGAAGGGCAATAAAAATGATAAGGGGTATGGAACAGCTCCCCTCTGCAGAGAGGCTGGATAAGAGGCATGCTGCCCCCCATGCCTGTAACTCCCTCCCTGTCCTCATCCGCCTTGCCCCCTCCCTTCATACCTTCAAATCTCTCCTTAAAACTCACCTCTTTCGCTCTGCTCTGTCTGACTCTTTATCCTGCTGAGCCACTATTCCTATACCTACGATCTGTTTACCCTTATCCTTGCAACATGGACCTGCCTGCTGTCATTCTCATCGTAACCAAGCCAAGTACGTGCACTTGAGACCTCGCATCTTCATGAATGTTAGACCCCTTGTCTCTCCCTCTGTTCCCCTTCCTATGTCTCTCCCCCAGCTCCTGTCTCTCAGATTGTAAGCCCTAGGGGCAGGGACCATGTCTATTTTATTACTTTGTAAAGTGCCAGGTACACTGCTGGCGCTATATAAATGTTTGTTAATAATAATAATTAATAATAATAATAATAAGTTGGGGCTTTTCAGCTTGGAGAAGAGATGACTGAGAGGGGATATGATAGAAGTTTATAAAATCATGAGTGGTGTGGAACATGTTAATAGGGAATGGTTATTTACCCTCTCAAACAGTACTAGGACATGGGAACACTCCATGAAACTAACAGGTAGCAGATTTTAGACATATAAAAGAAAGTATTTTTTCACTCAACACACAATTAAGTTGTGGAATTTGTTGCCAGAGGACGTGGTCAAGGCCAGTCGTATAACTGAGTTTAAGAAAGTATTGGACAAGTTTATGGAGGGATCAGTCCATTAGCAGCTATTAGCCGGGTCTGTTTGGGGAATGTAATTTCTTACTGTCGGGAGCTGGGAGTGAACAGCAGGGAATGGATTGCCCCATAGTCACCTGTTCGGTACTTCAAGCAACCGAGATTGGCCACTGTCAGAGACAGGATGCTGGGCTCGATGGACCATTTGTCTGACCCACTATAGCACTTCTTATGTTCTTAAGGCTGACCTAGAGAAACCGGGGCTTTCCCCAAAGCCTGGAGTCTCCAGGTGAAACCCAGAGAGGTGGTATCCATCGTCTTAATAGCTACAAACCTCAACCCTTGCAACCTGTGTACCTGGAGCATGAAGTCCCCCCACTCTGGCTTCAAATGTCTCCAACCCCTAGATCCAGCAGGGTCGAAACGTAGAGAGCCTGGAGTTGAGACTTTCTGGGATTGCAGAAGGACACTCTCAGGATGGCAGTAGACCTGGACCAGACTTGTGGTGAGGGGTAGTGGACCTGTCAAAGGGGCCTAGCCCACCATCATTCAGTGGGCACCACAGGACACCAAGATTGGGAATTTCCAAGTTGGGCTTGCACTGCCATTATTATGTTTGTGTCTGGGGCAGCTGCACCCAGTCTAGGGTTGCCACCTATGCAAATTTTTAAGGAACATTTACAAAAAATACATGTTGCAGGGCCTGCATTGGTGCCTAAGGTGCCAGTGCAGGCCCTGAAACATGTATTTTTCATAAGTGTTCCTTAAAGATCTGCACAGGTAGCAACCCTAACCCAGCCCTACTCTAGCTAAGGCTCTGACCCCACAAGAAAGAAAGAAAGAAAGAAAGAAAGAAAGAAAACTCTAAATTCCACATTTCAGGGTAACAGGAGGAAAAAATGTGTCTTTTCTGAACTGGAGAAGGGAAGCAGAATTATGTCTGAAAATCGATCAGCTTCCAGTGCCTCCTCCCTCACTGAAAAATGTCCAAGCAAAATATCCCTTTGTAAATAGTGACTCGCTTTTCCCGATAGCCACTGCTGAGAAAGGGCTTCTGAGTTTGCTTGGCAAATCATCCCTGTATCTACCATAATAACACATTGCCCCACCTTGTCCCAACCAAACGAACCATGGAGTAAGATGTCAGTAATTCAGCCTGAGCATTTGGCTAAGGTTCCTCTTTATTTGGGAGGCGGGAAGCACATCTGATGTGGCTAACAATAATAATGATAATTATGGAGCAGCCGGTAGCTGCTCCATTAAGTTAAGGCACATTGGAGTTCTAAATGCAAAGCCTCCAATTGCTTTGCATTGGAATTTTCAGACACTGTGCTTCTGGGTGGTGGCTTTTTGTTGTTGCTGGATGTGGCATAATTGCTGGAGTAGGTGTTTGTTGTTGAAGTTGCTTGAACATTCAAATAGGGTGTCTTCTTTCCATAGGCTGATTTTGGGATGTTTATGTCTGTTTGTTCCGACAGTAGATGGGTCACAAGTTGCTGTTCTATGCCAATGGCACGCTCTTAATGCAAGACATGCGCGGTGTGTGATTGCTGTGTTTGGACTCCAGTGTAAACAATGGTGTGTGCTGGTGTGCTTGTCTCCTGGTTGTTTGATGTCACACGTGCACCACTTGCTCTGGTGGCCAGAAGCAGCCTTTGAAACTGACAAATGGCAGGAGCATGGCAGAGCGGGTATACACTTGCATCTAGAGCATAAAATAGGAAGCTATTGTTCCACTCAGGCTCGGCAGATAACCTAGAGAGGATTGAAACAAATCTTGAGGGGCTGAGGCAACTGGGAAGTGATATGAACAAGAACAGCAGGCTGCAGCTGAGTAAAATAGACCACGAGCTGCAGCAGGGAACAGTGACCGGATCCAGCGGCCCTCCCCCCCCCCAGCAAAATCCTCCCCCCTCCCGAGCCCCCAACACCTACCGTGGCAGCGGCAGTGGGGGAGCAGATCCCCCTTGGGGGGGTTGGGGTGGAAGGGGGGCTTTCCCCAAGTAGCTGCCCTGGGGAAGTCTCCCAACACCCGCTTGTATACTGCTGGCTGGGGGTCAGGGAAGCACTTGCGTTGCCAGGGAGGTGGCCTCTAAACATCTCCTAGCTGCCTTGTTAATTTCACCTGCGCGGGAGCAGGAAAGTGGTTGGGGCATTTGAAAGTGCTGCTCATATGGAAGAAAGGGTCTGGTGGGGTTAAATCTTTAGACTTAGCTTGCGTGGGGCCCTGGTAGGTGTTGGGGGCTCCAGCGGGGGAAGGGCTGGATCCGGTCACTGTTCCCTGCTGCAGCTCAGGGTCTATTTCGCTCCCCAGCAGCAGCCTGTGTTGCTCTTGCTTATTTCACTTCCCTGCCGCTGAGGAGTGCAATAGACCATTTCTGTCCGAGTCACAGCAGCAAACACTGACCGGATCCAGCCCCTCCACCCCAGCAAAATCCACCCCTGCACCAGCCTCCAACATCTACCAGGGGCAGCAGTAGTGTGGGAGCTTATAACCAAGTGCAACTTAAATTAGAGTTTTCAGGCACTGTGCTTCCTGGTGGGGACTTTTTTTTGTTTCTGGATGTGGCTTAATTGCTGGAGTGGGTGTTTGTGGGTGAAGTTGCTTGAAAATTCAAATAGGGTGTCTTTTTTCCGCTGGCTGATTTTGGGGTGTTTCTGTCTGTTTGTTCCGACAGTAGATGGGTCGCAAGATGCTGCTTTATGCTAATGGCATGGCTCTTAATGCAACACATGCGTGGTGTGTGCTTGTTGTCTTTGGACTCGTGTAAACAATGGTGTGTGCTGGCGTGCTTGTCTCCTGATTGGTTGTTTGCTTGTCTGATGTCACAGGTGCAGTGCTTGTTCTGGTGGCCAGAAGCAGCCCTTGAAACTGACAAATGGCAGGAGCATGGCAGAGCGGGTATACACTTGCATCCAGAGCATAAAATAGGGAGCTATTGTTCCACTCAGGCTCAGCAGATAACCTAGAGAGGACTGGAAGAAATCCAGACAGGCTGAGGCAGATGCGAAGTGAAATGAACAAGAGCAGCTGTCTGCAGCTGAGGAATGAAATAGACCCCGAGCTGCAGCAAGGAACAGTGCCCAGATCTAGTCCTCCCCCACAGCAAAATCCTCCTCCCGCACACACACAGGCCCCCAACACGTACCGGGGCAGCAGCAGTGGGGGAGCTTACAACCTCATGTAGTCTAAACTCAAGTCTAAACTCGAGTCCCTATCCAATGAGTGCACCCCCAGGGTTAAAAGAAAGTTATAAGAAAGAAGCAGATCACCCGGGGGGGGGGGAGGGGAGCTTCCCCCAAGCAGCTGCCCTAGGAAGTCACCCAACACCCACTTGTATCCTGCCAGCTTGGGTCCAGGGAAATGCTTGCGTTGCCAGGGAAGCGGCAGCCAGATGCTTTCACTGTCCACTGGGAAGCATTTCCCTGGCCGCTAGCTGGCAGGATACAAGCGGGTGTTGGGAACTGCTTGGGGAAGGAAACAATCCAATTGCCAATGATGGAATCAGGAAGGAATTTTTTTTCCATTTTATACCTCTTTTTATCTTTTTGGAAAAGTTTTTTAGGATAAAGTCTGATTTTTTGCCTTCCTCTGAAGAAGTAACCAACAGGAAGAAAATAAAAATAAATTAAAAATGGAAAAACGTATCTGTGTCATGCGTTATCTGTAATGTGTCATGTATATATGTATCACGTTAAGCAAAAGACATACATACAGACACACACACTTATAGATTAAAGTGGTTTCAATAATATGAATGCAGTAATGTATACGATAAATGTGCATAGAGCATAGCAACTACATAAAAAAACAGAGGAAATTCCTACCCCAAAAAAACCTATTGGGTTAAGCAGATAAATGAAGGCACTTTCCTACCCAAAAAACCCCTTTCCTACCTAAAAACCCTTCTCTACCCAAAAAACCCTATCCAACGCAAAGAACCCTTTCCTACCCCAAAAACATAGAGGTTACTTACCAGTAACTCTGTTCTTTGAGAGAGCGCCACGTAGTCTCACTCTTGGGATCGCTTCCTGCTCCGCAGGGCATCGGGAGACCTTGATGTCAGCAGTTTCCAGGCAGAATACCTGGAAAGATCTAGAACATGGTGAGGGCTCCAACCCTCCAACCCCACTCCCATCCCATTAAAAGTGTGGGCTCATGATCACGCAAGAACGGGATTCTATAAATAGGGGGAGGAGCCTTCACCGCCTCAGTTCCTTCCAACTGTGTCCCAGAGGAAGATTTTATATATATACATATCTGAGACAGAGGGGAGGGAGGGCGGGTCGTGAGAATATGCGGAGCTCTCCCGAAGAACTGAGTTACTGGTAAGTAACTTCCATTTCTTCTTCGAGGATATCCGCGATTCTCACTCTTGGGGGAGTGAATAGCAGTTCATAGCACCTACCTAAAGGTGGTGGGCGTCGAAGAAAATTAATCAAAAAGTGATTGCAGAACTGTTCTTCCCACTAAGGTATCCAATCTTGCCGCTAGGTCCAGAGAACAGTCCAGAGAAATGTGTGAAGGAAGGACCACATAGCAGCTTTACAGATGTCAACAATCGGAACATTTCGAAACTTGGCCAGGGTAGTGGCCACTGCCCTAGTCAAATGGGCTCGTAGATCAGCAGATAGCGTCTTCCCAGCCTGTTGATAACATTCTGGATGCATAGCAGAATCCACTTAAAAAGTCTCTGAGACGTGACCTTGACTCCAACACGTTGTCCCCCATAAGAGATGAAGAGAGCACCAGATGCTCGGATGTGCTTTGTCCTTTTGATATAGAAGGAAAGAGCCCTTTTTATATCCAAAGTATGAAGCGTTTGTTCCATACAAGATGCCTGGGGTCTAGAGAAAAAGATTGGCAAAGAAATAGTCTGATTAAGATGGAAGGGAGAAACAACTTTTGGTATAAAGGCAGGGTCTGTTCTGAGATCAACCTTATCTTTGAAAAATCAGAGGGAGGGAGGGGAGGCTCTAAGTGCCGCTAGTTCACTAATCCTTTGAGCTGATGTAAGGGCAACCAACAAGACAGTCTTTATACATAGATTTTCCATAAAACAGGTAGCCATGGGTTCAAATGGGGGACCTATCAATTTTGATAGGACCAATTTAACATCCAATTGGGGAGCTGGGTGAGTAACAGGAGGGAAAGTATTACATACGCCTTTCCAGAAGGTCCTTGTCAAAGGGTAAGAGAAGAGAGACTCTTTTTCCAGATGTTTAAGATGAGAAGACAGAGTGGCTAGGTGGACCTTAATGGAAGAGAGGGCTAGTCCAGACTCTTGGAGATGTAGAAGATATTTAAATATATGATCCATTTTTATGGAGGTTAATGGTGTGTCGTGAGAAGTGCACCATCATGTGAAGCGAGTCCACTTAGCTGCATAGCAAGTCCTGGTTGAAGGTTTCCTGGAATTCAACAGAACTGTTCTAACTTATGAGGACAGGTCCTCTGTTACTGATGGATCAACCAAGCGCAGAGATGTAGCATTTCAAGATCATGGTGGAGAATGGTGCCTTGTTGACATGATAAGAGGTCTGGCTCAAGCGGGAGTTTAGTGACATCGGTCACCAATTATTTGAGTGTCTGGAACCATATTTGTATGCGCCATCATGGGGCTATGAGAATGTGAGACCAATCCGATAGAATCTTGTGCAGCACCTTGTGTAGTAAGGGTGTTGGGGGAAAAGCATAAAGGAATTCCCCACTCCAAGAAATTGTGAAGGCATCTGACATTGATCCTGGTATAAGACCTGCCCGACTGCAAAAGAGTGGCATCTTTGTGTTTTCTGCAGTGGCGAAAAGGTCTATGGAAGGTGTGCCCCATATTTGAAAAATGACCCTTACTGCCTTGTCGTTTAGTGAACATTTGTGGTGATCCATTAGTTGGCAGCTGAGCTGATCTGCAATGCAATTTTCTTGGCCTGCTAAATGGACAGCTTGAAGGTGAACACTGTGTTTGATGTTCCATTTCCACAATGCCTCTGCCTTGAGGGAAAGGTGTGTGGATCGAGCGCCACCTTGCTTGTTGAGGTACCACATTGTTGCTGTGTTGTTGGCGATGATCAGCACATTCTTTCCTTTGATGTGAAACACTAAGGCTCTGAGTGCCCAGCATATGGCCCTCAGTTCTAGTACATTTATGTGAAAGTTCATCTCCTCTGGGGACCAAAGTCCATGAACCCTGAAGTTCTCCATGTGGGCATCCCATCCAGTAAAGGATGCATCTGTTGTGATGGAAACATCTGTATGAGAGGACTCGAATGGAATACCTTGGAGGACATCTGTAGGGCTCGTCCACCAAAGAAGGCTGTTTAAGATATCCTCTGGAATGGATACTTTTCTGTTGAGGAAGTGGAAGGTGAGGCAGTATACCTCCCTTAACCATTGCTGCAGAGGTCACATTTAGATCCTCGCATATGGGGTTATAGCTGTAGTAGATGCTAGAAACCCTTGGAAGCGTAGGAAGTAGCGGGTTGTCCTGGCGCTATAAGAGTCCAGGTCCTTTATGGAGGGGATGATGTCGTCAAACCTGTCCTGCCTAAGGTAAGCTTTGGTGTGGCATGTGTCCAGGAGAGGTCCGATAAATTGCAGATGCCTCGTGGGAACGAGATTGGATTTCTCTGGATTCACTAGTAGACCTAGTGTCTCTAATATTGACAGTGTCAATCAAATGTCTCTCAGTAGCTTTTCTCTGGAAGAGGCCACTAGGAGCCAATTGTCTAGATATGGAAACACCTTGATGTTCAGTTTCCTGAGGTGGGCCGCAACTGCTGCCACACACTTTGTGAAGACTCTCGGGGCAGTAGAAAGTTTGAATAGAAGAACTGTGCACTGACAGTGTTGGTCTCCTACAACAAAGCATAAGTATTGTCTATGAAAGGGTCTAATTGAAATATGAAAATATGCATCCTTAAGATCAAGAGAGGATAACCCATCTCCACATTGTAGACCTAACATAATGAGAGGCAGGGTCGTCATACGGAATCTGAATTTTCTAATAAATGTATTGAGTTCTCTAAGGCCTAGAATAGGCCTAAATCGCTCACCTTTCTTAGGGACTAGAAAATATCTGGAATAGAACCCCGTATTCAGTTCAGAGAGGGGTACCCTTTCTATGGCTCCTTTCAAAAAGGAGCTTTTCAGTCTCAAGAAGTAACTGTGTTTTGTGAGAAGTCCCCTTAAGGGTGGGGAAGGGAGTGTGGTAGGGGGGAAAGAGTGGAATTCATAGCCATATCTTATTATTTCCTTGACCCATCTGTCAGAGGTAATGGATGCCCATTGATCATAAAAGGGCAGGAGACGGTTATTAAAGGAGGGGAGATTCTCCCACCCCACCCCACCCCCTCTTCTCTCTTGTTCTGAGGCTGGCTAAAAACGATTTTTGGGAGGTTGGCCAGAGGAAGAATTTGAAGATTGCCTTCCTTTTCCTTTCTGTTTATTAAATCTCTTTCCGGGCTGAAAGAAAGAAGGTTGTGATTGTTGGTATTGCGGGGAAAACCGCCTACCACTCTGATAAGAATATGGAGAAAGCTGTTTAGAAGCATAAGAATAGGAAGCAGGGACTGAATAGTGTTTCTTTCTGATTATTCTGATAACCCCTGCTGACCTGGCAGATTGACTTGTTTCCTTTATTTTTTCATGATGTCATCCGTAGATGATGCAAACAGGCCCTTGGAATCAAACAATAGGTCCTCTATTCTGGTTTTGATCTGAGCCAGGCATGTCTCCTGAGTGTGATTGCCGTAACAATTCCTCTAATAGCACAATCAGCAATATGCATGTTAGCAGTCAGCTGGAATTGTGATATTTGCATTCCCTCCTTTTGTATGGCAGCAATCTGATTAGGGTCTGTGGTCTTAGTAAGCTGGGACCAGAGCCAATGTTGGTAACCGCACATAGCTGATGCATAATTTGAGGCCCTGACAGAGTTTCTGAGAAGATATTTTGTCCTAAAACATCTAAACGTCTCCCTTCTCTGTCTGATGATGACGTTTGGATACCCCTGCCCATGTTTTGTATGAAAGTCGTTTGCAAGGGTCTGGCCCATACAGAGATGGATGGTTCCACCAATTGCTCAAACATAGGAAACATGATATGGCCTGACTCTCCACTGTCTAGGATACCAAAGACTAGACCAGATTGTGTTTTGACCACTTTAGTGGGGAGTTTAGGTAATGCTGAAACTAGTCTTCGTAGCATAGCCTGGAAAGCCTTTGTGTCCTCTGTGGCTAAATCTAGGTTAGGTTCTGATACGATATCAGCTGGAGGAGGTGAGAACGTTTCTTCTTCTTCCTGAAGTGGTGGTGAAGAAGAAGAAGAAGAAGAAGAAGAAGGAGACAGACCTTCCTGTTGAAGCACCGACAGTTGGTGCATGTTGGGTCAAGACTGTTTGGGCAGGGAGAGGGTTTCCAACAAGGGAGCTTAGAAAAGTGGCTCCCAGGGGCTGTACCGATCAGGTACCAATGGAAGTCAGAACTGGTGGAACAGCAGAAGGTGGTATGGTACTAGTAGTTAGCATGGGAGGTAGCTCTGCGTCTTGTACCAATGATGGAATCACAGGGCCTGGTACCGTTGAGGATATAGTGTCCGGTTGGTACCAAGACTGTAGCAGTTGGAGGTACGCACGGGGGGCAGGAGGGCTATATCTGCTTGGTTGTGCAGGACCAGCGGGACCCATAGTAGTGAGGAGGTTGAAAAACTCGATAGAGTCGAAGTCCCTTCTGGAAGGATATTTCGGAGATCTGCTCCTGGAGCACGATCGGTACCGATGGGGATCTCCATGATATTGTGAACCCTTAGGGTAGTCCTGATATCGGTGGTACCATGGACTTTCGTATCTGGTAGGGGAACAGTAGGAACAGTGTTCCCTGTGGTACCGGGGGGGCTCCGCTCTGCCGCCTGCTCAGGGACCCGTCCCTAAATCTACTAGACCTTTCCTGGTGCTGTTGTGAAGACATGTGTCTAGCAGGGGATCTGGATCTGGTTTGTCGGTACCGTCGGTACTCACTGTGATGAGAGCGTGAACGGGAGTCTCTGTGATGTTCACATCCAGGGTGTTGGGGTTCCAGCATCTCCTGTGGATTTGCACTGGGTATGGCCGATACCAGGTCCATTGTCTGAGTCACCTGGACTGCTTGCAGGACCGTCTCTGCAAGAGGGGGTGGACTTTGTTCATCCCAAGAGCAGATAGTTGCAACCTCAAGATTGCAGCGGGGGGTCAGAGGGATCTGAGTAGTTAAAGTGCCCTCTGCACTCGGCTTCTTCTTCTTCTTCTTTCTCTTTTTCTTCTCTAGTGGGCGCTTTGAATTGCGTTCCCTAGAGCGAGAGTCACTTTTAGACTCATTAGAGCAGGAGGTCTCTGTGGATGTGGCAGGCTGTGTAGTGTCGAGGTACCCAGGTCTTGTACCATCAGTACGGAAGGTACCAGTGGTAAGGGTTCCGCAGAGATCAACGTGGAGTCTAAAGTTCTATCTGCCATAGAAGAAGCAGGATCCATAGCCGGAGACATTCTGTGCCCGGTGGAGAGCCTGAGAGGCCCTTCTTCACCACCTTGTAGTGCCTTTTTAGTTAGAATGTCCTGGAGTCTAAGAGCTCTGACCCTTCTTGATCTTGTGGACAAAGCTGCACACGCTTTACATGTCCGTGTGTTATGGGTCTCCCCAAAGCAGGCCAAACACTCAGACTGCTGATCACTGACAGAGAGGGTGGCAGGGCAGAAGCGGCAGCGTTTAAACCCTGCCTGCCTTGGCATATCTGTCATGCCCGAGAAGAGGATCAGGTGGAGTCCGGGGGAGTAGCCCCGTGGACTATAGGCACTGGCACTCCCAAGTAGAATGTTGTTCTTAGATTTTTAATTTAATTTTATTTTTTTTACTGACAGGCAACGGTGACAAGTGTTGAAGATCTTCCCAACATGACGGGGTTGGAAGGAACCGAGGCAGTGAGGGCTCCTCTCCCTATTTATAGAATCCCGTTCTCACGTGATCATGAGCTCATGCTTTTAACGGGATGGGGGGGGGGGATCAGAACCCTCACCATGTTCTAGATCTTTCCAGGTATTTTGCCTGGAAACTGCTGACAGCATCAAGGTCTCCTGACACCTGCACAGCAGGAAGCAATCCCAAGAGTGAGAATCGCGGAGATCCTCGAAGAAGAACTTGGTGAAATTGACCACGGGAAAGGAGTCTATTCCATAGGAACGGGGCCACTAGGGACAGAAAGAGGGCAGGACAGCCCCTATGGTCTGCCTCCTTTTTGACCTGGCTGCCCCCTGCTGCCCCACAGAAGCCTTGATTTCTCTAGATTACCAGGATGCCTCTGGCTGACCTGAAGAAGTCAGGGCTTCCCCAAGGCACCAGAAATTCTGGGTTAAGCCTCTCTAAGTGCACAGCAGATGATAAGAAAACAACCTATGTAGACAAAGCCATGGGGATCTAAAGTCTGACCTCCAGGTTCACTTCTCTCAATTAAATCCCTGGACGCAACTGGATTGAAATCTAGGTGCTACGATTACGCTGGTTCTCAATTTCCTTGATGTTCTTAAGTATGTGCCGCTCTGCATTGTTTGAACATTAATTCTTTGTTTAAGGCCACTTTTACACAGACGCCACCCACCCACAAACACCCAGAAACACCCATCGTATGGGTGGGAGACCGTCCGTGTAAATGTCCACGAGTGGGTGGGGGCGTGTGCATGACCCACCCGCCGACACCCACGGAGCAGCCGCGAAGAAGCCGGCACCCTCCATGAATGGAGGTGGATGGAGATGGGTGAAGATGAGTGTTCAACACCTGAGCGTCCGTGTAAAAGCGAAAACACCCACAACCACACGGACCGGACCGGCGGAGCCTCACTGTGCCGGTGCCAC
>QEPC01010657.1:4717696-4755393 GCA_003113815.1 Sphenodon punctatus | reverse complement strand
AGTGTGGGGGAGCAGTTCGGGGTGGGCACCGCCACCGTGAACAGGGCCCTCCATGATGTGTGTGACCTGCTCGTGGAGCTCCTCTTGGAGCGGGTCATTCAGCTCCGTGACCCCGAGGAGGCGATGCGTGGGTTCGAGGAAATGGGGTTTCCTCATTGCATCGGGGCCATTGACAGCACCCACATCCCCATCATACGCCCCCCTCATGCAAAGATCGACTACATGAACCGAAAACAGGTCTTCTCCATCAATCTGCAGACCGTTGTGGACCATAGGGGCCTGTTCATAGATGTCTACACAGACCAGTTGGGGCAGAGTCACGACATGCGTATCCTGCATGCCTCCCTCTTCTATGCACACGTGTTCGACGGGGAGATTGCCCCCAACCTGTACTGCGTGATAGGGGTTTCCATGGCCTCTGTAGTGTAGCCGGTCCAGTCCGCGTGGGTGTGGGTGTTTTCTCTTTTACACAGACGCTCGAGTGTTGAACACCCACCTTTCTCTTTGGCCAGGCATTTGGCAGGCCGGGATAGGGTGGGATGGGATTTGGGATTAAACAAGACCCAGTTTACACCTGAAATACAGGGCTCTTTCAGATGACATGACACAGCCTGTGCTAGCTTCACCTGTGCATCAAGGTTTGTCTGAAGGGATTTGCCATGCGAGTACAAACCACTGTGAGCAACCCTGTGCTACCAGATTTGTCGTGCCTTCAGACAACAACCCCAGGGAAGTCAGCATAGACTGACCTACGTGTATTTCCCCCATGGTCTTCTGGTGTCACATGAAGAGCCTAGTTTTATACCTCAAGCCCAGCTTTGCCTTATTAATCACCCCACCCCCTCATCCTCATTCATAAATTAGCACCCAAGCTTGAATTTGCAAACTAGATGCTTAGGTCAGGGGATCTCAAACGGTGAGGGAGGACATCTGAGGGGACCGGGGGCACAAGAAGGAGCACAGCTGGCAAACACCTAATGCTACTCTGCTTGAGCTAGGGAGAATTTCCGAACTGACAGAGTAACACGGGGAGAGGGAGAGTTGGAGAACAAGAAGGACATAGAGGTGAAGCAGGATGAGGGTGGGGAGGGCTTAAGGGAGCAATGTGTATGTGTCTGTAGTGGGGAGGGGCCTCAGCCATCACAGACCAGAGGAAGGAGGGGCATGGTTTTAAAAAGTTTGAGAACTGCTTGGGTTACTTTAAGCCAGACATGGTCAAAGTTCCCAGCCCCAAGAGACATGCTAAAATCTTCCTATGGCCGAAAGTCACAAGACACACACACGCATGCCATGCTCACAAACCTCTCCTGCTTTGTGACTGGCTGTCAGAGCTGGTGCTCTGTAGTCCTGGCTGTTGAGATTCTGAGGAGCAGCTGCGATTCAGCTACCAAGACTGGTGGAATGAAATAAGACACAGGACAAGGCAGTGTAGGACTCAGGACCAGTTGTGGCTGAGAGCTGCACTTAAACTGCCCAAGAGACATACATGGTTCCACACCTTAAGCGGTCTGCTTTGGAGGCTGCCAGATCAAAATTACAAAAAAGGAAACTATGGAGCTATGTGACATCTGTTCTATGGAGTTCTATAGAGTTGGGGGGGGGGGGAGGAAACATCTGCTCAACAGGGACCAATGGAGCAGTAGGGGTGTCTGTTCTATGGAGCCCTATGGAATGGGGAGTGCTATGGAACACCATGGAGTTTGGGGGTATCTGTTCTATTGAGCTATAAGGAGTTGGAGGGCATCTGCTCTATGAAGCCCCATGGAGCAAGGGAGTGTCATTTGTAGGTGTCTGATCTATAGAACAGGGGGCGGTGGGTCTCTGTTCTATGTAGCTGCATGGAGCAGGGTGGTCTCTGTGCTATGTAGTTCCATGGAGCTTGGGGGCAGGGGGGTCTGCTCTATGAAGTTCTACAGAACTCAAGGGGTGTTTGTTCCATGGAACTCCATGGAAAAGGGGGGAGGGGGGTGTTCTATGGAGCTATATGGGTTTGAGAGGCTTCTGCTCTATGAAGCCTCAAGAGATCAGGGGTGGAGGGGAGCATGGATATCTGTACTAAGGGGCCTTTATGGAGCTGTGGAAATGCAACTCATCTGGTAAACCTATCAGCCTTCCCAGAGGTTCCCAAACTGTGGGTAAAGACAGGAGTCCACTTAGGGACACACTATCACTGGATGGGGTCATGACCCCAATTGATATTTGATAACACTGCTTATCTTTGTTGCTGTCTGGGGCCATGGGAATATAGAGGATTACAAATTGAGTTAATTAGTTTAATGTTAATGGTTAAATGTTAATTGTTAAAGTTAATAAGTTGAAATGTGAGCCACCCCGAGCCTAAGGGAAAGGGTAGATTACATATGTAAATAAATGGGATTATAGTTAAGCCTCAAAGTGGGGTCACACCGGCCAGAAGCTGGGGAACCACTGCTAGAGCCGACACAAAGTGCCATGGGGTGACACTCAGCTTGGCCTTGGTTGTCCCTATCTGCACATACCCCAAGGTACAGGAGGTGTTTCCAGAGCTTGGAAAGCTAGCTAAGAGCAGAACGCAGCAAGTGCCAGCCGGGCACTGAGCTGGTGTTTGGGTGGTAAGAGCAGTGGTGCAGCTTTGGGCTAAAATTTGTGGGGGGTTGTTGAATCTTGTGGGGGATTCTGATTTTTGATGTGAGGGGAAGAAACTTGTCAGGAACAGATCTCCCACAACCGTCACTGCACTTACATCCATGGGTGTGAGCATGCCAACCTGGCAAGTGAACTTTATATAAAAATGACTCACCTAGAGCTCACCTTGACCTGTAATTGTGCCCTAAGAGAAAGAAGGCACAGTCATCTATGGAAGAGGCCAGAGATATGAGGGAAAGAGGCAGGAGAGATGGATAAACAAAGCTCAGGTAGCCAGGGCATGAAAACGGCAGGGCTAGTTCCAGCTCTGCCCAAGGGAAAGGTGTCAACCCTGATTCCTTTCCCCATGATTTACTGGCAATATCTGCATGTTAATTTTTCACCTGCAGCCACAAATCTTTGTTGCAACATTACCACTTGTGCTATAATCAGCAGGAGGGACAACAGAATTGGGGTAGAGGACGGGGCATATCTGCTCCTAAGAAACAAAGATCTTTTTCACACAAACATCTTTCATCCCTGAAAAGAAAACTACAGATAACGAAGTTTTTCTTTGGGGAAGCCTCCCCATTAAATCAGCTGGAGTTGGTCGCCCACTGAAGTCAACCGGTGTTAACTGTCAATGGGAGTTTTCGCCCAAGTTGTCAAAATGAAATTACAGTTGAAGCTGGTTATAATGTGGTATTTGGGAGACGTGCCTCATACCATTTAGTCAGTTTTTTATCCTGCCCTTTCCTGAAGGCTCAGGAGCTAATAACATCATAAAAAGCATGCATATAAAATACAATAAAACACCATATAAAATACCCATAACCTCCCCTCCCTCCAGTTCCTACTCTGCCTGTTGAATGCCTGGCCAAATAAATAGGTCTTACACTGTCTCCAGAAGATGCTCAAACTAGGACTTTGGCAAATCTCTAAGGGAAGGGAGTTCCAGAGCAGTGGAGCAGTCGCTGAGAACAACTCTCTGTGTGCCCTCATCATATGGACCTGGTACACTAATGGAATTTGCAAGAAAGTACTCTTGGCTGATCTTAGAGGCCACGAAGGGCCATAACAAGGGTGGTGGGTCCTTTAGATATATAGGGGCCCAGGCCATTTAGGACTTTATAGATTAAAACCAGCACACTGAGTTGTGCCCGGAACACTATTGGCAACCAGTGCAAACACTGGAGCACCAGGTGTGTAATGTTTTCTCAGAGGCCCACTCCCATCAAGAGGCATGCTACCACATTCTGCACCATCTGCAACCCCCGAACAGTCTTCAAGGGCAGCCCCATGTAGAACTCATTGCAGTAGCCTAGCCTCGAGACAATGAAGGCATGGATGACCGTGGCCAGATCCACATTGGAAAGAACATGTGGCAGCTAGGGCTGAAACATTTTTCAAAAACAAGAAATCTTGTCAAAATCCCAGTTCTCTGTTCATCTTGGCTGAATCCAGAATCTCTTGGTGAACAACACTGTTTTGATGAATTCTTGGGGAAAAAAATAATAATTTTTCAAAATTCATGTGCATGCACAATTGCAGTGCGGCAGACTGTGCATGCACGATGGCTGCCGCCCTTAACCAAAAGGGCTGCTATTGCTGCCATTTTGGTTAAGGGTGGCACCCACTGTGCATGTGCAATGATTGATTACCCAGGAATTCATAGCGGAATTGGGAAACTAATCCTGGTTCCTGAAATTATGAAATTTGTCACAAGCAGCAGAATTGTAGTTCACTTTATTTATTTATTTAAAAAATTTACCCCGTGCCCTCCTGCCAACAGCAGCTCGGGGTGGCTTACAATAAAATTATAAATATAAAATATACATATAAAATACAAATAGTTAAACACCAGAATATAAAAACATACACAAAAGCAGAGTAAAAACCCTCCCCCCCCACACCCAACCCCACCCACCCACCCTTCACCCGTATCCCTCACCGAAAGCCTGGTGGAACAGCCAGGTCTTACACTGTCTTTGGAAAGAGGGGCGGTCTGGGGCCAAGCGGACTTCTGTCAGGAGGGAGTTCCACAGCCTAGATGCTCATGCAACCACCCTCCCCATGGTCACCATCCCAAAAACTCAGGGAAGCTCGAGTTGGGTGTCCCTGGTAGACCGCAGGGGCCAATCCAGGACCCAAAAGGTGAGGCGGTCCCACAGGTAAGCAGGACCCAGGCCATATAGGGCTTTCTAGGTCAAAACCAACACCTTGAATCAGGCTCAGAAGACTATAGGCAGCCAATGCAGAAGATGGAGAACTGGTGTAATGTGCTCATGGTGACCCATCCCCGTAAGGACTTTGGCCCTAGTGTCTGCCTTCTCACCAGATGGAGATGGTGAACAGCACTCCTGGCTACCGCTGCAACCTGATATTCCAGATACAGTGCAGGATCCAGGATCACCCCAGGACTGCAAACCTGAATAACTTGGGGAGGCTGTACCCCATCAAAGGCCCTTTTTAAATGGACGCCCCCCCCCCGTTCACATGTGTGACTGGGTGGGTGAGGGGGGGGCATCTGTGTGACCGCCGGTGGGGATGGGGTGTGTGCACGCTCTCACGCTCCACCCACCTCCACCGATCCCACACACACAGAGGCATTGGGGAAAACGGAGGTGCCTCAGTGCGTGGAGATGTGTGGAGGTGGGCGGGTGCCCATGTGATGGGCCGCACCGGCACCACAGCCTCCACCCATTCCCCCCGTACCGCAGCTCCTCCTGGGCCTGTGTGAAAAGAAAGGGCCAAAGATGAGTATACCAATCCTCCTCCCGCCCCACCTCAGTCATAGGACCAGCCAACCATCATCACTTCAGACTTGAAGTATAAGCACAGCCTCTAGCATAAGGAATTCTTCCCTCTGCTCCCTTAATAAAAACTGGGTCAAAACTGGGACAGATGGTTTGCTGAGCAATTAAAGATATTTTTAAATTCCATTGTTTGCTTTCTTTGTTATGGCAACGAACTGCAGGAAACCCGGGATACTGATATATTCCACATACTGCTTCAGATGCAATGAGATGGGTTAAGCAGAGCACTAAGATTGTACGTCTACCAATGGGCAGAGCCTCGAGTATTCTGCATTTCCTTCACTGGCAGCAATGGCGGAAATGTAGAATTCAGGGTCCTGCCTATGGTTTGTGACCTCAGGTGGGGTCCTGGATGGGGACACAATCCAGGCTAGGATCTGATACACAGCAGTGTCCTGCATTGAAACCTCTCTAAAAGTTCAAAGTTCAATTTTTGCAGAAGTTAAATAAATGGAGCTGTGTAGGCTTTCCTCAAGCAGCCCAATGCTCAGTGCTTCTGTTCCCTATTGCTCACCCGAGTAGCAGGGCTTGTGGTGTGCGTGTGTGTGTGCGTGTGTGCAAGGGAGGGGAAATGAGACACTGCTGCACTGCAAGCTTGGAGATTTTATACTACAGTATTTTAATCACACACTGCCAAGAAATCATTAACTCATTCAAAAGTACTAATATTTTTGGTAGAAAATTTGACTTATCCACTGCAAAAAGGGAATACCTTTGCTAGACTTGGGGAAGGGGGAAACATTGTTCTTCAACTAAACCAACAATCTGAGGTGTGCAAGATCTACTGATGTAGATTCTATTGTACTTTGCATGTTGCTGTCTGGGGTCACAAGATTACATTAAAGTCTCAACATGAGATCACATACATAGGCAAAACATCTTGGGAACTGCCACCTTAGGTTATTCTCTGACATCTCCGGATTTATTAATCAGATTTTTTTAAGATCCTCTGCATCCAATTAAAGCAAAGCAGGGTTATTTTTGCATTAACAGCTTTTGATTAGCATGGCAATGTGCCACGTTTCCATAATCCACTAGCACAGTAGGGTGAACAAGATAGATAGGGTTTGATTCCCCCTTCCAGTGTGAATGCAGTATTGTTATCTGTTACGTGTAGGCAAATGTCACTGAGTTCATACACAAAGACAGCAAGGCTCAGGAGCCCAGAGGTATAAATTGTGATGGTAGGGGGTAGCATGCATGTTTTGTGTAAGGAGCTGGAAGCTTAAAAAAGACAAACAAGAATAACCAGAATCTGATTTTTAAGCCATGACGCTGCACTTGCCTCAGAGGGTAAAACAACAAATTCCATCACAGGCAGTAAATAGCGTCATGCTTTTATTTGGACTACAAATAACACTGCAAGGCAAAAAAGTCCTTTCTCTAGAGGTTGGATAACCATCTGAAGCACAGACCTTTTTTTTTAAGAGGCAGGCGCAGCAGAACAGACCTTCTTGAGCAATAGAGCTTTAGCTACACAAGATTGCATCTCTTTAGTTAAATCCATTTAAAGAACCAGCATTCCATAAACTACATGCAGATCCCCCAAAACTGCTTCCATAAACCATATGCAGCTCCAAGCGTCTACATGGCTGCTCATTGTACCAGTCCTGGAGCAATGGGTTTTGGGGCAGTATCTGAGGGTTGAGCCAATTTCTTATACCCCAAACTGGTATAAGAAATCCAGCATCCACACATATAGACTCAAGTTGGTTGTAAAATGGACATTGCTAAACTGGTTTAAGGGAAGAGCTTAAACCAGTACAAAAAAACCCCTTAGAATAAGGGTTGAAAATAATATTTGCAGCAAATAGTACTATCTCTGACAAATTTGCCTGCTTTGATTCAAATCCAAAGAAGCAGCTATTCGCTCATGCTTTGATAGATATCTGCTTTGGATATTTTGATTAAGCTATTTCAACCATTTTAGTATTCCAGTTATTTCATTTCGGTGTTATTGCATATGTGCAATAGCTAAAACAAAGTAACCAAAATGCCAAAATAACCAAATCAAATTAAACAAAGTACCAAAATGAATGAAGTATCCAAACTGACATAATAAAATAAGCAGCTAAGCAACTATCAATTTCTGTCACAGATGTTATTCATGTATTTCAAATAGCTTGTTAGGCCTTGTGTCTGAGAAGGATTAGGCCCCAGCCAGGGTTGAACTGAGTCAGAGCACCAGATGGGGCAATCTGGATCACCTAGCCAAAGGCTAGGCCAGGGTCGAGTCCAGGGATCAGGTCAAACTGGGTCACACAAAGCTGAAGGGCAAACCAGTAGCAAAGTCAAGAGACAAGCCAGAAAGTCAAATCCAGAAGGTCAGTCTGACACAAGACAAGGCAGGCTAGGGAGCAGGCGGGCAAGAACACAAGCACAGAGTAAAGAGCAGCAAGCCACAAGAAGTCTGAGGGCGCTTTCCCACATTACAAAATATGCACCATTTGCCTCCGTGGAAAAACTCCAAGAGGCATATGCTGCATGGCCTTTGTCACTTGGGAAAGCAAAGCCGCGCGTCTTTGGCACCAATCATGCGGAGGATGCAGAGTTGAAAGAAGAGCTGGAAGAAGAGCAATAGAGCTCTGCATCTTCCACATGATCGGTGCCAAAGACGCGCGGCTTTGCTTTCCCACGTGACAAAAGCCGCACAGCATTTACCTCTCAAGAGTTTCTTGCGGAGGCAAATGGTGCACATTTTGTAAAGTGGAAAAGCACCCTGAGACTTTGGGCATTTTTACACACACCTTAACATGCACCTCTCCAGGTGGAGGCTGTGGCGAGGAGCGCCTTCCGCCAGTTACACCTGGTGCGGTGTAACTGTTATGCTCATGATTATTATGTTATTATGATATTATGTTATTATGTTATTATGATATATCATGTTATTATTATTCATGATTATTATGTTTTAAAGTGTTTTTAAATGGTTTTATATTATATTTATATTTTTTGTTATTGCTGTTAGCCACTGTGGGCTGCCTCCTGGCGGGAAGAGCGAAGTACAAATTCTGTTAAATAAAAAATAAAAATAAATAAAGTGCTGGTCTTTCAATCTTCTGGGTTTACAAGTCCTCAAGTAAGTTCCAGATGCATTCTTCACACACACACTGCCCTGAGGCAGTTCCTGGATGCATTCTTCACACAAACACTGCCCTGAGGCAGCCTAAAGTAGTTTCATCTGTAGATGTGAGGGGCTGCCATGGAAACCAAGTGACCACAGCTGCAGGAGAAATGTGGGTGTAAAAACACCCATTGCTCTACCTAGCTTCCTCTGGGGACTGGAAGGCCTTATAAAAAGGCAGGAGCCAATCTGGAGCCTGCAGGGGTGTAGCCACAGCAAGGAGTAGGGAGCCTAGCGGGGAGCACCAAGGTCCACATGTGTGACACTGCAGAGGGTGAAAACAGACATGATGCTAACTCCACTTTAACACTGCTATGCATGTTGCAGGGCTGCATAGGGCACCAATACAGCCCTTCAACATGCATAAAAAATGTTAAAGCGGTGTTAAAGTGGAGTTAGCATCATGTCTGTTTTCACCCAGAGTCAGCTGGTGGCTGCCCACGCATGGAAACCCACCATCCACATGGGGCTCTCATGTGAATTTGGTTTGTAGGGGTGTGCGCTCCCCTGACCCATGCACTGCCCACCCCACCCACGCCAGAAAAATCTGGAGTGGCCTGTGTGGGGATGGGGTGGGCAATGCGTGGGGCTGCTCGTTTGAAGCATCTCTCATGCACGACACCCTGTGCCCACCCCACGCACCGACCCTGGACACACACACCCCCCACCCGACTCATGTAGAAACACCCTGAGAAGCCAAGGCTGCTGGTTCAAGTCGTAGTCCTGATGTAGCTATCTAGAAACACAAAATCCACTATCTGTTTCAGCTCAATATAGAATCTGAGGGATGGACGGAACACCTAGTCATCCAGTCCCTTACGCTGAGGCAGGATTCACTTAGTCCTAAAATGTCCCAACAGTCAAATCCACCAACAGAAAAACAAAGCCTATAATGAAATCTACCACAAGAAGAGAGCAGGAGTGACCAGACAGCATGAATGCCTGAAATAACAATGTAATCACATTTGCTATATTATTTCATAACACAAGGAAGAGTTCATTTTAAAAACAAATTTTGTGTGTGTTGTTGTTGTTTTTAAAAAAATAGAAATGAAGAAAAAGGTTTTGTCTTGGGGGTAGGAACTGGATCCAGAGGTCAGATCCAGGAACTGGAAAGGGGCCAAATAAAAAAGGAGTCATGGGCTGCATTTGGTCCCTAGGCCTGAGGTTCCCCATTCCTGCCCGACAGCTTTTGACTTAAGACAACTTAAGAAAACCTCAAAATTATATTTGTAACCTTAACAATTTTTAAACCCATCACATTAATTTTGGGGGGAGAGATCATGAGTCATGATTTTTGAGCAATTGGGATTGTCAGTGCTGTATTCTAAATGCAATTGTGTCTCAACTGGGCAAGCCAGCTGCACTGAAGTGAAAGAAAATACAGGCTGCAGCCAACTGTCGTTTTTATTGTGGTGCCAGTACATGCCCTGAAAGAGCAGGTTCTGAAGTTGTTGCAAATGAAAAAAGAAAATTTGAGCCTTTTGCTTTGTGTAAATGTCACTCCTGTTTGTTTTCTGAATGGAGATGGGCAGCCTCTCCCTAATCAACTGGGCAAAAAGTTTCCCCACCAGAATGGTACAGGGCTGGTAACATGAACCCCCATAAAAGGGCAGAATGAATTCAACATGTGACAAATTCTCCATCCCCTGCTCCTCCACCACCAGGCATTCATCCCTTTGGGTTGCTTCTTGTTACACATGAAACAAAGTGGACTCCCTAATCTCATAAATCCCAAAACCTGGAGAAAAATTAACTCTTTTGTAGCTGCACTTCAATTTTTAAAAAAGCAATAACCACCCTAGTAATTCATCTCCCTGCCCAGATTAAAAATTTGCAACCCAGTTTTGCAAAAGTCTTAGCTCATATGCCCAGGATTTGGGGGGGGGGGGGGGAGAGAGTGACTACTAGCTTTCTTAATGCTATAGTTGATGAGTGGGCATGGTGCTGAGAACATTTTGAATGAATGAATGAATGGAGCAACATTTTGTTGTAATAACTGTGTAAAACTGGTTTTGTTCGAAAGCAATCAAAGGGCTCGGTGGCGTTTATTAACACTAAGCGAACACACACACACAGGGGGTGCGTCCATGCGCAAAGAAAAACACTCTCTTGCAAGCAGGAAGAAGGGTCAAGGATACAGATTGTGAAATGCTGACTCAAAGGGGAGCCACTTGCTCTTTGCAAAAGGCAAGCCCATGTAGCCATCATTACCCATTACAGCAAAGAGAGAGCTTGGTTTCCGGGAGATTACGCGACTCCAGTGCACAAGAGAGCCGCCGCCGCCGCCGCCACCACACACCCAAACTGGCAGAAACCTGTTCTGCCCGGATCAGCTCTAGCAGCAGCTGCATGAGCCTGAACCTGGGAAACTAGGGACGCGCTCGCGCCTCGGCTCTTGCTTGAGCTCGCGCCCGCCAGCGTAGGGAAGCCAGCCACGAGGAGGCGCTTTGCAAGGTTTATCTTTCCCAAGGGATTGAGAGTTGCAGCAGCAGCAGCAGCAGCCCTCTGCATCCTTCTCACCCTGGGTAATAAAGGTACCCCCCCCGCCCGCTCGCCCCTCTGAGTTTCATTAACCCAAGCGATGGGGACTTACAAACTCACGGTGCGATTAGCGCCTCTGGTCCTAGCTCCTGCAGGCTGCTGGCACGGCCTTGCCGCACGCGGATGCAGCCTCAGCATCTCCTGCTTGGAGCCGGACATTCAACTGCAACGGCGGGAAGCCAGGATCCCCCGCCACAGCGGCGCGTTGGGCAGGTGTTCTCCAGCGGGGTGCGTGCACGCTCCTCCCGGCTGTTTGTAGCTCCTGCCCTGCAGCAGCAGCACAGCGTAAGGCAGGCTGCCCAGTCTCTGCATTCTTACCTTACATGACCTCCCTCCTGGCACAGCGCGCGTGGCTGCTCCCAGCTTCCCCCCTGGCCGACTGCTGCACGCCGCCATGCCCTACACCGCACCCCTATGCATCCTGCTGATGGGTGGCGGGGAAACGACCATCACCCCCCAAGCCAGGCGAGCGGCTCCTGCAAGGGTCGGGTGGGGGGTGTATGCGAGCCAGGGTTTGAGGGTCAGGCGCACCCATTGGGTAGGGGAGGATTTCAGCAGGTTTGAGAAGCGCTGAAAGGAGGGGCCTCACCTCTGCTCCCATGGATGGGACCCCCTTGGCCAGACAGGATGATGCCTATGACTTCTCCTGGTTGTGGCCTAGAGAGATGGAAGGGGGGTTAGGGTGAGCTGGGAAGATGATGGCACGCACCCACCCGAGGGGGTGGCTGGCAATTGGGAAGGACACCCTTGAGTAGTAGGTGTTAGAGAAAGAGGAATCCCCCCGTGGTGTGGGTGAAAAAAGGCCAGGGAATTGGGATGAGGGGCACCCCCTGGGGATGAGGGGCACCTAAGGGTGTGGGTGGCCGACCCAGGGTATGCGACTATGGGGCACCTTTTGGGGGGAGCACGTGTGTGTGTAAGATGCTTATGAAGAGGGGGGAGACCCCTCGGTGTGAGAGGGTTTCTGGGGAGGGGGGAATCGTGAGGGGTACCCTGGGTATGGGCGGTACCTGGGGGGGTGACAGCCCCAAGGTATGAGAGTGTGGGTCACTCCTGGCGGCGTGGATAGGTAGCGCCCATGGGGGGTTGCAGCAGATTCAGGGAATTGGGATGGGCACCCCTTGGATGAGAGTTTGGCAGGCGGCAGAGCCGCGAGGGGTGGCAGGGGCGCTCCCTGGGTGGGAAGCTGTTCTGGAAGGGCAGAGTTAGGGCCATGGCTGCCAATCCGCTCCTTGAGCTGCCGCCTCTCGCGTTCCCACGGCCCGGCGCGCGCCCCGTGCGCTCCCGCTCTCCCCGCAGCGCGCGCGGATCTTGCGTTGACTAAGTGCAAAGCCGGGCCCGGCGCGCACATGGCGCCGCTGAGCTGCAGCGCGCGCCGGGGCTGCCGGCGTAGACCGGCTCGAGCCGGTATATAAAGCTGAGTTACAGAGAAGGGAACAGAGGAGCCAAGCACGCAGCCCTTGCAAGACGGACCAGGCAAAGGGGGGGGAAGAAGGGGAGTAAGGGGCTGGGGGCATCAGCAGGACACCACCCCCCCGGAAGCACGAATTGGGGGGGCAGGTGCATCAGGCTAGGCACTGGGTGGGGGGGAGCCTAGCTTTGCTCTGCAGAGGGGCTGCTCCTTTCCCCCCCTTTTTGAAGGGGGGGTCTCTCCATCAACGGCACAGCCCCTCTGGCTCCCCCCCCCTCCCCACAGGGCTGCCCTTCCACAACTCCTTGGCTTCAGGGGGCTTCATCGCCCGCGTCTCAGCCATCATGTTGCAGGACTGACCAGGTCCTAAGGCAGCCTGCACCTCTGTGGCTTGGGGTTCGCCTCCCCATCCTCCTCCCCTCAAGCTTCAGCGGCAGGAAGCCCTGCAACTAACCTGGTAAGTGAGGGCGTTTTGGAGACTGATCAATTCACAGGCTTCTTGTTTTCGGAGTCGATTTATTTATTTATTGGCTTGGCTTAGAATCATAAGCGTCAGGCACCAGGATCAACCGGGAGAGTAACAGGCTCTGAAAAAAGGTTCAGAAAGTGATGGAGAAACGATGCCTCCTTGCGCTACTTTTTTTTCCCGTCTGCATTTTTTCCGCCTGCATCCACTTGGGAAGCAGGAGCGGATGAGGGTTTTTTTTCCTTCTCGCTTAGGAGGCTTCATGATACAGGGATTGTATTTTAAACAGGCTCAATCCTCTTTTTCTTTAATATCCTCTTAATGCCCGTCACCCTGCATTTTCCAGCGAAAGGAATCACGGTGCTTTCTGGCAACCACATGGGGCAATGGGGACCCTCACCGGTTCCACAGGCGCTTTGGTCCTGAGTCAGCCAAGCACTTTATCACGTGCTTAAATTACAGTATATAGGTGAATTCTGCTGGAGTAGATGCTATGGCAGAACTAAGGTCTGTCAGATGTGGGGCACTTTCCTCTGCCTGGAGTACACAACTAGGAGGAGGGCAATACAGAGAGAGAGAGGAGAGAAATGAGGGGCAATGGGCACTGGACTTGAATGGGAGGGCACAACCCTCCCTTGATTACTGCCCCATAATCATTGCTGAATCTGACCCCACCAGTAGAACAGGCATACTGATATCCACCATGTGGAGGAGTCTCTGCAGCTTTGGAGAGTGTCCTGTGGAGCTGAGATCAGAGGGAACAGACTATAAAGGTAGAGCTGCCTTGCTGAGAATCCAGGGTATGTTGGGGGCTCATTTGATCCTCCATGTGGCCAAGCAGATTGTAGGGACTGCATCTTACCAGATGGTAGAGTTTTGCCTCTTATTTTGCCCTAGTTAGCCATTTCTATGCAGCTGTTCTAAATCCCTGTTTTCTGAGGGTTTTGTGATGCCTGTATTATTTTTTATATAGCACCAGCAACGCCAAAGAAAAAGAAAGGTCTCTGCCCTGAGGGGGTTACAGTCAAGTGTTCCAACTGTATTTTTGGCCAGTTTTCTGAACAGGATTTAAGTAAGAGGGGTTTTTTAACTGCAGCAGCAGGGTGGGGGGAAATATACATAGTGAATAATTTTCAGAAGCTTATACAGTGGGAATAATATGTTCTTAAACATGGTGGCAATATGAAATAGATTCGTTCCAAAAGAGAATTCCTACGGCATGCCCGAAATATAGGCTCTCTAGAGGAACTTCTTCAGTTTTGAGTTAATTGAGGCATGCAGTCTGCTATAATTTATGTTTGGTAAGCACCAAACGCTATACAGGCACTCCTTGATATAGATTACATATGCTTCAAATATATGGAATATCCAATTGGCAAGTTCAATACAAACTTGTCTTTGATGAAATCTCTTCAACCAAACAAGAAAAGTTGCTTTATAGAGATGGGGCTGCCTCCAGTGCACGTGTTTCATTCTCCCAACTTCCAAGAGAAATATGATCCCAATGGGGTTATTTTCAAGGAGCAAAAAGCATGGTTTAAAAAAGATCTGGTTAAGTTGGGAGACTGACCTACACTGAATAACTTGAGGCACTTGATGCTTCCTCATCATAAGAAATCTTGAAATGTATTTTTAATATAGCTGAGTGCATACCCTAAAGAAGCACTTGCATGGAAGATGGGGATTGCACCTAATAAATAGCTCCACAGTTCAAGTGATGCCATTCATACTGCTACAGTTAAAAAGCTGCATTGCTGTCTGATATCTATCCTTCAGCCCTATGGATGATGGAAAAGAATACCAGGGTTCCTAAGATTTTCCTTGGGTGGAAATCGCAAGTCATAGGAATTGTAACTAGCTGAGGAAATATCAAGACTGAAGCTTGTCCAGTTCTTAGCTCCTGGTGTCACAGTAGCATCTAAAGGGCACAGCTGAGACCAGAGTTCTCTGTGGATGCACACAGTGAGACAGCCACATCCCCCAAAGCCTACTGACTACACAAACAAAAAGGCTGACATGGAAACTCAGGCAGAGAACAGCAAAGTGACTTGCCCAAGGTTGGGAATAAAAAAACTTCCCATTTCTCAGTCTAGTTGATACATTGGCCCATGTGAAAACATACATGTTCCTGGTGTGAATGCACTGTTTGGGTATCATAGGCATGTCTGATGTCAAACTACTCATAATTAAGAGATAAATAAAGACCGTTTTCAGCATGCATGTCCAGACAAAACATTTGCATGAGGACATTCTGCTCCACAGTAAGTCACCATAGTACTATGGTCGCTGTTAAACATGCTGCCCTGAAGCAGGTTGCTTCTAGAGAAGGTTGCACCTGATCAACTTAATTTACTCCAGAACAGTTGGTAAATTCAGTTGCCTTGGGGGAGTGCATTCACACACTCCTTTGATCCACAGCAACGGGATACATAGCCCCAGAGTAACTAGTCACCGAGTAATTAATGGGCCATGTTCCTCCCTGTTGTGACTCTATTACACTAGAGTTGGCCCAGGGTTTATATCCCATGTGGTATCCAAATGGATAAGAAACTATGCAGTGTTGTTAAGAACAGGATATTTGTAGCCCAGCCACACAGGGATTAGTGGGTTGTGTGTGTAGTCACCAACAGGATGCACGAGTAGGTATTTCCCAGAGCGTTGGAGTCAGCAAACTATCAAGTCCAGATTTCGAGAGCTGCCAGAAGGGGGATCTACATGTGGTTTTAATTCTTACCGTGTGAAGCGTTCTGCTTGCCAGTGCTGGGGTAGCATCCAACAAGTGCATCACGCTGATGCAACCCAGAGTTCCTACATGGAAGTCAGTCACCTTTAACTTCCTTAAGCAAGCGGATTTCCAATAAGTTAAATAAAAGCTTGAGACACAGAAATATCTCTTAAGAACCACCAGGGGACAAAGAAAAGTTATCCTCATCTTACTGCCTCCAAACAGTTAGGCTAATTTAGAGGCAAAGGAAACCGCTTGCTTGATTTAGTAACATGAGCATAATTATATAGTAGGGATGCAACCCCCAAAATTTTCTTCCCCCACCCTTGCAGTACCATAGTAATGGGGGTGGGGTTTATATGGGACAAGAGAGTGCAGTATCCCCCACAAATTTTAGCCCCAAATTATGACACTGTTTGGCATAAGGCAAGGCCTTTTTCGTAAACTGTCACACCCAAGAAGTTCCTTATCTGTTTCCTTGAATCTTGGCAGCTGTTAAACATTTTATTTGTATTAATTTAAAAAAAAAAAAAAAGTTAGAGCACCCCAGATCCTCCTGTTTGAGGTTTACATAACTCTCCAAAAAACATGCAGCATTGTCAGCCAACGTTAGGCTGGGATAGAAGTGTAGTCCTTTTGGAAACACAGAGAGGAAGTCTGCCGCCCTTCTAGTGATCTAGCTGATTTTATTATTTATTTATTTATTTATTTAATTGTCAGTTATCAGCAAACAATACATCCCATCTATAGCCAAATGGGATGATTGGGGCATTATCTGAAATTTCACAGAGCCCTCTGGGTTTCTTTGTGGATTTTTCACGAACTACATTTAATTCCGATGACTTCTTTTTAAAAAGGAAAAAGAAAGAAAACCGCTGGTTTTGCTGATTGGAACAGCTTGTTCTGATGCTGAGGGATGCATTTCCAATTCTTGATTCAAAAGGGTACACTGACAAACTAGTCCTATCCAGTCACGAAAGGAGAAACGTCTGCTGGAATTTAATCTTGCAACAGGAGACAGGGAAGTGGGGGGAGAGAAGGACCCTATCCTCCCCAGTATTTTATGAAATACTAAGGTGCATGCAGCATCTTTGCAAACAAGCCAAATGTTTCAAAGGTGCTTTCCTTTTTGGTTTTCCAGACTAAGAATGACTTTCAAGGCCACCAGGATGTCGTGCATCACCCCAAATGTTTATTCTAAAGTGCCTGATGGAGGATGGGGCTGGGTTGTCGCTTTTGCTTTTTTCTTTGTGGAGGCCCTGACGTATGGGATCATCAAATCGTTTGGAGTCTTCTTCACCGACTTGATGGAAAGCTTCCATGAAACCAATAGCAGGATATCATGGATCATCTCCATATGTGTGTTTGTGCTAACCTTTACTGGTAAGCGGATAGCCCATCATGAACTTTAAACTAAAGACTCTAAAGGTTTATGCTCCCCTGTTAACAGTCCCATAGAAATGCCCATATGGGTCACAATGTCCTTGGACTCTGCTGTGAGTGGTAGCTCTGTGGTGGCCACGTGGCGGCCACATGGTAGACACCAAATAGACAGGCACGCAGGAACGCACCTGGTGAAGGCTAATGTGGGCTGTCATCTCGTTTTGATTCCACACACAGTTACATACACATACTCCCCATCAGAAAACCCTACTGGAACTGAAATTCCCAGACAACACATCCCACCGGAACAAACGAGATTCACCGTTCAGCCATTCAACATCCCACTCTTACTTCTCTCATCGTTTCCCCTTCTCTGCCTGCCCTCAGCTACTCCCACAGGGTGTTACCTCTACCCTCATTCAGAACAAGGCAAGGAGGCAAAGCGGCACACTGCAGGGAAAGCAAAAGGAGTGGGGAACTGGAGGAATAAAAGAAAGGGACAATTAGAGAACAGGCAAGAAGGGAAAAATAAAATGAAAAATCATAGCACTAGAAAAACAACTGAGGCCATAACAGGATCTTTGGGTTCCTGTGAACTTCAATGGGGCTCCTCAGGAGTAAGTGGTTTGTGGATCATGGCCTGAGTGTAGTGTTTATTCCAGCTTTCATTTATGTACATGCCTCCTCCAGGAAAGACACTCAGGAAATGGCTGGAACAACAAGGGTTTGTGTAACGCAGAGTTGTTTATTGGATTAATTAACCCATGTTAGTTAAGCTTCATGCAGAAAGACCACTTTTAATCTGCAGATGAGAGTGTCCATTAAACAGGGAGCAGTGGGGGGACTTTGTGTAGACTAAGGGTGAGAAAACCTTACCCTTATATGGACCACTCTGAAAATTAGTATAAGCTTTCCAGGCCAGATAAGAGTTGGGGACAGAGAAAGTGCTGCACTTGGGATGAGGGGGAAATAAAGGGAGAAACGAGACCATGGATCTGTCTCCTAGACTGCATCTCCACTCCCTCCTTCAGAGCTCATTCTTTCAGTGTTAAGGATAGGGACTGGATCCCTGGGACTGGAAAGGGGCCAAATAAAAACCCTACAGGCCAGAGGGCAGGACCCAAACGTTACCTTGTAACACTGGAGCATCCATTCTTTTCAAATCCTGGACGTTTGCTTGTTTTAATCATTGGCAGACCATTGCCCCATGCTTGCTGACCTCCCTTGGATAAACGTCAGTGCATTGTCTAACCCCAGCAAAGCTCCTCCTTGTACATGGTGCATTGCAAAGAAACTCAGTTTTTGCAACAAAAGTTGAAAACCACATGTACGATAAGGGACTTAAAAACTCGTAACTGTTTCTTTCTTCCCAATGCAGCTCCCCTGTCTACCGTACTGGCAAATCGCTTTGGTCACCGTCTGGTGGTGATGGTTGGAGGGCTTCTGATTGGTGTGGGAACAATCTCAGCCTCCTTTGCACACACGGTTGTCGAAATGTATGTCACCATCGGCATCATCTCTGGTGAGTTACTTCCTCATTTGATAAACATTCCATCTCCTAGGGAAGCCTCCAGGCTGAACATTTCTCTCCCTCTTGCTCCCGTCACTCCTTCCGATCCTGCTGCATTTTCTTCTGCCGTCAGGTCTTTTTTTCCCCCTCCTGTTCACAGCTTTGTACTTTGTTCCTATTCAGGCTGCCACCTACACTTGGAACAGCCTCTGATTTGTCATACCCAAACACCCTCTCTTGCCTCTTTAAAGCTCATTTCTTTCAAGCCTCCCTCTTCTTGCCCTCCCAATACAGTCGACCTCGGAGTGTTTTTAAAAAATAAATAATAACAATAACATTTCAAACCCTTATAGTCAAAGATCCACATCCTCTCATTTCAGAAACACATACTCTTGTTATTGTAAAGTAGTAATTTAGTGTATAAAGGCCAGCATTTAGTGAGGGTATTTGATCAATCTCACCTTGGTCATTCCTTTCCACCTCCTGCCTCTGCTTCGGCATTTGGGCTGAGGTGGCTTCAGGGGGGAAAGGGGGTCAGCAGATTCTGTCTTCCAGACACCTGCTCATTGGATGTTGTTCCCCCGCCCCTTCAAAAAGCATTCAACTGAGTAGGTCTATCTAATCTTCTGAACCAGTTCTGGGTGTTACAACCTCAAATCACTTGCCTTGCTAGAAAATCCGCATTCAGGCTTGTCCAACGGTGTCTGTCTTTCCTGAGAGGAAGGCTGGTGGTTGTTCAAGACACTGTTAGGAGTTGGGAGATCTGAAGTTTATCCTGCTTCTGCCATACGCTCCCAAACTGACCGTGGACAAGCAGTTTAGGACTTGATTCTGTGAGGTATAGAACCAAGTTGTGCCTGGTGCTCCAAATGGGCCGAGCACCAATTGCGTGACTTCGGACTAAAATTTGTGTGGGGTGCTGGATCCCCATAAGGTTCACCTAGAACTGGGGAGGGAGGAATTTATGGGGGACACATCCCCAACTTGAATTACGTGCATGCTGAGCACTGTCAATTACCAGTAACTTCAGTGGGAACTGGGGACGCTCAGCACCTTGTACAGTTACAGTTATGTCCTTTAATCACTCCTGGGACTGTGATGCTCCTGCACCTTTGCAGGGTTGTTCTAAGAAGACATTAAATATCCTCAAGATGCATGAATACTGTGCCACTGAGGCTGATGGAGCACATGGTTGAGCAAACTATGTTCAGTCAGAAATTGTGGGTTGCTCATGGGAAGGGATGAAGCATTTAGTGGATCTTGAATGTTCTATGCTATGTTGTGGAGAACTGCTAATGAATCTCTTCAAGATGAATGACATGACTGGCAGAACCCACACCCTAATCTCCGCACTAGGAAAGTTGGTGTAACACACTCTAACCTCCACATCCTTCTCTCTACCTTCTGGTACTGACAAAACTTTTTGCTTCCTATTTATCCCCAGGTTTGGGATACTGCCTCACCTTTCTCCCAACAGTCACCATTTTGTCACAGTACTTTGACCAGAGACGTTCATTGGTCACGGCGGTGGCTTCCACAGGAGAATGCTTCGCTGTCTTCTCTTTTGCACCAGGTACATAGTGATTCACAAGACTGCAAATACAAAGGGCGTGCAATCCTAACTCTACTGAAGCCGCTGGCTAAACTCCCAGTCTTCATTGGGGTCACAGTTGTTTTCCAGACGTGATACTCAGGGGCATAGTTACGTTCGAATGGGCCCTGGTGCAGAAGGTGGAATGGGTGAGGTACTTAGCAAGTCTTCAGTGGGTGCTAATCACCCATTTGCCTATGCACATATTGTATGTGAGTGTGGGTCCCCTAGGCTGCACCAGACACCTTTGATGCACCTATGCAGCCTTCATGCCAAGCACCACAGGTGGCTTGACCTTTATGGCTTCTCTTAGTTACTGCCTGAGTAAAGATAACAGAATTAGGTAAACCTTTGGGAAAGCCCTTTTGGCAGCTTCCTGCATAGCATTAGGGTTATTAACATCCAAAATATCAAACTCTGAGTGGATCTCTTTGTGTCCCTGTTTTGAGTCTAAAATACAATCTCACATGACCTCAGGCAGCAACTAAGTCCTGCAAAGCATACTTATTTAATTTATTTTATTTATTTATTTATTTGTTCACATTTATACCCCGCCCCTCCTGAAACCGCTCGGGGCGGCTGAATGACAGCAGGACTCCCAATCCCATCCACAGATTGGGGGCTTCTATCCTATCTATTTTGGACATGAAACAGTGACAAATGAATCATTTTCACTTGCTGAGGGAATTTTCCCAGCATGCCTCAACTTACAGCACTGAAGCCAGAGGATCTGAGCAGATGGGGTTTTCATCACTCATTTGTTTCTGCTCCAATTTGAAAAGGTCTCCATTTACTTGGACTCAATAAAATGGAGGTGGCAGCTACTGTGGCTGCGGCCCCTTTACCAGCTATAAAACACGACAGAATTACAACTGCAGTCTGGTTGCAGCCCATTGTATGGCCTCTGGCTCAGATTTTCCCAAGTCCCACTGATATTGGGAAATATAATAATAAGGGGGGGGGGGGCGGCAGCTAGGGGAGCTAACTGGAGCAAAAGTCTTGCTGTATCGGCTGGGCTTCAGGGCACTATCGGGCACAGCTTGGTGCACCCATCTCCCTAGGGTACTTGAAGAGTCCAATTAGTGGAGGTGAGGAATTGACCCTTCATAGGACCAGGCAGCTGCTGTACACCATGAAACCAGTTTTGTAGTAGGAGGTTGAATCCGGGCCCTAGCTCCATCGCTCTCGGTGATGCAGGAGGTAAAGGGTCTGCCATGCTGCCAGGCCCCTTCCATGATTTTGTGTCGCTGTTGGACAGGCCCTTAGGTCAGAGAGGAAAACTAATAAGGCAGGGGAATGCTTTGTGACCTTCTCTTTTTTTCCTCAACCCCTCCCCTGGCAGCGTGCTCCTCTTTCCACTCTAAGAGGGAGTCCCAAGAGCAGCTGTCAGGAGAGAAGTTGGAGGTGGGCGTGTGTCAGGAACACACACACACACACACACACACACACACACACACACACACACACACACACACACACACAATCCTCCCAGTGAGATTTTTCAAAAGAACACTGGCCTCTTCTGATCATGATCTGCTCCTCAAGTGATACTGCCAACAAAAAAACCCTCATATCAGCATCTGGCTTCCTTGCAACATCTGCTGGTTGAGCAGGGCAGAGTGCTTTGACCTACAATTTAGTGGGTTCCCCATATAACTCTTGTAAGGTAGAAATAAGCTGGTGGTGCAACCGTATGCACATCATGCACAGTAACATGCAGTTCCTCTGAAGTAAAAGCTATTGGGCTCGGAAATTAAGGGTATACCCCGTGTGAAAGGAGCAAGCTGCACAAGCCTGTAGAGATTGCCACAGGAAGACGAGATGTATTTTTCCATCTGGGAAACCAGTGCTCATTTCTCCCTCTCCTACTGCCCCATAGCTCCTCTGGTCCTGCTCTAGCACCAAAAATATACTAGCAAGAGATGCCTGTTTTTTCCTCCACTGACCATTTAATCTAGGGGTGGGGAACCTTTTTCCTCTTAGGGGCCACTGGAAAATCAGTATAAGCCCTGAAGGCTGCGCAGAAGTTGAGGGTAGGGGTACACAAAGGGTGGGAGGGTCAACAAGAGGGTCCAGATCATGGATCCGTAACATGGCTCTATTCCCTGTCGTTGAGGGCATGCCCTTACCTCTAACTCCCTTCCCCATAGCTCACGCTTTCAGTGCTTGGGGGGCAGGAACTGGAAAGAGGCCAAATAAATACTAACTGCCCACCAGGCCTGAGGTGTCTCACCCCTGATTTAATACATAGTTTTCACCTCTAGTCTGTCCTTAATGCAAAAAAACTGGCGAGGAACTGGTCGTTCTTAAACAGACCACGTTTCTATTAAAAGAGATGTTGCATTTTTTCTTTCAATGGTGAGGGCTCAAAATCCAAACCTGACCATCGAAAGAAAAAAGCTTTAGGTATGAGGTATTCTGTTCCACTGTGGGGAGATTTTTTTTTATTATTTTTTTTTAATCCATTCCTTTCTCTCCAGCTATCACAGCTTTGAAGGACCAGATTGGCTGGAGATACAGCCTGCTGTTCGTTGGCATGCTGCAGCTAAGCATCATCCTCTGTGGCTCGCTGCTGCGGCCTATTGTAATCAAGGCGCAGGAAGTGGTGAAGGTTTCGCCGTCGGACGAGCAGAGAGAGACAAACTACATGCTGGAGAACGAGCAGACACGCACCTCAATCGATTCCATTGACTCAGGAGTAGAAGTAACTACCTCACCCAGCAACGTGCCTGGAAATGCCAAACAGGAGCTGAAGAGTAAAGAAGAACCAAAGGAAAATGTAAAGATGCTTGTGGAACCTAGCAGCTTCCCCAAGGAACCAAAAATCCAACTATTGGACTTTTCTGTGATGAAAGACTATAGCTTTCTCTGTTATGCACTTTTTGGTTTATTTGCCACTCTGGGATTCTTTGCCCCCTCACTCTACATCATTCCTCTCAGTATCAGCCTTGGCATCGACAAGGACCACTCAGCCTACATACTGTCCGCCATGGCCATTGCTGAAGTCTTTGGAAGAATCGGTGCTGGCTGGGTCCTCAACAAGAAGCCTATCCGCAAGATTTACATTGAATTCATTTGTGTCATCCTGTTGGCCATCGCCCTCTTTGCCTTCCCTCTTGCCTATGAATTCTGGGGACTCATGATGTGTAGCATTTTTTTCGGGTTCATGCTTGGAACTGTCGCAGGCACGCACATTCCAATGTTAGCCGAAGATGACGTGGTTGGCATTGAGAAGATGTCTTCTGCAGCAGGAGTCTATGTATTTATTCAGAGTTTATCTGGGTTGGCTGGACCACCCCTTGCAGGTAACTTTCTCAACCTCTTTGCGTTCCTGAAATCAACTGCGAATTATTGATGCATTGGAGTGAGGTTAACAAGGGAGCTCTAATTGACCATGTCACAGCTCAGCCCTAAAGCTGATGCATTATCCCTAGCCCTGCTCAGTGCATGATCACACCGCCGGAGTCTTAGTCAGGTACTGGGTAGGAAAGTGAGCAAGTGCCTTCAATTTCTTGCTTACTGCCTTCCTCGGAGAGGAATGAGTAGGCTATGGGGGCAGGAAGGAGGTTAACCCCTATCATGCACTGCTGCATTGAGGAGATGAAAGAATCCTCCTGCAAAGCAGATCCTAGGAGGAAGGTGGATTCTGCAGCGGTAGCTTCCACTGGCTAGAGCTTAAAATGCACATAATTCTTGGCTTTATTATTAGGATAGCACTAGGAGCATGCCTGGCACTGAACAATCCTGATTAGAGATGGGCTAGACAAGGAAGGGAAGCATAATGGAGACGCAGTCCCATTTTACAGCCAGGGGAACTGAAGCTGACAGAGTGACTTGCCCAAGGCCACCCACTGCGTTCATGGCTAAGATGGAATTTGAACCCTGGTCTTCCACGTCCAAGTCCAGCACCTCCACTAGGCTGTACTAGCTGCCAGTGAAATATATACATTGAGGGTGGGGAACCTTTTCCCTCTCAGAGCTACTTTAAAAATAAGTACGAGCTCTGTGGTCTGGATAGGAGTTGGAGGGGAATGGTGCTTGGGGAAGGGGAGTCCAGATCAGGGATCTGTGCCATGGATGTATCCCCGGTTCTTGAGTGCATGCCCTCATTTTCACTCCCTTTCCTTGAGCTCAGTCTTTCAGGGCTTGAAGTTGGGGACCGCATCCACAGGTCAGGAACAGGGCCAATTTTATTTTTTTAATTTTTTTAAAGCCATGGTCTGGATTTGGTCCATGAACCATAGGTTCCCCAGTCTTGACATACATCATAAACCCAACACTGGAGGCTCAGCATCCTTTTAGACTTCTTTAGGGGTGGCCTATCTTCCATCATCAAACAGCTGTCACTGAAAACCCTTTGGAAAATCTGTCCCTTATTAAGTTAGAGTTCCCACTAACTACACCTTGCAAAAGCTACATAATCTTAATGTTGGCTAGTGCGACACACATTAGAAGGGGCTTGACTAGGGCTAAAACTTGATCTCAAGTTTCTCTCAATGCTCATCAAGAATCACGATTCATTCTGACATACAAGAACGAGCCGAGAGCCAGAAGAGTGTCAGCTGCATTCTCGCCGAGAAACTCAAAAGGGAAAAATCCCAAGATGGCCGCTGGGGCCATTCTGCACAGGCAGAGCCCTTTTCCAAAATGGCGTCGGTAGCGTTGCCGCCAACGCCACTGGGAAAAGGGCTGCGCATGCACAGAATGGTTCCAGCAGTCATTTTGCACATGCACGGATGTGTTCTTCAGTAAAGGAGATTCTCATTGAGATCTCACAAGAAAAACAAATATTCTCATTTCAGCCCTATTTTTGAAGACTCCATAGATACAACTGCAGCGATTCTAAAACTGCTTTAGTTTAAAGTGTGTGAAAACTAACACGCTTCAGAGGCCCCAACACACGTACCCAGGTTGACAGTTTTAAAATCCTTGTGTGGCAAAACTACAAAGACAGGCTATCGATTGCAACTTTAAAGTGATACAGTTGCAAATTTCTTTAGCTCTAGAAGGTCAGGGGGAAAACCAGTATTGAAAACCTAAACTGAATTCGCCATACTGGCATGTCCTGCTGACTTTAGAGGGACATGACAGCTCATGAGAGAAGACCTCTTAGCTGCAGTTTTATAGGCTGTGGTCCACAAACCACGTTCTCTGAAGTAGCCCCAGAGAACTTCAATAGGTCTACTCCAGAATAAATGGTTTGTTGTTCATGGCCATAGTTTCTTAAGTAGCATAACTTACTTGCACTATCGTGTGCTGCACAGAGATTTCCACTTTTTTTAAAAAAAGGCAAGTTGAGCAAAGGAGCAATAATAGATGTGGGTGATGTTGCCTCTAATGGCTGCCAAATGCTTCCTCCCTAGGTGTGCTAGTGGACATGACACAGAACTACAGGTCAGCGTTCTACTCGTGCGCAGCTGGCATGGCACTGGCTGCGGTGTTCCTCGCTTTAGTAAGGCCATGCAAGAAGGCACAGTGTCAAAGCAAGAAGCAGCAGTCAGAAGAAAAGGCATTGGAAGCTTTCCAAGTCATACCAGATGACTTTATCGAAATGGATCTTGGGAAGACAGACGATGCCGTCCGAGGCTGTGACCGCATGGCATGAAGGTGCTTCTACTAAATCGAACGCACGCTGTGCTCAACTTGGCAGAGGCAGGGGGGAGTCAGCTCTGCTTCACTTTCTAAAACTACACTTTAAAGGGAATGTAAAATCTTAGCTGTGAACAGTTGCTTTTGGCAATTGCTCTTTTCAGAAAAAATGCCTTTTGTTTGGCTGGTTTTTTATTTTGTTTTGAAAAGCAGCAATGGCCAGGGTCCATTGTAGCCACATAAGAATACTATCCAGCATGAAGAAATGGGTTACATTTCTGCTTTCTTACTAGGCAACAGGCATGCATAAAAGATTCTACCAGTAGCCACGTGGAACCACCTATGGCATTAGGAAAAATCAGATGCAGGCTCTGCAACTAAAACTTCCTGTTTGCAGCCTTTCTGATGGCCTGCTAGGATCGCTTAACTTTAGTCAGTACACCGACTAAAGAATGGGGAGGTGGATTTGATGACGGCAACTAAATTGGTGAACTGCCGAGTTTTTTAATCCGAAGACACGGACTCTTATTTTAGACGATGTTTTCAGATGATTTTATGGGGAGAAAGGGGTTAGGGTCAATAGTTTATGGGTAGAGTTATTAGTAAATGGTTTTTGATTAACTTGAACTTCATAAATGCTGGGAAAGTAGGAGGTTACCACTTATCTTTATGGCCAGTTATCACTGCAGATGTTTCACTGTTTTATCTTTCACTCCAGATTAGCATCCTAAGAATTGTTTCCTGTTGGTAGTCAGACAAATCTACATGATTGTATTGTCATTTAATTTAAAAGCTAGTTATTTATTCTTGTTTAAGTTATTCTAAACTTGTTACAGGCTGTCAGTTTGAAAAGATGTGCAGCAGAGGGAAATGGCCTTTGAAGCTGATCCTCCTGCACCAACCTCTTTAACACCTGTCTTGCAAGCTGTTTTAAAAAGGCATAGGTTAGAGCATGCACGGTTTCTAATACAAGCAGTTCCAAGACCACCTGTGCGGTTAAAAATAAATACAACACTGGTGCTCTTGCCTGCAATCCTGAACCCATCCACTCTGGCCAGCTCCACTGGCATCAATGGGCTATGGAAGAGTAAGTGGCTTTAGAATTGCGGTCCTGGATATTAAGGCACGATTCTGAAACATGCTGCAACACTCTAGCCTGATCTGGCTAAACACTTGCACCCCTCAAATGTCTCCTCCAGTTAAGTGCATGCTCAAGTGCTTTGCTACATCAGCAGAGGACTGCACATCTTGCAGGATCAGGCCTTCAATCTGTTGTGCATCAGACCCTCAGCTGGTGCAGACTGGTATAGGCCCATTTTGACAATGCTGCTTTACACGAGTTAAGAGTGAATGAACCTGCACTTAGCAGCTCAACATGCTTGCAACTTTCCATTCTCACAGCTGCATTCATGAACCTTTGCATGACAAGTGAAACATACAATCAAGTCACCGCAGCTAACATGAGGCAGCAAAGATGCTTGCCATTACAAGTAACAGTTTACATATGATGGGTGCATTCAAAAGCTGCCATAGACATCAGTAACTGGTCCTAAAAAGATTAAATATATTCTTGCCTTTGGCACCCTCTTGTTCCCACTGAAATCAATGGGAGCTTTGCCACTGACTTCAGTGAAAACAGAATTGGCCATCAGAATCCCATTTTCACTTGATTTACATGTAAAGAAGGGAATCCTAAAGAAAAGTCATGCCGGATGTTCCAACCCTTATTTTTATAACTCTTTGCGAAGGGTGACATAAGCTTGCTTGCCCCACTTTTATGTATCTTTATGCCACTTGGCAACTCAGGGGGACAAATAGAAAACGGATCTGTTTTGGTTCTGGGTAAATGCAAAGCTTGGGAAAAAATGTTTCTGTATTTCAGTGGAAGTGGCATTGTACATTAACTGCTATGCTCAAGTGTTTGTGTACTATCAGCCATAGAAATGTGGGACAATCTATTTTAGAAAAAAAGATACACACTCCTCTCTTGGGGAAAGGTGTCTGGTTATTTTTTTAAAAACTGTCTTAGGTGTCCAAAAAGAAAACCCCAGGCACTCCTGCAAGAAAGTGGCTTTCGCAATTCATCTGTCACTGCCTGAGAACTCTTGTGATCATGCTGCAGTTTAGTGTCCTTGATATGCCTTCAGCACTTTAGCACATACAGCAGAACCTTGCTAAATGGCGCCCGTTGACTGGAAGACCCCTCTGTAGATGACCAGGTTTTGTGCATTTGCGAGAAGTGAACAAACCATGAGACTGCATCGCAAAATTGTATTTTATTTATTCTACTTTTTTGTACAAGCATAGCTTATTTTTATTTATGATGACGATACTTCTAGCAAACTGGTAAATGTACTGTAGAGTCTAATTGCAACTTTAATGAAGTCTTAGTAATACGAGACCTCACTACGGCACTTTTGCTATTACAACTGCTGAGAAGTAGCAGCAAAGCCAGTAGGCTTTGTGTGTGTGCATGTGAAAACTGTCTCTGTCCTGGAGGTTAACGAGGTTCTACTGTATTCTTTTTTTTTTTACAAGGATTTCCAATACTGACAAAATAATAATGTATATAACTGACTGCACACTAAGAAATTACTGTTTATTTACATACCATATTAGCATGACCAGGGGCACGTGCGTGTGTGTGTGCGTGTGCGTGTGCGTTTGTGTTTATTCGCACAAAAGACCAAGAATCAGGATTTAGCGTGTTGAAAGCAAGGTTGCTGGTTTGTTCTGTACTGTAATTAGTGAACTCTGAAAGTGCTATCCAACACTGAGTTTTGCAATAAATTTTTTGTATTTAAAAGAACTTTGCTTTTCTGTTATTAACCCCTTTTATTCCCTGATCTCCCCTTCATTCCTTACCCACAACAGTACCATGGCATTAGTTAGATCCTGGAGTAACATCACAAAAGGAACACACTGCCCTTGTGACTAAAGGCTCAATTACTCTGGTTCCCACTTTAGAAGGGCTTCCGATGAGAGCCTCTCGGTAAGCGATATGCCATTTGTTCAGATTAAAGAGGCTGGATTACCCAACCTCTCATTCGTTACATTGGCTGCCTGCAACAGGCTAGATTGAAACTAACCTTAAATCGAGCACCGGTGTTCTTTTAAAGCCCTTACCAAGACAGGCCTTTAATACAGCTACGTGAATTCTCAGAACAAACTGTCTCCTTGAAATCACTGTCTCACTGATGCAGAGAAAAACATTTGTTATACTGGGAAGCAGCTGGATAAAGGTAGCCTATTGAAAACACATATAATAAACCATCTTCGCAACATCTTCTGGCGAGGAGTTCCACAGGTTAACTATGCTGAGTGAAAAAAATATGTATTTTAAATCTGCTGCCGGTTATTTCAGAGGATGTCCCCTAGTACTAATCTTGTGAGAAAGGGTAAATAAATAATCAGGTCATGAAATTTCAGATCAAACTCTGGGAGCAAAAGAAAAATAATTAAAAAATCAGTCACCAGACTTTATCCTGATATTAAACCATTCTTGCCCCCTCTTCACCCCTGAACCAGTCGCCAGCCGGAGTTTTCTGGGTGCCTGCCAATTTCATACCCTGGGCTCCCTGTTTTCTTGCTCTAGACGACTCATGGTTTGTAAACTTTGATCATATCTGCCTTTTGGTCATTGCTAAGTGTGTTTTTAAACAAGCAAGGCTAAAGCGGGTGTGTGTATCGACAGCCGCGGAGTAGTACAACTGCGGAGTACCCACACACATGGAGTGAGTGGGGGAGAGAGTAACACACAGTTCCCTGGGTGGCCACTACAGCCACGCAGGCAGCCTCCATGCCCGCCGGCCACCACAGACCGGCCCTCCAAGCAACTCATACAGGCCGCCATTACCCCTTTAAGAGCTCCTGGCAGGGCTGGGGGCAGGACAGGGAGGTGGGGTGGGGTGGGGGCATGGACCTGTCCACTAGCATAGGTGGGCACCCCAGTACAAATGGACTAGGGGTGCGTGGGCACCTGTCACCACAAGCTTTTGCCTTTGCCCCAAATGGGGCACTCCAGCTTTTTCTCCAGTGCCCGATGAGTGGGTGCTGCATGGGTCACAGGAATGCACATCCACCTTCACATGAGCGGTCAAGGTGGTGGTTGGTGGCCATGGGTTGTGGTTGTGTCTCGTTGAAAAACCACCTAAGTTGAACACAGTGCTAACCTACCTACCAAGCCTCTTCTCGTGGGGAAGTCATTCCATATCCTTAATCAACTTCATTGCCCTTCTATTTATTTTTATATTTATCTTAAAATGTATATGCTGTCCACTCCTGCCTCAGGCATCTCTGGGCGGCTCTCAACATTTTAAAACATTAAAATAAACAACAATTACAATTTTAAAAACCAATATAAAACCCCATCTCCCCCCTTCTCTGCACTTTTTCCAGTTCTACCAGGTCCTTTTTGAGATGGGGTGGAAAGAACTACACACACTATTCAAGGTGTGAGCACACCATGGATTTATATAGTAACATCAGGATAGTCTTATTTTCTATCCCACTCCCAATAATTTCTGAGAGTGTGGGTTGCCATGTTGGTCTGAAATGTAAGAGATGGAGAGAAAGTAGTTCAGACGATCTCTTATTGGACTACACACAGGGGGAAGGTTTATAGAGAGTATTGAACAGGTGTTGGTGTAGTTCTTCCTGCTAGGTATTTTCAGGAGAAAAAAACGTATAAGGAATTAATAAGGAAGAAAAAGAAATTATTCCAAGATGGAAAGTGGCAAGATCTTTTGACAGCAAGTGCCACACATGACTCGAGGAGCTTTTGGCGGATTATTAATGGGGCGATATCTGCCCAAAGAATGACCCGACCCGTACGAATAGCTCCCTTAGAGTGGGTAAGTTTTTTGGAAAAGTAACAGATAGCTCAGGATGTGGGAATGAACCCGGTTGCAGGTGAGATGGGTCTGATTCTACAAACTATTCCAGAGTGGCCCCCAATTAGTGAAGTAGAGGTAGACCAGATAGTGGGGTCCTTTTGCAATGGTAAAGCGCCAGGGTTAGATTTAATACCTATCGAACTTATAAAAGAGAATAAGGAATGGTGGTTGCCGTTGTTGGCAAAGCTGTTTACTAGAATTAATATCACAGGCAGCATACCTAGTGGCTGGACACGGGCTGTGGTGATCCCCATTTACAAAAAGGGGCAGAGGGGAGATCCAGCCAATTATAGGATGATTAGTCTGCTTATTTTAGTAAGCAAAATATATGCTAAGATCTTACTCGGGAGACTATTGGAATGGACAAACAGCAAGTCGATAATATATCCTGAGCAGGCGGGGTTTCGTAAAGATAGGGCAACTTTGGATCATTGCCTGGTGCTTCACCATTTAGTAGAAAAGTATAGAGCGGCAAATGGGAAGATGTACGCTGCTTTTTTAGATCTAAAAGCAGCGTTCGATACAGTTAGTAGACCTATCCTCTGGGCAAAGCTCCAGGCGTTGGGTGTTGAACCGAGATTATTGATACTCATTAGAATCTTGTATGAGGACACTTTCGTGGCGATTAAGGTGGACCAGGAGGGTCATCTTACATCTGACGTCCAGATTAAACGGGGAGTAAAACAGGGGTGTGTCCTTGCGCCTACTCTCTTTAGCCTATTTATAAACAAATTCATTCCGACTACCAGGCAAGGAAAATACTTGCCACCAAAATTAGCGTCAAAATGTGTTGGGGCCCTTTTGTTTGCAGATGACCTAGTTCTCTTATCCCAAACGAGGGTTGGGTTATTACGACAGCTCGCAGCTTTTGGGGATTATTGCCAGGAAAATCTTTTGATAATAAACAACGCTAAATCAAATGTGATAGTATTTGCCCGAAGTAGGAAGGTACACAGATGGGTGGTAGAGGGTTGTCACTTACAACAGGTAAAGGGGTATAAATATTTGGGGCTACATTTTGAGGCTACAGGGAGATGGGCAGCTCACATGGAAAGAACTGAAGTCCAAGCTAGAAGTCAGGCCGCGGCAATCCTGAGGCTCTTCGCTGGAACAGGGAGGCAAAATCTAAAAATGGCAGCCAAGGTCTTTGAGACAAAGGTGAAACCATATTACCTCTATGGTGCCCTGGTGTGGGCTCCTTTGTGTGGGAAAAACCTAAAATTGGTGCAGTCCAAGTTTTTGAGTTCCCTCACAAAGTTCCCAAAGGGAACCCTGGTAGCTGCTGCTCGGCTTGAGATGGGTATCTGAGGGTGGAAAGAGGTAGCCTGGGAGCAAGTTGCCCTTTTTTTCCTGAAAGCCAATAGAGCCCCTTGTGATAACCTATTACATGATCTTTTTCTGATTCCTTTATTAGTCCATGGCCACGATCTGTTGTTGACTACCTTGCCCAAGCTGGTACATCAGAAGCTTATTTGAGAACTAGGAGGTATGAGGTAGCCAAAATTGAGTTGATCATGCGATTGAGAGATATAGATAGACAAGAGGATTGCTCCTTGGTGACCAAATCCCGACATATGGTGGATTACCTATTATGGGCACCCTCGCCGGGGTGTGTGGGGCAAATTACCTGGGATCTAGGGCATCTTTTAGGGGAAAGCATCTCTTCCTTGAGGGTAGAGTAAATGCGCTCCCTACTAGGGTTTTGGAGGGGCGGGTTACACAGACTCCGTACCAGGATCGCTTATGCCCTTTCGATGTTATGTCTGTGGAATCCACACAACATGTTTTGTTCAAATGCCATCTTTACGACTCAATTCCGGCTGAGTTGATGCGGTCTCCGCTTGGGAAATATCAGGGAGCCACACAAATGTTTTTGCTGCAGAAGGCTTTACTAGATATAGACCCTGAAATAACGCATAGTGTGATGCGCTTTTTAGAACAAGCTATGGATTTGAGGAAGAAATTTCTCGAGTTTAAAGCTGTAGTAGTATGATTTAATAGCTGCAATATTTTATACTGTTTATTTTAACTTTATATCATGTATGGTAGAACCAAGTCATTCCAGGGTTTAGTGAGTAACAAAAAGGATAAGAGGTAAAATTGTATCGTCAAGATGGGGCTCCTACCATTGAAATGACTGGTTAGATATGTGTATGTAGTACTAAATACAAATTCCATTCTTGTCCTCCTTGATCTCTCTGCTGCCTTCGATACTGTTGACCACTCACTCTTGCTGGATTCCCTTCACTCCCTTGGCTTTTGTGGCTCTGTCCATAACTGGTTCTCCTCCTACCTCTCTGACCGCTCCTTTAATGTGTCTCTCTCCAACTCCGCCTCCTCCTCCTTCCCCCTCTCAGTTGGTGTTCCTCAAGGCTCTGTTCTTGGCCCTCTCCTCTTCTCGATCTATACCTCATCCTTAGGCAAACTCATTGCCTCCCATGGCTTCCAATACCACCTCTATGCTGATGACACTCAACTCTATCTCTCTACTCCCTCTCTCTCTCCCTCTGTTCAAGCTCGTCTCATCAACTGTCTCTCTGACATCTCTACCTGGATGTCTCAACGTCAACTCAAACTCAACATGGCTAAAACTGAACTCCTTATCTTCCCCCCTCATCCTTCCTCTCCTTCCTCACTGTCAATAACTATTGATGGAGTCACCATCCTGCCTGTCCCCCAAGCCCGTAGCCTAGGCTTCATCTTTGACTCAGCCCTTTCTTTTAAACCCTACATTGACTCTGTTGCTAAATCCTGTCGCTTCTCCCTCCATAACATTGCTAAGATTCGCCCTTTTCTCTCTGTCTCGTCTGCCAAAACTCTTGTTCATGCTCTGGTCATCTCTCGCCTCGATTACTGTAACCTCCTTCTCACTGGCCTTCCCCGGTCTCACCTTTCTCCCCTCATCTCTGTCCAAAACTCTGCTGCCAGGGTCATCTACCTCGCCAGTCGCTTCGACCATGTGCAGCCCCTCCTCTCTTCGCTTCACTGGCTTCCCCTTCCTGAACGAATCCTGCACAAGCTCCTAGTCTTCACCTATAAAGCTCTTCACAACCTTGCTCCCCCCTACCTCTCTGCACTTATCGCCCTCCATACTCCAGCCCGTGCACTTCGCTCCTCCTCTGTCCCTTCTCTCACCCTTCCACGCCTTCCCTGCTCCCCTAAGCGCCTTCGTCCCTTCTCACTTGCTGCCCCCCATGCCTGGAACTCCCTCCCTGTCCACATCCGCCTTGCCCCCTCCCTTCATACCTTCAAATCTCTCCTTAAAACTCACCTCTTTCGCTCTGCTCTGTCTGACTCTTTATCCTGCTGAGCCACTATTCCTATACCTACGATCGGTTTACCCTTATCCTTGCAACATGGACCTGCCTGCTGTCATTCTCATCGTAACCAAGCCAAGTACGTGCACTTGAGACCTCGCATCTTCATGAATGTTAGACCCCTTGTCTCTCCCTCTGTTCCCCTTCCTAAGTCTCTCCCCCAGCTCCTGTCTCTCAGATTGTAAGCCCTAGGGGCAGGGACCGTTTCTATTTTATTACTTTGTAAAGTGCCAGGTACACTGCTGGCGCTATATAAATGTTTGTTAATAATAATAATAATAAATGTGTGGAAACGATCAAGGACCAGGCCCAAGAATATTAATAATTGAATTACATTATGATTCGATTTGGGTATCTTGATGAGGTTTCAAGTCTATGTGCTATGTGTTTGCATTGTTGTTTTTAATGTTTTGTGTTTTGTATGTTGACAATGACCAAGGGTCACGTCTCGAATAAATTGAATTGAATTGAATTGATTGGCCTACACACTGTTGGTGAGAGTGCGCCAGCTTTCAGGCTGTGCAGGGCCCTTCGTCAGGCATACAAGGTGTCAAAACTCCAGTAATTCCTAACATTCGTTGCCTTTTTTTTTTTTTTACTGGTGCCGCATACTGAGTAGCGTGGGGTTAAGATTTTTAAGGGGACTACACGAAAAATTAATAGCAAGTCATTTTTTAGCATGAGTCTTTCTGGATGAGTTAGACATGTGAACCATGAGAGAGAATGTTTTCAATCTTAAAAAGGAGAGACCCTTTCTGACACAGTACTTAGTGAAACAGAAGTTAATCTAACACACACACACAAACCAGGCTTTGTCCAACTTCCTCTCAGTTAATCAGATACCACCAGCTTGGCATCTGATGGCCTAAATCAGAGATAGGGAACCATCGCTCTCCTGCAGGCTCCCCACTTTGAAAATTAGTACAAGCCCCACGCACCAGATACAAGTTGGGGGTGGGGTGTGCTAAGGATGGGGGAAGGATTCTGATGATGGATTCTTTTCTTTTATTAGAGCATATGGGCCCTCATCTCTTAACCGCCCCGAGCTGCTGTGCAGGATGGGGCGGTATAAAAATCTATTAAATAAATAAATAAATAAAATCTCTGCTTCCTTCTCTTGAGATCGCTTTCCAAGGCTTGGAGGTTGGGACTGGATCCACAGGGCCAGATCCAGGAACTGGAAAGGGACCAAATAAAAAACAGCTGCGGATCAGATTTGGCCCCCAGGCTGCAGGTTCCCCATGCGGTCATAACCTATCCAGCTAGCCAAAGCAAGAGACGCACACCTTAAGCTTTTTCATGACTGCAGGCTTATTCACACATCAGAAGGAAGGGCCTTGCCCATTTTTCCTTTCTTTGAAGGTCACCTTTAACTATAACAACAGACCTTTAAAGAGACACTAATTTTATTTTAGGTGCTTATTTGGCAAACCAAGATGGGCAGCCAACAACAGTACATGGATGTGAAATCTGGGGGTGGGAAGACTGTGATGTGCAAAGACTAGTTTACAGCTAGGCTCCAAACCTCCGTCTCCTCACTAGCAGCACCTTACTGTTAGGTTAACTCTTTCAAATAAAGGGGTCAGGTTGGAGATAGTGGCTACTAGATTAAAGCGAGGAAGACAAAAACAGTTCAGATAATCTCTTCTATTGGACCAATTTCTGTTGATAAGAGTACACAAGCTTTCAGGCCACTCAGGCCCTTCCTCAGGCACATAGGTAGTCCAAACTAGAACAAAAAAATCTGAAATGCAGTCTATAGTTCCGACTTTTTACTTGCCTGAGGAAGGGCTCTCTGGGGCCCGAAAGCTTGCATACTCTCACCAACAGAAATTGGTCCCATAAAAGAGATCATCTGAAGTACTCTGTCTTCATCTCCTACATTTGGAACCAACACAGCAACCACCATCTGTCTGGATTAAAGAGGGAATAGTTCCCTCTAGCATAGAATTGCTGTAAAAAGGCCTAGAAAAAATGTAACTGAAGTTAGATACACAATAGCACAATCCTGAAGGCACTGCAAAATTCCCATTGACTTTGAAGGTGAGAAGAAGCATTCAGTGTCCATTTGAGAGTCCTATTTCCATCTGAAGATACTATTTACTAGGAAGTCTGAAAATTAGCAAGGGATCAGCCGCTGTACTTAGCTTTCCCCTCCACGTTCACTGTGTACGCCATTCCCTTAAAGAAACAGATTGAAATCTCAAAACATGCGATATTTACAGAAGGGGTTCCCAAACTATCTTGAATTTGCATGTCTTTATTTTTGGTGGGGTACAGGAAAGGTGCAAGATTATATGTAGGTTTCAGAATGGGGGCACACAGGCAAGAAATTAGGGAATCCCTACTTTACCAGGTGCTATTACAAAATGATTTTTTTATTTAAAAAATTAATCTGTTTTAATAAAATCAACATGGTCCCGCCTCTTTAAAGAGGATTCCCCAGTTGTTTAACTTGAACCACACATTAATTTCTATTAGGAACTAGGCAGGTCCATTTACAGAAACTAAATCAGGGATGGAAATCTTTTTGCTCCCAGAGGTCACTTTGAAAATTAGGCCACTTTCAGACATTCCCCTGCCCCCTCCCCCCAACGCATTTTCTGGTTGGGGGTGGGGGGGAATGCGCAGACAGGATATGCACAAGGATCAGCTGGTCTGAAAGCTCCTCCCGCATGGCTTTGCCAGCAGAGACACGCAGAGCTCGATTTCCTGCTCTGCATCTCTGTGCGTCTCTGCCGGCAAAGCCGCGCAGCAAGGGCTTTCAGACAGGCCAATGCCCGCGCATATCCTGGCTGCGCATTCCCCCCCCACAGTCAGAATATGTGTGGAGGAGGGGGCATGTCTGAAAATGGCCTTAGTACAAGCTCTAAGAACTGCAGTATAAAAGGTGGGAGCAAGGATGCTTAAGGAATTACCTCAGAAGGGATCTGCCCTCATAGCGTCTGCAAAGTCGCGTCCAGCGGAGCTGTTCCAGATGGTGCGGAGGCTGGTCAGTCCGGCCACCCTCCGCCTGGACAGGGACTTGTCCCAGGCCCGCTGTGAGGAGTTTGCCATCTACTTTGCAGACAAGATCGCTCAGATCCAGAGTAATTTCGACACCAGGTTGGATGCAGTAGGTGAGGAGCGTGAGGTTATGGAAGCACCATCTGGTCGATCTTTCTGGGAGGAGTTTCAGGAAGTGACGCTGGCCGATGCGGTGGATGTCTTGGGGTCTGTTCAAGCCACAAGTTGTGAACTAGATCCGTGCCCGTCCTGGTTGGTAAAAGCTTCCAGGGAGACATTGGGGTCGGTTCTGGTGAGGGTGGTTAACGCGTCCCTTCGGTAGGGGAGGTTGTCGCCCAGTCTCAAGGAGGCTGTGGTGCGCCCCCTGCTGAAGAAGCCTTCGCTGGATGTGGACGCACTCGCCAGTTACCGTCCCGTCTCTAATCTTCCCTTTTTAGGGAAGGTTATTGAACGGGCCGTGGCTCTGCAGCTCCAGGCGCATCTGGACCGTATCGGTTTCCTTGACCCTTTTCAATCTGAGTTCTGTCATGGCTATGGTATTGAGACGGCGATGGTGGCTTTGGTGGACAATCTCCTCCAGGAGATGGAGGCAAGATGTTCTACATTCTTGATCCTGCTAGATCTCTTGGCCACTTTTGATACTGTGGACCATGGACTGCTGCTGAGATGGCTGCGAGACCTGGGGGGTCTGGATGGGACTGTCCTTGGGTGGTTCC
>QEPC01010657.1:4683953-4717001 GCA_003113815.1 Sphenodon punctatus | reverse complement strand
GAGGCAGCGGGAGCATATTACACCTGTGCTCCGCACTCTGCACTGGCTGCCTATAGCGTACCGAGCCAGATTCAAGATGCTGATGTTGATCTACAAAGCCCTATATGGTCTGGGCCCCTCATACCTTGGGGACGGCCCCTGCGGTCTGCCAGGGGCACCTTCCTGGAGGTCCCCCGTGTTAAACGGGGGCCACGATAGAGAGGGCGTTCTCGGTGGCCGGGTCACAGCTCTGGAACTCCCTCCCGGAGGAAGCTCACCTGGCCCCGGGTCTGATGGCCTTTCGCCGAGCCTGTAAGACCTGGCTGTTCACCCAGGTCTTCGGAGGGGAAGGTGGGAGGGAGGGGGGGAATTTTTGGAGTGGGAGCGTAGTTTTAACTGTTCACATTGATGATGTTCTTTGTATTTTATTATTGTTTTTATTGTTGTGAGCTGCCCCGGGATGCCGTAGGCATGAGGGGGCGGCCAATAAATATAAAGAAATAAATAAAATAAATAAATATTTTTGTGTGTGCATGCCTTCATCTCTGCTACCCTCAGCCTTTCAGTGCTTGGGGGTACAAACTTGATCCGGGGGGGGCAGATCCAGCAACTGAGGAGGGACCAAGTACGAAGACAGATCACATTTGGCCCCCCAAGTCTGAGGTTCCCCAACCCTGAGCTAAATGCAGGTGAATTAAGGTGAACTAAGCTCAAATTCTATAAATTGGGGTACGGTTGCAAGCCTGAGCTCAGGCAATTTACACATGAACTTCAATGCAGTCACGCTGTTTGTTTACCCTTTGTCTAATTCTGTTGGCTGACACTGGGTGTTTTTACACGCACATTTCTCCTGCATGTTTTCTGTTACATCCTTAGCTTTCTGTGTGTCTAAATCACTCACACAGATCTTAAACATCTGGCTCTTTGAACTTCTGCATAGAACTTCTCCCAGAACTTGTGTGTGCAAAACGTTCTCCTGGGAAACTGCTTTGCTCCAGGCAGCTGTGGTCATTTGGTTTCGATGGCAGCCCCTCACGTCTACAGCTACTTTAGGCTGCCTCAGGGTAGTGTTTGTGTGACAAATGCATCCAGGAACTGCCTCAGGGCAGAGAGAGTGTGTGTGTGTGTGTGTGTGTGTGAGTGTGAGTGTGTGTGTGAGAGAGAGAGAGAGAGAGAGAGAGAGAAATGAATCCGGAACTTATTTGTGGACTTGTAAACCCAGAAGATTGAAAAATCTGGAACTTTAAGGTGTGTGTAAAAATGCCCCAAAAGTGCATTAGGTAAGCAGCTGCAACTCTGGCTTAATGGGTCTGCTCAAGAAGAGGAGGGCGACTCCAGCTCATGGATCTGTGCCATGGATCCGTCCCCCACCCGTGTGTGCATGCCCTCATCTCTGCTTCCTTACCCCGAGCTCAGTCTTTTAGTGCACTGAAGTTAAGAACTGGATCTTGGGAGGGGAGGAGGGCATGCTCCTGTGTACTGTTCAGGGAAATTTCCCCATTTTACATGAATCTACTGTTCCAGCAAACTTTAGTACTTCCTGAGTGCCATCTCACACTTCTTCCATAGTTGCCCCAATAAAGCCCAGAGGGACTCTGGAGTTAAGTGGTTTGTAGTTCCCTGACATCATAGAAAAAATGCGGGCCCCATCCTTGTAGAGTTTAAACACAGAAAATAATGTTCCAATGGTCCTAACACGGGATGATAAAGAAAGCCCAACATTGAACCCATCCTCAGAGGCCCTATAAATCCCACCTGTTTCCCTCTGCTGCAAATATTCATTTGTTCCAGCTCATGGCGGAATCTCGCTTGGTAAACAAGCTGGCCAGAACACAACTTTTCAAAAGGCAAGTCCTAAAAGCCACCGGGTTTGCTGGAGAAGCCATAGCTGAGACCAACGGGTTTATTCCCCCCCAGACAGCTCTGAAGAACAGATCAGAAGGGGGAGCATGCTAATTGCGTTTTCACCACTAGCTCCAGGACTCTAGTGTCAAAGCAGCAAACACAGTGAGGGTCTTTGTTGCATTCCAGCCAGTTGCTCCTGCTAGCCACAGTTTTGCTCAGCGGTAAACAAAATCAAGCAGATTCTCAACAGCCAGGACAGCATGGATGGGGGTTGGAGAAACAGCTGGTGGGAACAGCTTTATGGGAGAGATTTTCCAAGGTCAAAATGCAAGAGAAAGCAGTGAAAATGATTGCTTTTATGGGACCAGCTTCTATTAAACAATGCGTGAAAGCTTTTGAGCTTCACAGGGCTCTCAAAAACTTGGACACACCAGCAGAAGCCAGTTCAATAAAAGTGATCACCTTAACTATTTAATAGCTAACAGGTATTTATTACCCACCCTGTTCCAGGGGCTCACAGTGGAACTTTACAATCCTTATCCAACTCACTCTCACAAAAACTCTGTTGGACAGGTCATTACATATTATCCCCATTTTACAGATGGGGAACCACGGCTGAGAAACAGTGTCTTGCCTAAGACCAATCAGTGAGTTCATAGCTAAGCTGGGATTTGAACACTGCTTTCATCAGATCCAAAACGAGCATCTCATCCACTAGGCTACACTGTTTCCTGTTGCTCTGATAAACTAACTTGACTCTTTCATATCTGGGACCTATAGTAAAATGGTACTCTGATACCTAGTTCTTATGGACTTTCAACCACTGAGCCGTTCTACCTCATCCTAAAGAGAAAGTGATTTGGGGGTTAAAAGAACTAGCCAAAGACTTGAGAGACTTCAGCTCCACCACAGACTTCATATAGGACATTGGGAAAGTCACTTTATCCTTCTGGTTCTTAATTCCCCTCAGTAAAATAAAGACTACAGAACTTTCCTACCTCCTACAGATGGTGTCACGATAAGCCCATTAAATGCCATGCTCCCCATGCTTGGGGAATGGCTGAGCAGTTAAGGCACTTGGCTATATTTTTATTTATTTATTTAAAATGTATATCCCGCCCCTCCTGCCCACAGGGAAGCCCGGGGCAGCAAACAACATTCAATAATTTATTTATTTTTTAAAAAACAACAATTTAAACAAATGATTTAAAATACAATACAATGTGGGGAAACCCCCCCACCCCTCGCCAAAAGCCTGACAGAACAGCCAGGTCTTACATACCCGCCGAAACAGCAGGAGAGTGGGAGCCAACCAAGACTGTAGGATCAAGTTCTGTAGGACTATATCCCTGGAGACTGTAGGATCAAGTTCTGCTTGGTAAATCAAGCTGTCGATGGATATCTGATCAATTGGACTGGGGAAGTCAAAGATGGTTGAATGGGTGCTGGCCACAGAAATCACTGTGCCTTAACCACACCCAGGACCCGTCTTAGAATTTTTAGGGCCCAGGGTGAATATAAAACGTGGGGGCCCTGGAGGTGGTTGCATCTGGGCCATGCTGGAAAGGAGTAGGGCCCCCACACCTTCACCTGGTGAAAAGAAGAAGCCTCTGTGGGGCACCCAGAGTAGAGTGGGGCTGGGGGTGGTTGCCCTGTAGTAAAGCTGGCCCTGACCATACCAGCCCAATGGTGCCAAAAAAACCAAAACCCTGTTGCAGGGAGAGGAGCGAGGGCAACTCATGTACAAGCCAACCAGGAGCAGATTGCCATGGCTTGTATTTGTGCTGTGCTGGCCATTCCTAAAGCACCAACCTCTCCAAGAGGGAGCGCACTCCATTGGCATGGGCTCAATTTGTGAACTGGAAAGAGCCTGTATTTACATATTTTTTTAAAAGGCTACAGCCATATTTGGTCTGCAGAGCCAGGGTTTCCCCTTCCCCAAATTATAGCCAGCCACCAAGGAACCTCCTGACTCTCATCTCCCTTGTTGGCAGTTGATATCATTTCAATAGCAAGAGTTCAGGCATTTAAACCATTTCCCCACAATTTCTTTGGGGGCCCACCCAGTTTTTCCATTCATGAAACATCAGCTGATCTTTTTAAATCCAAAGGATTTGAGCATGACTGTCATTTCCAGTAGCAGTCATTTCCCCCCACCCCCGAGAGAAGTGTGTCTCATGGAAGCAGAATCTGGCGGCAGTGGGGTGGGGAACACCAGCTTTTTGGTCTCCTCCGCCCATGGAAAACCCTTGCAACTCCTTATTACTAGCAAAAACAAAAAGAAGGCCCTAAAGCCCAGTCTCTACGCCAGGGCGGGCAAAGTTCCCTAACCCCAAGAGCCACGTACCAATTTCTTCCTATGGTCGAGAGCCACGAGAGAGAGAGAGAGAGACACAAACCCCTCCTGCTCCATGATTGGCACGGGGAGCGTCCTGCCTTGCTGAGATTCTGAGGGGCTACTGAGATTCAGCCGCTGGGACTCAGGTGCAATGAAGACAGAGACAGGACTATTAAGGCAGCGCAGGACTCAGACCCAACCCTGGTCGGGAGCCGCACTGGAACGGCCCAAGAGGAGGCACATGTGGCTCCTGTGTCTGAGCCTGCCCATCCCTTCTCTATGCTCGCAGTCCTGTATTATAAGGCAACAGTTCTTGATCTTTTTGTGGGAGACCCCCACCAAAATAAATAATAAAATAAAACAAAATCCAGGACCCACCTTTGAAAATCCAGGACCAGGAGTGACCAGGAGGCAGCAGCAGAGGAGGCCCAATCCCAACAGCAGTAGCAGCATCGAGTAGGCATGAGGTGTCTGGAAGCAGCAGGAGATGGGGAAGCTGCAGGAAGCTATGTCCCTCTTCCCTTTAGTCTGTGCCTGGCTCCGCGCAGCAGAGGCAGCCAGAACAAGCAGCAAGAGGGGACATGGCAGTGGACATGATGCGGCTGCATGAGGGGCTAGGGGGCACCAGACCTCTCTGGGCCCCACTCCCAGGGCCTCTTCTGGGACGCACCCAAGACCTTCCCAGGATAGATATGCCATTGGGTCCCGACCCCCTGGTTGAGAACAACTGTTGTAAAGGACAAGTCAGGCTTATACAGAGCCCCGGAGCTCGACAGAACAGAACCCACTTCCACAGGGTCCCTCGCTTTGGAAATTTTGACCTAAGCACCTTGTCTCAGACTCAGTAGCTGTGCACCCAGGTAAAACAGTGGGTGATTTCAGACGTTACAAGATTACAGTCAATCACCCTGAATCACAGTGGACTCAGGTTGGTGGCTGTGATCCCGTCCACATCTGTTTGAGCCCCGCCAGATGTTCACCACGGTGAATCTCTGGCGTGGGTCAAACCTAACCATGGTTCTGAGGATGGTGCCGGCCCCATCCCCAGAACCGTGGCTAGTTTGGCCACGGTTCGGGGCTGGGAATGACCTCGGGTAACAACCGTTACCCAGCCCCAGCCCAGAATCAGGTCCCAACCACGGGACGGGATCGGGCGCAGCGGCCTGATTGGCCGCTGCGCCCGCCTGTCTCACCATAGGCGGGTGGCCAAGGGAGTGCGGGGGGGGCTGAGCGGCCGCACATCATGCCGCTCAGCCCCATCCCCTCCGGGATTCCCCACAACGATCAGGCCGGCACGTCTGATGGATGGTCGGTCTGATCACGGACCAGGATCCGAGACGAAGCCCGGTCCAGGGTTCAGCGTGGCGGGCGGAAAGGCCCGTCACGTCTGAAATTGTCCAGAGATGGGGTATTTTCACCAGGGACTCTGTAAGCACAGCACCCTCGCAGGCAGTGTGGTCCCATGGCAAGGGCATGGGTGCCAGGAGGGAGAAGAGGCAGGGGGTGCAACTGTACCCCCTCCTGTTCCTGCCCCTGCCAAGCTATTTGGGCAGAGAACGTGGTCACATTAGAAAGGGGTGGATGCTCATCTGCCCCTTTCTGAGCACTGTAACTATGCTTGGCAAGGGGGTGGGGTCATGTCAGTAAGGGGTGGGACAGCCCCTTGGCCACACCCCTTCAACAATGGTGGACACACCCCTTTCCAAGTGCCACGACAAAGGGGTTTTCCCATCCCCCTAAAGTAAATTCTGCCAATGAGTGCCCCTAAGCTAGGGGCACTCGGAAGACCCGGGTTTGATCCCCGCCTCTCCCACTGACCTTCTACATAGCCTTGGCACATCACTTGCTTTTCCTTTCCTTCCCTTCCCACACTTCCCTATCTTGCCTCATTAGCCTGCTCACTTGTTAGGGCGAGCACCAAGCCTGATGAGCAGGAGGAATGGGGATACAATAGTACCAGGTCTCCAAGCTGAAGGAGGGTACCAAAACAACACTCTGCGCTAAAATATAAGAAAAAAATTGCAAGTAACATGTGTGTAAATAATGTGCCAGTGTGATCTCCAGAAATTGATTTCAAAACTTATGATGGGATGTAGGGGGGCCTCCCAGGTTCCAAATTTCTCTCCACGTGCCTGGCAGGGACCATCTCTGACTGGGTGTCCATAGCACAGTGGGGCCCACATCTCAGCTGAGGCCTCCGGTTGCTACTATGAATACACAAAATTTGTAGAAATTATCCAAATCCTCCAACAATCCAATAGAGCACTCCGGGCAAGGATATGGCGGTTTGGGAGTGGTGGGTGGGGAGCAAAGATGGGGTTTATGCCACAACTTCCAGGCATTGGGAGGAGGGGATTTAATAAGGAAGATGGGGGAAGGAGAAAGATGGGATATAAGATTTTATAATAAAATAAAATAATAATAAACTTCCCCACTTCCCCTGCCCACAGGCAGCTCGAAGCGATGAACGATATAAATGAGAAATAATATAAATATTACAATATAAAGCATATAATAAAGCATTAAAACAACTTTAAAAGGAGGAACAAATACCCAGCCCCAACCCCCATCCCATCACCCCCGCCAAACGCCTGGCAGGGCAGTCAGGTCTTACAATTTCTTTGAAAGGAGGGGAGATCTGGGACCAGCCAAACCCCCACCAGAAGGGAGTTCCACAGTCGCGGTCTGGCCACCAAGAAGGCCCTCCCCTGAGTGGCCCACTGGAAAATCCGGGGGACCTCGAGCAGGGCACCCCCGGATGACCGCAGGGGGCGATTCAGGACATGGCGGGTGAGGTGGTCCCGCAGATAGGCAGGGCCTAGGCCGTTTAGGGCTTTATAGGCGAAAACCAACATCTTGAATCGGGCCCAGAAAACTACTGGCAGCCGGTGCAGAGAATGGAGCACTGGTGTAATATGCTCCCAGCGGCCCAGTCCCACCAGGAGACGGGCCGCCGCATTCTGTACTAGCTGCAGTTTCCGAGCCGTCACCATGGGTAGCCCCATGTACAGTGCGTTACAGTAGTCTACGGTGATGAAAGCATGGATGATAGTGGCCAGGTCAGAGTCTGAAACAAATGGCCAAAGCCGCCGCACCAGATGTAATTGGCGGAAGGCACTCCTCACCACAGCCTCCATCTGGACATCGGGGTGGAGCTGCGCATTGAGGAGGACCCCCAGACTCCGTACCTGGGAGACCAATGGAGGGCAGACTCCATCAATAATGGGGACCACCATCTCCATCATCTTACCCACCAACATCACCCCCATCTTGTCAGGATTCAATCTCAGTCGGTTAACCCTCATCCAGTCCCCCACAGCCGTCAGACACCGGCTAAGCACCGAGACCGCCGGGTCTGGGTCAGTTGAAAAAGAGAGGTACAGCTGGGTGTCATCAGCATATTGATGACACCGCACGCCGAACCTCCTAATCACCTCGCCGAGCGGCTGCATGTACACGTTAAACAGGAGAGGGGACAAAACAGAACCCTGTGGGACTCCACACGAGAGGTCTTGGTATGATGAAAAATAATTCCCAAGCACCACTCACTGAGTTCTTCCAGTCGGGAAAGAGCAGAACCATTCAAGAACAGTCCCGCCACCCCAGCACAATCCCGCAGGCGAGACACCAACCTCTCATGATCAACGGTATCAAATGCAGCTGAAAGATCTAATAAAATCAACAGGGTCGAGCAAAGGGCAGGAGTGGCTGGCCACATGGTGAACGCACCACGTTAACATTCCTTATGCATATTGCAGGACTGTATTGGTACCCTATGCAGCCCTGCAACATGCATAAAAAATGTTCAAGCAGAGTTAGCGTTAGGTCTGTTTTCACCCATATACACCTATTATTTACTATTCATTCGTGGTTGCAGAGTTGGGGTTGGATTTTAGAGCTCCCCAACTGTAGTCGTATTGGGCTTGCCTATTTGTACTTCTAACGACTGACGTTGCTTTAATTGTATGGTTCCTCTTTGTGAAATGAGGCATGAGAGAGTGGGGACTCAGAGAGGGGATGAGAGGGGGATTTTGGGATTTTTGGTATTGTATTTTTTATTAATTGCAAGCCACCCAGAGTCCATTTTTGGAGAACAGCGGCATATAAAATCAACTGTAGTAATAAAAGAATAAAATAAATAACAACAACAACAACAGCGTACTACTCTTGTGTGTGTCTGACTGATGAGTGTAAGGAAGAACACTCCTTGAGGTGAAGAACTAGGGTGCTACAGGGAGGATTCTGCCTGTCTAATGTTGGGAGCTTAGAGAGGTGTTTGATCTTAGCTGATATTACCCTACCCTTCTCCAAAGACTCAGGGCAGCTTACAACATTCAAGACATTAAAATCTCACCACCACAACCACCCACTCATCCCGTCCTTTATCCCCACCTATTTCTCTCCCTCTGTTTTCCCCTTCCCTGTCTCCCCTGCCCCTGTCTCCAGATTGTAAGCTCTCGAGCAGGGACCATGTCTATCTTATTCTTTGTAAGCACCAGGTACATCGCTGGCGCTATATAAATGCTAATAAAATAATAATAATAATAATAACTCGTCCAAACTTCACCTACCCAAGCCCACCCCAACCCTGTTCCTGCCTGCCAAGCAAAAATGTCTTACACATCTCCTCCGGAAGACGAGAAGGCTCGAGCTTAGGCAGACCTCCAAGAGGAGGGAGTTCCATAATTGTGGGGCAGAAATTGAGAGCGCCCCCCTGCGCACCCTCATTGTAAAAACTTCACAGGCAGTTGGCACTCGCAAGAGGGTACCCCAAGAGGCCATGATGGGACATAGGGGAAGAGGCGGTTTTTGAGATACCTGGGTCCCAAGCCATTTAGGGCTTTATAGGTTAAAACCAGCACCTTGAATTGTGCCTGGAAAGCTACTGGCAGCCAGTGCAGACTCTGGAGCACCGGTGTAATGTGTTCCTGGTGACCCATCCCCGACAGAAGGCAGGCCGCCAAGTTCTGCACCAACTGCAGTTTCTGAGCAGTCTTCAAGGGCAGCCCCACATCAAACACACTGCAGTAGTCTAGCCTCAAGTTTACGAAGGCATGGACAACTGTGGCCAGATCCAAATCTGACAGAAACGGTTGCAGCCTTCTCACCAGATGAAGTTGGTAAAAAGCACTCCTGGCCACCACCGCAACCTGACAATCCAGGTGGAGCAGTGGATCCAGGAGCACCCCAAGGCTGTGGATCTGGACAACCAGACCCTGTCAATGACATGGGTTCCCACCTCCCCCAGGTCACAAGATCGGCCAACCATCATCACCTCGGTCTTATCCAGACTCAGCATCAACTGGCTCGCCCGCATCCAGTCCCCAATGGCAGCCAGCCACTTGGTAAGCACCAAGACTGCAGGACCTGGGTCAGATGGAAAGAAGAGATAGAGCTGGGTGTCATCCGCATATTGATGGCACCTCACTCCAAATCTCCAAGCGATCTCACTCAGGGGCCTCAGATACACATTGAATAGGAGTGGGGACCAGGTGGAATCCTGCTCCCGAGGGGACGACAAGCCACCACCTATCACCACCCTCTGGGTTCTCCCACCCAGGAACGAGTGGAACCACTCAAGAGCGATCCCGCAAACCCCAGCCTAGATACGAATCTAGACCCATGTTAAGGGAGAGGGGAGGGGGGGAGCTCTTTGCAAAATCATCATGCTTGCTGTCCATTCCAAGTCCAGATTCTGACCTTCTCGCTCAGACCAAGTATCAACCAGCTAAGAACTATAGGAGTGTTCTGTGCCAGTCGCAGAACCCTCTTCCACCACTAGCGTTCTGTGGCTGGATTCCTGCCCCTGCCCCCTTTCTACACATCCAGATCCACGTGGGACTGCCCTTGATGACTGTTTGGAAGCTGCAAGAGGCAGCAGCCCATCTTCTGTCGGGGATGGGTTGCTGGGAGAACATTAGACACCCAGTGCTCCAGAGTCTGCCCTGCCTGCCAGTCACCTTACGGGCACAATTCAAGGTGCAGGTTTTGGCCTATGAAGCCCTAAACAGCTCGGGCCCCAAGTATCTAAAAGACCGCCTCTTCCCTCATGTCTTGCCGTGGCCTCGGAGGTCAGCTGGGAGCACCTTCTTGCAGATACCATCTGCCTGTAAAGTTTCTCCAGCAAGGGCACACAGACAGCCCTTCTCAGTGGCTGCTCCACGATTACGGAAATCTCTCCCCCCGGAGGCTCATCTAAGCCCAAGTTTTACTCATCTTCCGGAAAAGATGTAAGACCTTTCTGTTTGGCTTAAATATCAAGCACATAAGCCTTTGTGGCTGTAGTGCAGGAGTGGGGAACTTTTTCCATCCCTGGGGCCACTTTGAAAATTAGTACAAGCTCTGAGGGCCCCAAAGAAGTTGGGGGTGGGGGTGCTTAAGGGAATGCCCTCAGGCAGAAGAGCAGCCACATTATGGATCTGTCTCCTGTCCTTGTGTGTGTGTCCTCATCTCTGCTCCCTTACCATGAGATCAGACAATGGCCTTTGTTGGTGGCAGATCCAGCTTAGTCCATCCAAGGTTTTTGCACTAGACTGACAGGGAGGTCTGTCTGGAGGAGGAGATAGCTAGGAGAGGGCCAAGCTGTGAACAGCAGAACTAAAGCTGGCTGCCTGTTTGATCCAGAGAGTGTGGTCGCTGTGCTGATCCCAAACAAAAGGGTGTTTTTAGACAAGTGCCTCCCCAACCATTACCCACCAATCACCCAGCCATCATGCATGCTTCAGGGCTGCATAGGGTGCCTGTAAGGCCCTGCAACATGCATGATGGGTGGGAAGGCACTTGCCGCTTGTCAACATCCAAAGTAGTTCAGGCGATCTCTTTTATTGCGGGAAGTGCTGAACTGTGTTATTATTATTATTACAGGCATTTGTATAGCGCCAGCAGTGTACCTGGCACTTTACATAGCAATGAGACTGTCATCCATCTCTGATCCAGAAAGCTTGTGTGGTTGCACTGTTGGTCCCATATGACAAAGAGGGAGATTTTATTTTTTATTTCATTTTAACAGCCATTGGTCCAATGAAATATCATTCGAACCCCTTTGTCTCCCTCTTCATCTCTGATGCACCCAGTATGTTCAGACCATCCAGTGTTGGCAACCAGAGCTGCCCCAGCAGCTAACCCCAAACCCTGTCCTCCTTAGATCCAGGCCCGCACCCAGGCGTAGGCAGGGCTTTCCTTTGTCATGCTGGCAGTCAAGGGCGTAACTAAAACAAGGAGCGGTGGGGCAGCTGCACCCTGGCCCACAAGCCGGGGTGGGACCATACTCCCTTGTGTAACAGTGTCCCTCGCCGCTGGGAGGAAGGGGCGTATCCCACCTTCTGCACCAGGGCCCGTTTTAACCCAACTATGGCCTTGTGGGGGCCGCGCCAGGCGCACTCCTGGCTGTTAGCACCGTCAGCCCTGCTGGCACATCCTGCGCCCTGAACCACGTGTGCGAGGAGGAGCTGCGAGTTTAGCAACAGCCACTAAGCAGGAAGCCTGGGCCTCTTAGGGCAGTCACTGCTGCGCAGGGCGGGCACAGGAGAGTGAGGCGGGGCTTCATGCCCCCCCCTGCTGCCTGCAAAATAAAGAGCAGAGAAAGCTCCCTCTGCGCTACTGCTCGCTCCCGCAAAGCACAGCAGGCTCCTGCAGCCACGTACAGAGCCCATGGCAGAGACAACTGGCAGCTCATCCTACGGGCTTGCACTTAGGACCCCACCCCCTGCGCCTCCCAGTCCCACAACCCTGGCACGCAGCGGGATTCCCTCCCCCTTCCCTTTGGCTACATGTATCCCGTGCGTAGGGTTCTGCAGGCTCTGGATCCGGCCCGCAGTTAAACCATCCAACCCCCCACCCTCCTCCAAGACACACACGCTCCTCAGTCCCCCCGACCCCCCGTGCAACCAGAGGCCAGTCGAGTTGGCCCCGCGGTGACACCCCACCCCGCGCACAGACACTGCCCCAGATCACTTACTGGTCTGCAGGGAGCCGCGCGCTGCTGCTGCTGCCCGTCTGCCATGATGTGCTCACACGTGCCGGACTCCTCCCAGCCTCCTGCTGCTGAAGCAAAGGGGGGTGGAGCAGGCTCTTCCCGACCCCACGAGTGGACCTGGCTGGCTGCTTTCTCCAGGCCGCCTAGCCCGCTAACGCGCACTCCTGCTCCTTACCTGCCCCACGGGCTTCCTCCTTGGACGTTTCCTTTAAAGCAGGGCTTGCCGGTTCAGTGCACGCTAAATCGTATTTATCTAATTTGCCCCTGCCCCGCTCTGGAGCACTTCACAACATGGGTACAATAAAATATACAAAATATATACAAAATATATACAAAATATACAAAAATATACTGTTGAAAAGTGTTTCAATCACCCTGTGGTTATGCCCCCTCATTTTAGAGGCTATCCCCTGGGATTATAAATCAATAATCAACTCTCTACTGATGGTTCATCTACCACTCATGGCCATCTCTCTCCGTCCATCACTCCCAGGGATGGGAACGCTCTAGCCAGTGGGTCAAATCTGCCCATTTTTATTTGGTCCTTCTCCAGTTCCTGGATTTGGCTCTGAATCCGGTCCCTGCCCTCAGGCACTGAAAGAGCAGCAGTAGAGGGAAGGGAGGCATGCGCTGGAGGACAGGATGGCTCCACAGCATAGATCCATAATCTGGACTGTCAATTTCCTTCCCCCCATGATCCAGAACACACCCACTCCCTCCAACCCACCAGCACCAGTGAAACTTGTACTAATTTTTAAAGTGGCCCAAGGAAGGGGAAAGTTTCCCCATCTCTGATCTATGTAAACTACCCACTCCCTGAAAGGAAGTCCTAGTCACTCACTTTTTTCTTTACAGCCTTCTAACCACCAAAGACAACATGACTTAAATAAACTGCATCTGCATCCAAAGAGACTGCTGGGGCACAAGAGAGAGTTCTTTTTTCATCGAAATCATCAGCAAAGTTGTTTGGATGAGTGTTGGCTCAGCTTCATGAATGTATCACTATACCTTCCTCTTCCTATATGCCACTTCCTTTGTCCATTCTAGATCATAAACCCCTTGGGGCAGGGACCCATCTCTAATCACCACTGTCTAGTGCCAGACATGTTGCTGGCACGATATTAACAACTACCTTGTATCTCATCTCAGCATAATCTTAATCAATGTAAGGGCCCAGGCTTGAACCAGTATCCTTGGGGCCCTGGGCGCAGTGGCTGACTCTGCAGTGCCACCACTTCCTGCTGAAATCTTCCAGCACTAGTCAAGCCACACCCCTCCTCAGCAATGCTCCATGTTCCTGGTTGGGTGCTGGACCGTATATAAGGCCAGCCAGTAGCCACGGTGAGCTGGGCAGATCATCAGTCACTTCCATCTTGCCTTCTATTTTCCACCTTCTGTGTCCCCTCCTCATGTTTCCATACACCTTAGACTGGCTCTGCTCTCCCTGAACCTAGCGTCGTGTGTCCTTTGAGCCAGCTGGAGGCTGGTCCTTCTGACCTTTCCAAGAACCCAGTCCTTCTGGCAAGTCTGGCTGCATACTGGGGCTTGGTATCTGCTGCAGTGGGGGTCCGGTCTCCGCAGGATGCATTTCCTATGTGCCTGGCCCCAGCTCTGCTTCATCCAACCAATCCAGACCTGTCTCATCTACGCCTGCTCCCATGGGTCGATCCCTGCCATGACCCCTGATCCTGCACCAACTCTTGTACGTCTCTCCGGGCTTCATCCTGTACTGACTTCCCATGGCCATGGCCCCTGACAGTCAGGAAGATTCTCTATGTCTTTAAAGTAGACTATTTTAAGTGCACAACCCTCAAAGTTTTGAGGCCAAAAACCCTGTCCCACCCTCAGTCAAAAAGCTCCACTCCCTCATTAACTCCTACATGTGCACCCTAAAACACCAATGTAACACCAATCCTGCAACGGGACATCAGGGGAGTCTAATCTGCATGATCTGGGGCTTATCCGCACACACTTTTTAGTCTAGTTTCCCCATGGAAGGAAAGCTTATAACACAATAACCCTTCGTCTGCTTGTGTTCAAGCCCCGCCCCAACACCACTTGACTTCCCAGGCTAATTTCAGGCATAGTCGGCAGTGGGGCAGAAATAGCAATGCCACCTTCTCCGGGTCTTTGACCCAAAGGGGCTCAGGCCATACCAAAAGGGAGCAGGGCAAAGGGATTATTCTGCCCCTCTGGAGCGTCAGGATGGCACACCATTCCAAAGGGGCTGTGGTCACCTCAGAAAGGGCGTTGAGCTAAAGGACACGCTGGCCCCTTTCTGACAAGGCCATACCCCTTCAGAGAATCACAATGCTACAATGGCTCTGCAGAGGGCAGAGCGACTTAAAGAAGAGAGCTTCTTCCAACATAGCCCCGCCCATGAAACCCCAATTTCCTCAGGGCTTCATCTAGAGCCTCAAGTTGATGGGTTAAAACCCGAAGACTTTGGGTCAATCCTGCATGGGCAGTAACCCTTGGCAGAGGGACCAACAGCACGTAAGGGCTTACAATTAAGAGGTGCAGGGAGAGGGGAGAGGTCTAGCTAAAAAACACTGGTTTACACTGATTTACAAACCTACCCCACCCCCCAAAAAAAAAACCACCCAGAAAAAAAGTCTTTATTAATTTGAGTGTTTGCTTCAAGGAACTAGTAGATATTCCAATGTACTACTATGTGTTTGTACTTTGATACAGTTGTCTCTGTTCACACCCGAGTGTGGACACACTCATGATTTAAGCTCCCCTCACATCAATATAACTTGATTCCATGTGCACCTATTTCAATATATGTTTCAGTCGTTTTCTGGAAGCCAGAGATGCAGCAATGACAAAATTAATATGTTTTTTAAAAATTGTCTGGGCAACAGGCCAAGAAAAGATTGAAAAGTTTACTGTCTAGAAAGAGTTTCTTCTCCTGCCAGGACAAAACAGGAAAATCAAGACTCTCCTGATAAAACAAGCACGGTTGAGTGACCTTACCTTTACCCAGGCCATGAATGTTCATTCTTTGACTATGGCACACCTCTCTGCTTTCAAGAGGGAGGAGAGCTGAGCAACAGGTGAGATGGCAATTTCACACCATCCTGCCTACAAATTCTCTGGAAAGCCCCTCCTGGGGACACCTCCCAAGAAAAGGTCTAAGGAGTTTTCCCAGCTCTGTGATTCAAGGTGTTAATGCTCAAGGGGTGGGGAATCTTTTCCTTCCCATGGGTCACTATGAAAATTAGTACAAGGTCCTCAGAGCAGATATAAGTTGGGGGCAGAGGTGCTTAAGGAGCCCATCTCCTGTTCTTGAATGCATGCCCTTATCTCGCCTCCCTTCCCCCTCAGCTTTCTCTTGCAGTGAAGGCAGGAACTGGATCTATGGACCATATCCAGGGACTGAGAAGGAGCTATACAAAAAACAAACCTAGCCGCAGACTGGATTCGGCCCGTGAGCCAGAGTCTTGCCTTAGAATGCTTTAATATACTTTCAGTACTTTAATTTAAATAATTTTTAAAAAAACAACCTAAAATACTAAAACTAAAAATACTAATAAAGTTTTTACCAATTAATATTTTCCATTAAAAATATTAAAACCTTAAAAAGTAATAAAAGCAGATATCGCGTTTGACTATTCCATACCTGGAGGCAAAAAAATAAATAAAATCTGCTGGTAACACAAAAAAATAGCTTACCTGCCTTTAATAAATGTGGTAAACAGAGAGATTGAGAAATTCAGAGCCAGTTCTGAAGATACTTCGTCATCTGGGCATAATCAGACTGATGTCAACAAGACTACTAGGATGAATAAAGTTACTCATGTGTTTAGGGAGTTGCATGGTTGGACTCGGGGGGGAAATCCTGGCTCCACTGAAGCCTACAGTAAAACTCCCATCGCTTTGAACAACAGGGTAAGGATTTCATCTTTCAGATCCTATCCTCCCAAGTCTGTTCTGCATAGAAAACACCCTGTGCAAAGCCCAAATCGAGTGTGCCTCCACATAAACAGGAGAACCGCCCCACCCACCAACATGGATCAGAATGCAGGGTCAGAGCCAGAATGGGAGCTCTTTGAAGCATGGATTGGGTCTTTGTAGTTCGTCCATAAGATGCCATTTCCACAAGCACAGCACGAGGGAAAATAATAATAGCAACCATCATGACATTTCAACTGATTAAAATTTTAAATCAAACACAGCAGCCTTGCATTACATTTTTTTTTTAATGTTAACAGTAGGCAATTTTAAAGCTTCCTTCTTTTTTTCTTCTTTTTTAAAAATTTTACATTTTCTATTAAAAGTTAATTACTTCTGAGGCTCTAGTAGAAAGCACAAATGCACACCTGTGAAATAAACAGGGTGCGAAAACTAATCCCGAAAATTGCGCACAGTGGGAAACCTGACCCATTTGTGCAGTGACAGGACCAAACCCATTGAGGCAGCAGCCGAGCCAGGAAGTGTGCTAATGGGATTATATAAAGAAAAACGGAAGCAGCTCTGAATCCTGGTAACAGTAATTAAGAACAATCCCCTGCCATGGGAAATTAAACCCATTAGGCTAATTAAATCTATACAGCTTTTGCTTATTTTAACCAAGTTCTTTTAACTCTGCTTCTTATTTTAAGAACTTGGGGACCTTTTCATGATTTCCTCTGTGAAGGCCAAAGAAAAATAAGTTTGGCCCTCATCCTGCTACTTTCTGCATAGGCAGACCACTGACGTCCGGTGGACCCATCTCCAGAATCGTGACTGTTGTTGTAGGGCAGTGGTTCTCAACTGGTGGGTGGACTCCTCAAGGGGAAGGGGGGGAGGGAGGAACTCAGACGTTTTTCTGGAGGGGTAGAAGCAGAACTCCTGGTGGGGGGGGGACCCCTAGCTCCACTGTAGGGGGAATATGCAAAACTATGGGCTAACAAGGGGGGAAAGAGGGAGAGCAACAGGAAGTTGGGGAGGGGGAAAGGGAAAGAAGGAGCAGTGTGTGTGTGGCAGGGGGAACTCAGTTATCACAGAAAAGAGGAAGGGGGAGGCATGGTTTTAAAATGTTTGAGAACCACTAGAGAGAGAGGGCGTTTTCAGACGGACAGACATTTCTATCCCGGGATAACTAGAATAATCTCCGCTGATTATAATCCCGGGATAACAAAGTGGTACCTGTTTAGAAAGACATTTCTATCCCGGGATAACTTAATTCCAGGATCGTCCATCTGAACAGTACATTGTGATTAGAGTCTCTGGGATAAACTAAAAATTCACGGTGCTTCTCTGCTGAGTTCAGTGTGATGTTTTTTGGGACTCAAACGTCACGTCCTTTCTCTGCAACATCACATCCTCTGTGCAGCTGGGCATTCTGAGCACATACCTTGCCCTTAGACTCTGGCGCTAATCACCGAGATAGCTGACTATCCCGGGATACGTCGTTCAGATGGACGTTATCCCAGGATAATTTAATAACCAGTTATAAACCCCAGCGATCAGGGTTTTATAAACACCTTGATATTTTTGTTATCCCGGGATAATAATCACCGTTGACAGCGTTTAGACGGACAAACTATCCCGGCAATAATGCTCTTATCCCGGGATAACTGTCCATCTGAAAATGCCCAGAGAGAAAGTGAGGGGGGTGAGGGGCTGGCAAGTTAGCAATACTTGGAGACCCAGCACAGTCAATCAGTGGCTGTAGCTTCCGCCCACACATGTTGGGCCCATGGTTTCTGAATCCATGTTGTCACAAACACCTCAGTGCTAGAGAAGACAATACAGTTATAACACACACCGTGACCCTTTCTGCATAGTTTAAATATATCTTTCAATAAATATTATCCATGTTCTATTTACAAGATGGGGAAACATTCTGCTGCTAATTAATACAATTCCAGTGAGAATTTACCTTTGTTTCCAACAGGAGTACAGATCCCGGACACACTTAACTACTGAAGATTGTGGTACACATGGGTGCTGCCTGGACAGCTATATAGGGAAGTGACATTTTCAATAATGGAGGGGTGAAGTTTTCATTTTAAGAGATGTTTACAACACAATGGATGATCCTTATCAAGATGAAGTCGTTTTAGGAGTAGTAACCCTTTTAAGTAAGAGTAGAAACATTTTCCTTCGATGTTACACACACTTTACGTCTGCAGCACATCAAGGCATTTTTGTAACCATTCTCGGCCTTCCTTAAACACTTCCACGGGTTCCTGCAACCCGAGTTTGGCTTCATTACTGAGCTCAGCTTCTGTTCTGCTTGCCCCTTCATCCATCCACCTCAGCAGGGCCTGGAAGTGAGAGACGCACATTGAACAGGAAGCCAAAGGGGGTTGTGAAAGAGAGAGCCAAGTTCAGTGCAGAAAGAACTAGATAATTGCTCTCAAACGTATTCTGCTGATCGCTAACTACAAACGCCATTTAAATGGGCTAGGAGGTGTACCAGTGAATTCTGTATACAGCAAGGCTATTCTGGCCTCCCTTTTAAATGCACGACTGTCAGTATAAATAGCTGCTTCCATCAGTCACAACTTAGCACAAGCAAGCCCTTTTAGCTCCTGCTAAACCACAGGGATAGCCTGCTGTATCCCCAATGGCATTTCTTTGCATGTTGCGGACCACAATTTCCTCTGGAGGCTGCGAGCATCTTGTCCCCTTTATTTCCAGCCTTTCTGAGCGCTGTAGTAAAAGAGCAGCCAGCAACAAAGAGAAGCACAGACACAAGCTACAGATTCCACAGCAGCGTTTCAATCAAACTAGACTGGCAGAAGCAAACACAAAGAAAAGCTTTTTCCCTACTACGTTAAGAGTGTGCTGTGTGTGGCGAGCCTGTGGGATTCACTCCTGGAGGGCAACACTCATGTGTTGTTTTGTTTTTTTAAAACACAAAACAACTGGGCCTGGGGAATTCTATAATCATTAAGCATGTCTGTAGCTATGCATGCTGACTTACTGCTTTAGGGCACAGGTCAACAGTAACTAATCTCAGAAAGGTCTGTTCCAACCAGCTCAGAGGCCAACCAGAAACTGGATTCCTGAGGAGGGGTGTTACCCAGATATCCCCCTGAGGATTCCAAGAGTCTAGCCTGTCCCCTGCTGGTTGGAGATGGGAACCTCCAGCATCAGGACTGCTGTTCAGGGGATCAAGGAGAAAGGAATTTTCACCTATAAAGCACTACACAGGCTGGCTGGTGCTTCATGAGGCTAAGAGAACTTTTGTTTTCTCTGACGACCCCAATAAGCCACAGCCATGCCCCAAGTGGGATCATACCATCTGCAGTGGGATCCCAATCACTGTTCCATATACTTAGCATCTCTTTGCACTGCTTTGGGGTCCTGCGAGCAACGTTTTGGGAGCCACTGCCCTATAGCATGGTTTCGAACTTGAAAGTTCCATTCTGGGTGGCATTTTTTTCTGTTACTCAACAGCCTCTTTGTACCTTGCATCTCTCCTCAATGTTGAAGCCAATGGAGGCCTGCAGCTTGCGCAGACAGATTGGGCAGAGATCCAGTGGCCTTCGGTCTGATTCTTCCAGGTGATTGGAGCCCTGCATCACACACTGCAGCCACTGGCAGTGCTGGAGGCCAAAGATGTGTCCGATCTCATGGGTTAGAGTCTGGAACACAGATTTCATGTGGCAAATTACTTCCTCCCTTTCCCTGCCTCCCCCGACCAATGGCAGCCACAACACTCTGCAAAACTGGCTAGAAGGAAAACAGTTTCCACCCACAGAGTACAGGGCAGGAGAAACTCAAGCTGGCAGCAAGGTTAACACCTGAGAGGGAGGCCCCAACGATGGTAGCAGGACATGCCCGGCACGGGAGGAGCTTCCCAGCCACTGCTGCTGATCAACAGTACTCCTGGATCCCTTTGAAGTGGGAGCAGCGGCAGTGGGGCCCATGGAGAATGCTGGTACTCCTGAGGTCTCCAGGACCCCTCCCTCAGGAGCAATGACGGGAAGTGGTACTTCCTAATCACCCCACCTAGGTAAGCCCTGCCTCCACATATGGTAAGGATGTGAGGAACAAGTTTCATCCAACCAACAGGGAAGCAAAGTTGTAGTGAATTTGGCCCACAGTCCACAAAATCCTTCCTCCTGTTGAAGCCCGTGGCCCAAGACTCCAATCCAACCCAAAAGCTCTTGGCAAACCAAAGCCCCTCTCCACCCCATTTTGGATGGGCCATCTGTTCCTCACCCCCCCATGGGAATCTCCTCAGCTCCTTCCAGAGAAGTATTGGAACACAAACCCATCAGTCTCTGGGTTTCTTCCCAGTCCAAGGCCTAGATTTAGCTGTAACCAGCTCTTGTCAACACAGCTGGTTCAAGGTGTTTTGCCCCATCCTCAACCCATATTGCAAGCCCTTGTAACACCAGCAGGGGAATGGGATGCTCCTGTTGCCCACTGCACAGCTGATTGCTGCGCCCACATGCATTTCAAACCCAAGATTGAGGTTTGCAATGCCAGGGCGTCTCCAGCTCCCCAATGCTCAACAGATCAGTGGGAAAGAGAAGCATTAAGCCTCACTCACACTGCCGGGGTGCATCCAGTATCCTGGACTCCGCACCCTCATCTCCACTCCCTGGCCTTCTTCCCCAGTACAGAAGGCACTCACCTTGCAGGACCTCAGGAGCAGCACGCTGGTGATGGTAGGGGTGTAATACCCTTCGAAAACAGAATAGTCTGCTGGAGGAAACTTCTTTGCACCACTCAGTCTGCCTTTGTAGCCTGCACTGTAGAAGTCACTGTCATACCTGGCGAAGCTGAAGATTCCCATCCCTATAGAAGAGAGAAATCAAAAAGACAATTTCTTTTTGTGTTGAAGACACCTGTGCTGGAAGACTAGCGGACAAGAAACTAATTCATGTTTTCCAAGTCTTTGGCTGAAATTCTACTCTCATTGACTTTTTTTTAACAGCTGAGGATTGGGGTGGGCCCCACATACCTGAAAGATCCGTACGTCCCATTGCAGCCTCTGAGGTCAGTCAGGAGTGCCCTCTTGCATGGACCATTTGATTTGCCCATCATGTTCGTACAGAAAGGGTGTTACAGAGACACACAGAGAGGCGTCCACAATTATGGAACTCCCCTTCTCTGGAGTTTTGTCTCAGCCCAAACCTGTTCATCCTCCACAGGCAAAGAAAGACTATTTGGCCAGACATTTGGCAGGTGGGGATAGTGTTTGGGATAAAGGTTTGTAAATTGGTTTCATTCTTGTGCTTTTATTTTATGTGTTTATGTATTGTAACCCACACTGAGCCCTTGAGATAGGACAGAACAAACAAACAAAAAATCAAAAGTAAATGTAGTCTGATATAAGACAACAGATGTTTCTTCTGCCCTTAGTAAATCACAAGAATCCAGTCATTAATATGGTGGTGGTCATTTTATGTTCACTGCCCCTACCTCCCTCAATTTAAATTCCGACATGGTCACCATCTTGAGAATTACTAGAACTAGTAACTAATGTTTTATGTTAAACAAATATATGAAAATCAGCTTTCAGGAGATTTTTTGGGGAAAAATATTATTTCCAGCGGTCTGTCAGACAGTGCAAAAATCAAATGATTCCAACTGGAGCAAGAATGGTGATCAAACAAATGATTGCAGGTATCTTATGAATAAGTGCAAATGCTTTCAGAATCAGTACATTTCCCCAAACCAATAAAGCATTTCATTCTGTGCCTCAGCACTGAATCTCAAGGCTTTACATCCGAGGGGTTTCGGTACGTTTTGGGCAAAACCTGTTAGGGTATTTTCAGAAGTGATGCTACCACGCTTAGCCACACTTTATTACACTTAACCCCACCCCGGGGTCACAACCTGTTCGTCGGCCACCAGATGTTCACCACACTTTGCCCTGAACTGGGGTAGCAGTTATCACCAGTTGTGATCTTGGGAAATTGCGGAGAACAGCTCGTGGTCCGCGCTACCACGGTTCAGGACAACATCTGGTAAGGCGCACTGTCATGTCTGTTCTGGGTGCCGGCCTACCCTGCGGCAGGGTGGCAGCCATTACCTTGGATTGGGCCTTAGTGTGGTAGCAAAATCATGAGATTTTAAAATAGTATTTATATACTACAATGTGTTTTTTTAAGTCCTTGATTTGCTTTGTATGCAATCTAGAGTGTGCACCTTTTTCTTTACAGCTTGAGAAACTATTGCCTAGCAATAGAAGAGTAGATCCATCCACCCTAGACACTCTTTAAATAGCGTTCTGGTTTTTTAACCGGGAAAGCAATGCAAAAAAACCCAGTCCCTAGGGAGGATTTAAATACTCTTTTATGTGTTACTAGTGACCTCTGCTGGTCAAAGGAGGGTGTAGCAGCGCTCATAGCAATCGCCTAGGTTAGGGCTCATTCATACCACCTAGAGTCCAGTTGTAGAAACGTTTTGAACAGTTTTGCTCGAGCAACAAATTTCTTCACACAATACTCCCCCTATGGGAAACATGCGTTGTATTCCATGTGCTTTCCCTGCTGTCAGTGTGTTGTATGAATGAAAACAAAACCTTGCAGCCAGTTTACCCTGTGTCCAAAGGCCAAATCCTGCAAACCTTGGTCACGCTGGGCCTTTTCAGACAAGACACTCTCCACCCACCTCCCACCCACTATACATTTTACAGGGCACCCATAGGGCAACACTGCAGCCTGCAACATGTATAGTGGTTGGAGTGGAGTGGGTGGAGAGTGTCTTTTCTGAAAATGCCCATTGACCAGTATTTACTCACTCACATGTGTTCCATCGAATTCAGTAGGATGATCTGTCCAAGCAATAGCTGCAGACATAGGTCCTACGTAAATGCCATGTATTGATAATACATGCTTATCTGCGGCACCGCCTCACTCCCCGTGTGCCCATGCGACCCATGAGATCGTCCGTGGGACCCTTTTTGGAGGTTCCCCGGGCGAGGCGGGTGGCCACCGATGTTAGATCTTTCTCAGTGGCCACCCCTGTGCTGTGGAATTCGCTCCCGGAGGAGGCTCGGTTGGCTCCCACTCTCCTGCTGTTTTGGCATGTATGTAACACCTGGCTGTTCCATCAGGCTTTTGGCGAGGGGGGGGCGGGGTTCCCCACATTGTATTGTATTTTAAATTGTTTAAATTGTTTTTTTAAAAATTTATTGAGTGTTGTTCGGCGCCCCAGGCTGCCCTGTGGGCAGGAGGGGCGGGATATAAATTTTAAATAAATATAAAATAAATAAATAATAAAAAACAGCCTTCAAAAAAAGGACAGATGCACCCAACTAAAATCCCATGCAGCAGCCTCTCTTTGCTTTTTTTTCCCCTCAGAAATTGCCATTTCTGCTGTTTTCCCCCAACCCAACAAAGTCTGAACACTCATTTTCAAAACCAATTTGGAAAGGAACCATCCCAGGAGTACTAGGAGACAAGGGAGACTTCATGGATTGGGAATGTTATCTATTGAAAACGGGGGGAGGAAGGGCAGACAAACGAACCTACAGTAGACAACGGATGAGTCTGTCGAATGAAAAGCACTCAACATGCTATTCAAACAGAGGAGTAGTACTAGGTACTACATTATTACACATACACAAGGGATGGGGATTCAGGGAACCATTTTGGTCAAGGGGGGGTCACAGCAAGTTTAAAACTGGCCAGTGAGCTGGAAGAAAAGGGGTGGGGGTGATGCTGAAAGAGATACACAACTACATGCACCCCCACACACACCCAGCCCACCTAGGGCTTACCACTGGCAGAGCCTCCACAACTCCTAGAGCCCCCGGGGGAAAGGCATGCCACACTGCAGTGCTTCCTCACTTCCTAGACATAGGCCCGGCGCAGGAGACCTCTGCGTGGGGAGACAAGGCAGCTATTTAAAAGAGGGACTTTGATGACACCATGGCAGGCCATACGAAAAGGGGGCTGGGGCTGAAAGAGGTTCCCCCTTCTGTCATATATTACTGCAGATGCTAACAGTTTGACAATTAAACATCACAATAGCTGAACTGGTATGTAGTGTGGATGGATAACTCCTTAACATTTGAGGAAAGGGACCCATAATATAAATCTGCACCAGCGCGCCTCTTCCTTGATTCCTCACAGGCACGAAGTTTTAAAAAGTGCATGTAGCCTTATTAATATTAATACTTGTACCAGATGTGCCTTTCATCCAGTGGACCTCACAATGACCTGAAGACATTTATTGCAATCTACTTGGAGGTAGGCAAAAATACCTTCATTTATTTTAAAATTTTATTATCCCACCCCTCCTGTCAGAGGCAGCTCGGGGTGGCTCACATCATGTAAATATAAAAGCACTTAAAACAATTTTAAAAGGAGGTACCAAATACCTCCACCCACCCCATTCAAACCCAAACCCCCACCCATCACCCTCGCTAAACGCCGGGCGGAACAGCCAGGTCTTACAACTTTGTTGAAATGAGGGGAGATCAGGGGCCAGCCGGGCCCCCAACGGCAGGGAGTTCCACAGCCGCGGTGCGGCCACCGGGAACACCCTCTCCTGTGTGGTCCCCAGGAAGACTTGGGGGACCTCGAGCAAGGCACCCCCGGATGACCACATGGGCCGATCCAAAGCCCAGGGGGTGAGGCGGTCCCACATATATGCAGGGTCTAGGCCATTTAGGGCTTTATAGGCCAATACCAACACCTTGATTTGGGCCCGGAAAACCACTGGCAGCCAGCGCAGAGAACATAGCACCAGTGTAATGTGCTCCCAGCAGCCCAGCCCCACCAGAAGCCAGGCCGCCACATTCTATACCAGCTACAACTTCCGAGCCATCACTATGGGTAGCCCCACGTAGAGCACGTTACAATAGTCCAACCTGGAGGTGATGAAAGCATGGATGACGGTGGCCAGGTCAGAATCGGAGACATATGGCCGGAGCCATCACACCAGGTGTAATTGGCAAAAAGCACTCCTCGCCACAGCCTCCACTTGGATATCCAGGCCGAGCTGCACATCAAGGAGCACCCCCAGACTTCGAAACTGGGAAACCAATGGGGGACAGACCCCGTCAATGACGGGGGCCACCATCTCCATCAGCTTACCCACCATCATCATCTCCGTCTTGTCAGGATTCAGCCTCAGTCAGTTTGCCCTCATCCAGTCCCCCACAGCCATCAGACATCGAGTAAACACCGAGACTGCCGGGCCTGGATCTGTTGAAAAAGAGAGGTACAGCTGGGTGTCATCAGCATATTGATGACACCGCATGCCAAACCTCCTGATCACCTCGCCAAGTGGCTGCATATACACGTTGAACAGGAGAGGGGACAAAACAGAACCCTGCGGAACTCCACACAAGAGGTCCCAGTATGATGAAAAATATTCTCCGAGCACCACTCACTGAGTTCTTCCAGTCAGGAATGAGCGGAACCATTCTAGAACAGTCCCACCCACCCCTGCACAGTCCCGCAGGCACGTCACCAACATCTCGTGGTCAACGGTATCAAATGCAGGATCAACAGGGTCAAACGACCCTGTTCCCGGCGCAGATCATCCATCAAAGCCGCAAGCACAGTCTCGGTGCCATGACCCGGTCGAAATCCTGACTGAGATGGATCAAGAAAACCGACGTGATCAAGATGACCCTGCAGCTGCTGGGCCACAGCCCGTTCGATAACCTTCCCTAAAAAGGGAAGGTTGGAGACAGGCCGATAGCTGGCGGGGGAGTCAGCGTCAAGCGATGGTTTCTTGAGCAGAGGCCGCACCACAGCCTCCTTGAGACAGCCCGGCACTCTGCCCTCCCAAAGGGAGGCATTGACCACCCCAGCCAGTAATGGATCCATTGTCTCCTGGCAAGATTTAATTAGCCAAGACAGGCATGGATATAACTCACAAGAGGTGGCCCTAACAGCCCCAAGAACATCAATCGCATCACTGAGTGTCACCGACTGAAATTGATCCCACACAGCTGGACGAGATGGGGCTTTCATAACCTCCAGTTCCTCATGTATATCAATTGCAGCGTCGAAGTCCTGGTGAATGAGAGTGATTTTCTCCACAAAATAATCTACAAACGTGTCACAACAGGCCTTAGATCACTTCACTCCCAGATGAAGGGAGGCCGGACTGACCAGACCACGCACTATCCGGAAAAGCTCCGCTGTACGGGATTTTGCGGATGCTATGAGGGCAGCAAAGAACTCCTTCTTTACTGTCCGCATAGCTACGCCATAGGCCTGTAAACTGGCTCTATGACGCAATCTGTCGGCTTCAGCACGAGAACAACGCCACCATCACTCTAACCGCCGCCTTTCTCACTTCAGCAACCGCAGCTCCTCGGAAAACCAAGGAGGCCTGCGGTGCTGCTGCGCGGGTAGCGAACGCCTAGGAGCTGTCTGACCGATGGCCTCAGTCATCAGAGTATTCCATAATACGACACGGTCATTAATGAGACGGTCATTGAGATCAGAGGGTATCTCGCCCAGAGCCATCTGGAATCGCTCAGGTTCCATCAACCTCCGGGGGGCAAACCCTTCGAATTGGTTCTGCACCTTTCCGGGGGCAGACATGTGCCAGGAGCGAGGCCTGCAGGAGGTAATGGTCCATCCATGACAAAGGCATAGTTGATCTCTCCCTCACTAACGGATCACCTGCCTCAAGGCCAGCGCCAAACACAAGATTCAAGGTATGCCCCGCACAATGTGTCAGGCCAATCACTTTCTGAGACAAGTCCATGGTTGCCATGAACTCATGCTCTGCTCCCCCAAGGTCAGTGTTGACCTGGATGTTGAAGTCCCCCAAGACTACTGTCTTCGGGGACCTCAACACCACCTCCAACACCAACTCTGCTACAGCGTGCAGGGAGGCTGCTGCACAGGTAGGTGCATGGTAGACAAGCAGCACTCCCAAAATGTCACCTGGCAAATCATACAGAAGGTGGAGAACCTCTATATCCATTATGGGTTGCACTGGATACCTCCACATTGACCACCGCTCCTTAAAAATCATGGCTACACCACCACCACCCCCAGCTCGTGGCTGATGTTGCATGGCATACCTGGCTGGAACAAGGTCAGCTGGAATAGGCCCTGACTCATTGTCCAGCCAGGTTTCTGTGATGCATACGAGATCGGCGGCACAGTCCAGGATCATCTCCTGGACAGTTGTTGCTTTATTGGCCACCAATCTCGCATTTAACAACACCAACACAGGATTGGGGGCCCTCTGACCAAGAACCACCTGTTCCTCTGCCTGGGAGGTAGCAAGCGGGACATGAACCGAGCACCTGTCCCGCTTCACCGATCTTACACCCCTCCCGTTGGGGCCATATCTCCCCCATCCTGTCACCACCCCTATGGCTGTGCCCTCCCCCCCGGGAGACCCACCTGGCCCCGACCCCCCCCAGGCTGCCATGCCTAGACATCACGGGAGATACCCACCCACCCCAACACACTCCCCCATACCCCCTTACATTCCCCACCACCAACCTAATCCCCCAAATACACACTATAGACCCCTCGCCCGCGCCCCCCCAATTCCCTTACACAAAACCTCCTAATACAAACACAGATCCCTCCACCCTCAACCCCCGCCAAGGGCCACACCCAAGGGTGGGATTTGCCTGTGCTGCTGCCAGCAAGCACGCCGCTTTAAAGCCCCTACTGGGGCCAGCGCAGGTGCAAGCCACGAGTGGAGCCCCGCCCCTCTCCTTCTCGCACTAGGAGGAGGGAGGGGATGGAAAATCCCTGTGCGCTAGCTCCCAGCCCCGCATTACATTATAATATTAGTTGGGTAAACAGAAGTACAAAAAGAAACACTACTCTCTGTGCTCAAGACCACCAGGCTAATCCGGAGCAACGATTGGAACGACATACAGAATTGCCAGCTGTTAGTCCGGCACCCCAAGCATGCCAAACAGGATCTGCACTGCAAATGCAGTTTGTTCCCTTTTCAAATAAGGAAACAGAATTGTCAACTTTAGCAAGCTCAATATCTATTCCTCTTCTCACGATTTGTCTGAGAGTTTCTAAAACAGAATTATCACAGGCATCAAAACAGAACACCTTTCTATTGACTATTTCTTTTCTATCACTCTCCACCCCTTCCACTTAAAAACGCCAACCTAATGACACACCCGCCACCACTAAGTTATTTTTTCCCTGTCTGATGTTGCCTAGAGTAGCGTGATAATAAGGACATGAGGCCAGATGCTGCTTTGCTCTCCACAACTGATGGAACATGACTGATGTGGCAAAACTGACTCAGGAAGGTCTGGATGACTCAGATCTGACTAATACAGTTTTTTACAAGGCTTTCTTCCTCACATTCATCTAAGGGACGGTTTGATGCTTTAAGATTAATATAACCCCAGAATGTTGGTAAAACAGCAACAAAAACTGAAAGTCCTCTCCAACTTGCTAAACTTCCAGTACAATCAGTGGATTGTGGTTTGACTGATGTCTTCTATTGTATCAACCGCTGCTGGTGAAAATGAGCAAGCTGTGGGACCACAGAGAGCCCTTCCTCAGGCATGTAGCATAGCCAGTCAGAAATATATAAACGGAGCAAATGTAGGGCAGGTATATAAGGAGGAGGGAGTGGATAAGACTGGCTATGCTACATGCCTGAGGAAGGGCCCTGCGCGGCCGGAATGCTTGCTCATTTTCACCAACAGCAGCTGGTCCAATAACAGATATCATTCAAACTACCTTGTCTCCATCACTTGAGACCATACATGGCAACCACAATCTCTCTGGAGTATAATCAGTGGAAGTCTCACCTCTAGGAAGTCTGCATGCCCAAGTCCAGGATGTCCCAAATGATCTATGAAATAGATCCTTGGGTTAGAGCATCCAGAGAAGCACCCTTAAGTGCTGAAGCAGAAAGGAAAATACTGCACACCAATGCAAGGAATTTTTTTTTGGGGGGGGAGAGGGAGGGAGATAAGGGGTTCTGTAATGAAGACAACAAGCCCCTCTCCTGACCTCCATGACTGGCAGTCCCGCCTCTTGGCCAGCAGAAGCCACATCCCCTGATCCCTCCATCCTATAGGAATAATAGGAATTATATTTATAGGGTTGTCACCTCTCATGGTTTGATCCTGCAACCCCCATTCTGGCCTATGGGAGTCTCGGGGTCAAACCACGAGAGGATGCAACCCTATATATACTGGATTCCAATCCTTTGCACATACCAGGTTCACTGCCAGCGAGTGAGACTATTAATTTCAATGGGAATTTGGCAAGCAGAAGGCTTGCTGTATCTTACCCCTAACTGATAATTGAAGGATGGGTGAACACATAAGCAACTGTGCAACTTAACAACATCTGGTCTTTACCGCTATTGCTCAGGCTGGGGAAAGGGAGACAACCTACCACATTTAATTCTGTTTGCATGAATACCAGGCCAGAATGCTTATACCCAGGCAATTCCATAGCTACTAAAGGAGCTCCCTAACACTCCTGTGCAATGCAGTTCTCCAGTGGGATAGCACACGCACTAACAGCTGGCATGGGCGCAAGTTCCATTCACTGAATGAGACTTGCAGCCGCACTAACTGCTTGCACACATGCAATCCCACCAAAGGATCATGCGCTAATAGAATTGGGGCCATGGCACAGGTACTTTCTATGTACAATAACAGCTAAGTTCAGCTATCATACACAAGTACTTAACTTTACTCTCAGGAACAGTAGGACTTTTACTCTTGTGAGTAAAGTTAAGCACAAATGTAAGTATTAGCAAAATAGGGCCTATGTCTTGCAGGTAAGCATACAATTTAAACGGGAGTGAGTAGCCTGATGAGCTTACTGCCAGTATCCATGTTCTAAGAATAGCTAAAGTTATAAAAGTCCTACACATTTTCACTGTGTGTTATGTTCAACAGTAACACTACATTTAAGGCATTGTATTTTATGATGTGAAGGCCAATGGAACAATTTTTAATGTGGAGATTTTTTGGACATCATCATAGCATAAAACCTCCTATGCTGTCCTGGTCTGTGAAGTGAACTCTTGCAAAATCAGGGCAGACTGGACCAGATTTTTCCTGTCATGATGCCAGTGTCACTCCTTTGGCTTAAATACACTCACTGCCGATTCACCATGACATGAGATCAGAACCGCACAGTCTAAAAATGTTTTGCCTTTTATGCACTCAATCTAACACAAACATGAATTTGTTTTTTTGTGCAAGCAGCAGACGTATTGGCCACAACTACAGATCTAGCATTCCTTAGATATTTAAAAAACTTCACCAGAGCCCTTGGGCAGACCAAAAACAATCTCCATGTCAAATTCCATTCCCTGAACAAGTTATGCCAATAGTTATCCAAAAGCAAAAAAGTCACAAAATGTCACAAAAAAGTCACTTGCTCCACTAAATGTTGATTACTTGTAAATATTCCATCATCCTTTAACCAATGTTCACCAAATATGCAGATTGCACATATCCCCAATCTCAACACACATACCAAAATTAAAATCATTAGCTTGACTAATGGTTCCAATTTTATAACCAATAAAATAATTGTGATTATAATAGGACAGTGTCCTTATCTTAACAATGGAGTGGTAGCCGCCACTTTATCATTTCTGCCGTTCACAGCAAGCATGTCAAAATCTTGGCGATAAAAATTTCACACGGCTGCAGAATCTCTGTAACAATTTACTAATTTCCAACACGCTTTTTCAGCCTATTTCCTCTGTAAGAGCAAGGCGATGGGAGTGGGGGGGTGTTCTGTGGTTACTGAGTGGCTCTGTCGCACAGCACCCACTCAGGTGGAGTGTGTGGGGAGGGAGTCAAATGAGCGGCTCCCAGTGTCGTTACAGAGGAAAGCCGCCATGTCCTTCCTCTGCCACGGACCATGGGGGAGGAGGTGGCATGCCAGGCTGGCCTTTGCAAGTGACATGTTCCCGGCATGAGCGCTGGGGAACCCAGGCTCCACAGTGCTCCCGGGCCAGTTCCTGTGACTTGGAAAGTCCATGTTCCCCGCCCACAGTGCCTATGAATGGCGGGCCAGTCTGCTGGTGTGACTGGTCACCTCAGTTCATATGGGCAGGGGCTTTGTGGTTGCCAGTTGCCACAGAGCTGTTTGGATTGCCCCGCATGGAGCACTCCAGATTTCCCGGCAGCGCTCCATGTATGGTCATGAGTGGGTACTCAATGGCTAGAGACAGAGAGCATGCATTCCCTGCTCCACCTTCAGACGGGCGGTCAGATGCGTGATTCCTGGGTGGCCATGCGGGGTAGCATCTCATTTAAAAACACCCTGTATAGGTAACTGGGTAAATAAAAGAGGTGTCTATGGCAGCCACTGACATAATTATAGCTGGTATAATTCCTTAGGAAGAAAAGGCTTCCTTGTTTGTGTATTTTCACCCCCAAAATACATCTTGGTTTTTAACTGCATAAAAAAAGACCTTTTGAAAATATAAATTCAATTTCTTTAGTACTTCTGTACCTTCTCAACAAACAAAAAGAAACCCACACCAAGCCAACTGGAACAGCCCCCCAAAAAATCACATTAGGTCTGTGAATTTAAGAACAATGATTTAGTAGAAAAGGAATTAAGACTGCAGACAAAGGTATCACATTTTTTGGTTTTGGCTCCCTTTTGACTGTCACAATGTAGTGATGTTGAACAGATGAGTTAAGGCAATATTACACTATTTTAGAAGTCAGATATAATGTCCATAAATTCCACTAGGCTTTTCACTCAAGTTATTATATTTTCATTTACATTTTCATTGCCTTTTCCTTTTACATTAAGATGACTGTGCATTTTTGAAATCATCTTGCTTTTCACCATTTATATTAATCTTGATTTAAAATTGAAAATACCTTCCGTCAAAGAGGCTTGTCCAAAGACAAAATTCCAGGACTCACTTGGGTAAAGATCTATCATTGTTACCCCCACAATACAAAAGGCATCTCTGGGCTTTTTCTTCTTTAGGTATTTCAAGATGTCCCCTGGATGAAAAACAAAGAGATACCTTACTACAGAAGCATGAGAAACCACAAAGGAAAGCGGTGATGGCACAACAAAGAAGGCTAGCTATATTATACAAGGACCTGCATTCACTGCAATTTCCCCATTGGGAGAAATGGGGAAAAGTAGTGAACTCGGCCGGGTCTCTATAATTCTCGAGAGGCCCAACACGGTAAATTGGTGATGGAGGCTGTAAAGCTATAATCTGTGGAATTCTCAGTCAGAGGCATAAACATACCACGCCTGCAGGGTTTGGACCATGAATTAGTGGCTAATAGCAAAGGTAGATGCATGAATTTATCTCCGATTGCTAGGGACAAAAATGCATCCTAATCTTGGGGTGAAGAACGGGAGGATTGGTAGTCCTAGTTGCATCACAAAAACTGCCACAATGGGATTAAACGAGCCTGTGGGTGAGGTGTTTTTTTTTTTATGGAAACGTTAAAATTTATTTTATTTTATTTATTTTTTTAAAGAGCCTGTGGATACAGCAGTGAGAGTTTAACATAGTTCATGCAGCGAGGGCAGGATCCTCTGGGCAGATGCGCCAGCACAAAGTGGTAGCAGTGGAGCTGGCACAAGTCCCACACATGTGACTAGGATTTGTGCCCGACCTAAGTGCAAGCACCATTGCTATTCGCTTAGAAGAGCATTCTGGAAGTTTACTTGTTGGCTTTAAGTACCGTTTAATAGAAAGCTTGACTCATCCTTTGTTTAGCTTTAGAAGCTTGAAGTGAATGGGGTTGTCCTGGTGCAGAATTGGAACCTTAGTCAGTAAGTTTTAATCAGGGCCAGCCCTGCCATGAAGCAGAGGTAGGAAGCTGCCCAGGGCAGTGATTTAAGGGGACAGCAAAATGACACCCTTGGGTGATTTCAGACATGACGAGATCACGCTGAACCACACTGAACCACGGTGAACCCCGCAGCGGGGCGAAAGGCCCCTGCACGTCTGCACAGCGTGCGCCAGATGTTGGCCACGCTGAATCTGCAGACGGGGTCAATTTGAACCACGCTTCCCGGGCTAG
>QEPC01010657.1:4618341-4670763 GCA_003113815.1 Sphenodon punctatus | reverse complement strand
CCCCCCCCCCCCCTTGTATGACCCCCGGTAGCTACAGTCTGCCTCCTCCACTTCATTGAAAATCCATTTGCATGGTTTACTCCAGAGCTGTGCTCTCAGAGAGGAAGGATGAGGCAGAGACTGTGGTATGTTAGCCTGGGACTTGGGAAATTTGGGTTCAGTTCTCACTGTCACAACCTTCTTGGGTAAATCTCTGAACCTCAGCTCCTGATGTCAAAAATGGGAGCACTGGCATTTCCCTACATGAAGGGTGTTGGGAGCATAACAGGGTTAAGGTAGGGAGTCAGGTAATACAGCAGTGGTAGCAAGAGGAAGAAGGAAAGTTGTGTCTGTACTACAAGCTTGCAGAGGACAGGAGGGTGCAGTGTCGCTATGCAAAGTTCCCCCTGCTGTGTGACAAAGTTGCCCCATATTACAGCTGTAGTGTGCTTTTCCACATTCACAGGGGTGATAGTGTAGCAAGTCCACACTCTCCTGCCCCTAATGGTGTTTTTAAACTAGCAAGGCAATATGGGAGTGGGGGAGAGTCCATGGCCACTGAGTGACACTGCCACAGAGCACCCACTCGGGTAGAGTGCATGAGGGGGGATTCAAACAGGTGGCTCACAGCATGGCTATCCTGAACATGGATGCAAGCCACCATGTACTCCCTCTGCCACAGACCATAGGGGAAGGGAAAGCGTGCCTAGCTGGCTTTTCCAATTGACATATTTCTGGCATGAGCGCTGGGAAACTGAGGCCACTTTCAGACATGCCCCCTCCTTCCCCCTGGGGGGGGGGATGCACAGCCAGGATACGCGCGGGCAGCTGGTCTGAAAGCTGCCCTCCTCCCCCCGGCGCAGCTTTGCCGGCAGACGCACAGGGATGCACAACTTGATTTCCTGCTCTGCATCCCTGCACATCTCTGCCGGCAAAGCCACGCAGAGGAGGAGGGAGAGCTTTCAGACCAGCCGATCCCCGCGCATATCCTGGCTGCGCATTTCCCCCCGCAGCCAGAATATGCGCTGGGGCAGGGGGGATGTCTGAAAGTGCCCCAGACTCCCAAGCGCTCCTGACCAGTTCTTGTGAATTGCAAAGGCCCATGTCCCCCACCCACAGTACCCAGGAGCGTTGGGCCATCTGCTGGTGTGGCTGGTCGCCCCAGTTCATATGGGCAGGAGCTCTGTGGCCGCCTGTTGTCACAGAGCTATTTGCCTTGCCTTGCATGGAATACTCCAGCATGGCCATGAGTGGGTGTGCGCATCTCCCCACTCCACCTTCAGACAGGTGGTGGTCTCCATGACTCCTAGGTGGCCCTGCAGGGTAGCGTCTTGTCTAAAAACACCTACAGTCTTGTAGCATGGATGCAGCCTTAGTTATCTGGAACACAGAGCATGTGGTAAACAAAAACATCAAAAGGACCTACTGGCTTTGCATTATGCAGTCTTTCCACCTCCTGAGATCTAATTGTCTTCTCTTTCCTGGTTGCTTTAAATTTGGTTACAACTGTATAGGAGGCAACTGGGTAGCAGAGAGGAAAATGTAAGAAAAAGTATTCAGTCTCCCAAGTCCCACCCCTACTCCAGTAAGCCACAAAGTACAGTCAAACCTCATTGGTCCATTAATTCACTTTGCCTCTAATAAATCCTATTCATAGCAATCCTAACTTCAGAACTAGTTAGGATGGATTGCCACCGTTGCAGATTTGCCCAGAGACTCTGGGTCAAAGTCTCTGGGCTCTGGGGGAAGCCTTGATTTCTCTGGGTCAGCCAGGGATGCCCCCAAGTAACTCTGAGAAATTGGGGCTTTCGGGCAGCAGGAAATATTTAAGTAAAAAAGGGGTGGTCTGCAGGGACATTCCTGCTCCCTTTCTGATGTGGTCGCACCCTATGGAGCATCGTGACACTCCATAAGGGGCAGGGTTACATCAGAAAGGAGGATGACAGCATCTTTGGTCTGCCCCCACTGATTTGACCCCTGCTCCTTTTGGGTGAAAGCCCAGAGGATAGTGGTAACCCTAACTGCAATCAAACCCCAGCATAAAACCCTGCTTATAACAAGCCTCCCTTTATTTCAGTTCCAAATTCCAGACCCATTTCTATGAATTGCATATTGCAAACAGACATAATAAATTTACTAAAAAAATTCAAGATACACTTATCGTGTCTATATACACATATACAACTTCAGTAGTTTGAAAAAGCCAAAATAGATATATTAGAAATTCCAAGCTTGAAACCCAATGCATTTCAAGATGAGCTTTTCATCAGGGGTATCTAAACAACAATTAATTTATATACACAATAAACCATCCTGTAACATGGTATTGGAAAGCTATATAAAATTAAATACCTCAGTGAAAGTGACTTATTTACTATAAAATATCAAACCCATACATAGGAACCTATAGGAGTACAAAAAAGAGTGGATTAATAAATTATGAAAAATTGTATGTTAAAAATCAATAAAATGATACCACCAATTATAGAACCACTAGTTAAATCTGGGAAATTGCCCAAAGGTTATAAAATTCAAATACCCTACAGCACCAAAGGTCAATACCTCACGAATGTTGCAGTAAGAACTGTTCTCTTCAAATGATTTACAAAGCTGGGCTCATCCTTGCCCTCGCCCACCCCCCTGTTGCCTATGCCTATAGAATTCTCAACAAGGCATGCAAAATAATAGTTAACTTTATAAACCGATCAAAAACCACCAATCATACCAATAGGTCAATTACTCTTGGATGGATCATTGTCAGTTGGATCAAGTTAGTTCTATTACCATTAATTCAGTCTCAAACAGCAGACTAACTTTAATTGGGTTCATAACTATCAATACACACACTGGAGAAGGCATACCATTCATTCACTAAGTCAGTTAACGAACTAAACCAAGGTCTTCCAAAATACTGCTACGTTACAAAAAAAGACATAAAATATAATTCTTCATTTAATCCTTTGGGAATAAGAGTATTCAGTTTACAAATCCAGTAGGCCTCTCTTCTCAAAAGGATATCCTCTGTATTATAAGTTTTATGGCCTCTAACACCCAGAAATGTAAATCAGTATACTATGTGTTATTATGTCCCTCTCTAATGTAGTGTTCAACCTTCCTCTTTTTAATATTGCTTTTATGCTCATATATGTGAGTTTTTGTCTTCCTAATTATTTTACCTCTATATAACTTGCTGCAAGGGCAACAAATTACATATATGGCATAGTCTGATGAACATGTAGTAAATTGTTTAAGAATATATTTTCTATTGTCTGTAGGATTCATTTAAAAATTATGTTTTCTAGTATAAAAGCAGCATATTCCATTTCCACAAGGATGATGCCCTATTGGTTTAGTTGTATTCCATGAAGTATCCCTACTTATCTCTATGATTAAAACAATACTCACTGTGAACCAAAAAAAACTTTAATGTTTTTAGTTCTTTTAAAGGCAATCAAAGGTTGTTATCTAAATACAGGAACTGTTTTTATAACATGCCCATTATTTATTGATACTTCTTTTAACTGGAAGACTAAGGCCGCTTTTACATGGACAGCGCAGCAGCGCCAATTGGTGCAGATGCGTGTGGATGGGTGGGTGAGCACACCCAGCGAACACCCGGCGGTGCCAAGCAGGGAGACAGTTACACAGACAGCGCTGCGGGGGTTGTGGGAAGGAAACGGGAGTCCCCGGCAAACATCCAGCGGCCAAACACCCATCCCGGGAAACACCCAGCAAACACCCGTGCAAGTACACGGATGGACGACTGTCATCCCATCTCCCCCGAGCCGCCAGGACCTGTGCGGGTGGGGCGGGAGGGAGATGGGATGACAGCTGCTACAAAGGAGCCGGCTCCACACAGCCTCGGCACAGAGCCCGGACAGCCCGGCGCCAGGCCCCCCGCCCCCCCCAGCAGAGCGGCACACACACAGCAGGCAACAGAAGCACACAGGGACGGGCCCACGGGGGGCAAAGGGGGGGGGAAAGGCACCCACACAACACAGGCAACCCCACAACACCCCCTCCAGAGGCACCCGCACAAGGGGAGAGGTCAAAGCAAATCACAACACAGACACACCGGGAAGGAACACAAAAGCCTTTAATGGAACGGGGAAACAGCAACAGGGCGCAACAACAGGGCAGGGTAGGGGGACGGGGCAACAGAAGGGGGGGGCCAGCACCAGCAGCGGCAGGCCCGGGACAACACCCGGTCAATAGGGCCAGCAACCCTGTGCCTGGCACCAGCGCTTGGCCTACGCGCGGTCCAGCCGGTGCAGCTGCTCCTGGATGTGCAGGAGGAGCTCCAACAACTTCCCCTGCTCCCGGGTCCGCTTCACGATCATGTCTTGCACTCCACAGGACAGAGGGAGAGGAGACCACCATCAGAGCCAGCCCTGACCACCAAGGAACAGAACCTCCCACGGAGGGACACAGGCACAGGGCCCAGCAAACAGGTAGCACACTCACGGATGCCATCGAAAAGCCTCCCTGCCGCCCGCATGTTCCACGCCGCCTGCTCTAGCTGCTGCACCATCGTGCCCAGGTGCAAAATTGCCAGCAGCAGGACAACAGTAGCTGCAGGAGAGAAGGGACAGGGCAATGGGGAACGCCCGCACCAACAGGCCCTGGGAGGGCCGGGGGCGGCGACAGCACCAGGGGCACACCCCACACGCTGACAGCCACCACCCAGCAGAGCACCCGGACCCCCATACGAAGGGGGATTGGAGGGGCCAAAGCCCGGGGCCAGCACAACCCCTATTCACACTCAGCCGCCCAGCGCCCATGGTGCTGCTGCCCATCCATTGCCACCACCACAGACGGCCCGCATCAACAGGGGGCAACAGCGGAGGGGAGGTGCAGGGCCACACCAATGGACAGGTGAGCCCAGGGGGTGCCCGGCCGACTGCTCACCGCCAATACCACCCCTTGAGCAAACCCAGGCAGCAGCACCCAGCAGGGAAGCCACCAGGGAAACACACACCACACAACTGGCGCACACCCCAGAGGCCCAGAGTCCACCAGTACACACCAAGCACACCCCCTGCACACAACCACACAGATGGGGGCAGGAGGGCCGCCAAGGGGAGGGGGCACCCAGCCGCCACAGCAGCAAGAGAAGCACAGACCAGCACAGAACAGCATTTTACTGGCGCCCGGGGAACGGGGTCCCCCAAGCAAAGAGAGGCAGAGCAGGGGGGTGCTGGTGGACCCACGGCCGGGCAAGAGAAGCACAATGGGAGGGCACAGGTGCGGCCATGGATAGTGGGCGAGGGCACCAGGGAAGCCCCNTGGCATGGGGGGGGGGGGGGAGGCAACACTCCATCCAGGGCACCAGAGTGGCTGGGACCTGGTGACAGTGAGGGGCTGCTCATGGACGGTCCAGTGAACGCTCCCGAGGTGGCGACCTCTGCGCAAGACCCTCCCAGGCAAACAGTCCCCTTCGGAAGCCTCGGGAGCGCATATGAGCATCCACCAGGAAGTGGGGAAGGAGAAGATCCGCACCGGCAGCCGCAGCCTGCACAGCTGGCAAGTCCATCACCGATCGAAGGACGACAAACTCCACAGCGGAGGGGTCCTCGGTCCGGAGCAGGCCACCAACCTCAGGGGACAGCAAGCCCTGGTCCCACAGGAGGGCCCCCACATCCCAGGGTGTATACGGGATGCCGCGGGCATGCAGAGCAGCAACAGGGGGACCCCTGTACAGCACGGCAAGGCCGAACTCAGGTCGCTCCGTCAGCAGATGAGCGGCTGTCACCTCAGCAGCGATCCACAGCATGACAACGGCTGGCGGGTGCCCCCAAGGGAGTTGGCGCAGGAGGGTGAAGCCGAGCTCGAGGGAACGCCCCCGGCACGCTGGGGCACCAACCTGTCCCTTCATCCACATGTACCGCGACAGGAGCCGATAGCCATCCTCCACCGACAGGGGGTCACCCACCAACAGCTGGACGTCGGGGGTCAGTCAGAGGGCCACCAACAGCATGTCCATACAGGGCGACCACTACTCGCTGACATTCCCAGATGAGGGCCCCACAGAACAACCGGCCATGGCAGGAGTGGGGCCCGCTCCGGTGAAGCCACAGGTGGGAGATGGAGGGCTGCAGTGCCTGGGATGAGCACGTAATGGGTGGTTACCCTCACCCACAGCTGGCCTTGCATGCCAGAGATAGGCCAGCCCACTGTGGCCAGGGCTCCGCAACCCACACACAGGACAGAAGGGATCCAGCACAGGTGACGAGAGATGAGTGAGGACACTGCCGGGCACTGCACCAGGCCAAGGAGCCGAGCCAGGCATTGTATCCACACCACGCACAGTGGCAGCATGCAAAGGTGGCCCATGGCATGGGAGAATGTAGTGCAGGTGTGGAGGCAGGGGTACCCTGGGCTGCACGTGTTCCCATCCCCCCCGGCGGGCATGCGACCGGCACACTCGCGGGAATGATCAGCTGGGTCTGGCAACCGATGGAAGCTCCAGCACAACCCCAGTGCAGCACCAGTCGGTGCCCTGCCTCCACCGGGCTACACAGCACATAAGCAAACCGATGCAGGCGGTCAGGCATGGGGCGTAGAGGCTGAAGCACGGGGTTGAGCAGCAAACAGAGAATGGAGACACCGAGCTGGGTGGACACAGAGGGGCACCTGCGATACCAGGGGAGAGTGAGCCGGGGGCACAGGCCACACAGCGGAGCGCGCCGTGGCCAGGCCACCTGCCAGCAGGGGGTGGCTGGGAGTGGGGAGCTGCCGGACCATGCTGCCGGGGGACGAGTACCCACAGCCCAGGGATGTGCTGCTGCGACTCCTGGGTGCAGCCCTCCTGCTGCTGCGCATGCTGCTACAGCAGATGGCCCTGCTCCGCCTGCCGGGTCGAGGCTCCATCCTCCTGGGGGCACGTCAGCGGAGCGCAGCAAACCTCAGGAGGGCGGCGACCATGCGATGGACGAGGCGGGCAGCCATCCGATGCCATGCCCTATTATGCTCTGTGGTGTCCCAGCAAGGCTAGCTCATCCTGGCTCGATGGACCCCAACGTGTATGCCCACCGCGTGACCCTACCAATCCTGTGACAGCACTGGTCGCACTCCCACACCAACAACTGGTGGGAGAACATGTTGACCACCTGGATGGACGGGGAATGGTCAGAGCACTTCCGGATGCTCCGCTCCCTCCTGACCTGCTTGGGGGAGCTCCTCAACCCCCACCTCAGGAGGCGGGAGATGAACATGCGCTTCCCGCTGCCGCCAGGGATGCGTGTGGCCATGGCAGTGTGGCGGCTGGCCACCCTGGATTCCTGTAGGAGCGTGGGGGAGAAGTTCAGGGTGAGCACTGTGGCAGAAGCTGCTAGGAGCATCCCTGCCTTTCCATGTGACCTTCACTGACACTCTGGCTTCCAGGTTGACTAGGCCTGGTTTCGCAACCAGCCGCATAGCAGGATTTCACAATACCGGGGGAAGGGGCCTACAGCCAGCATGGCTGGGGGCTCTTTCTCTGATTGGAGTAGGTACAGCCAGGTAACCTCCCAAGGACCAATCATGTAAGAGGAGTAGGGGGCTTTTTAAAAGACCAAAGCCACGCCTCTCAAAGAGGAAGACTTCCACCTTTTACTTCTGTTTGCTCTGGTATACTGACCTTTTGCTATGGAGCTAAGGGAATGGCTCCTGGCCTGTTTGGACTAAACTGAACCTAAGGACTGAACCCCTTTGCTGCAAGGCAAAGGCGCACCTAAAGCTGTGAGTAATTGAATGTTACATCTGAGGGACCAGTTTAGGCTAGATGCTACAAAAAGGGCCCTCGAGCCTAACTGTGTTCTGATCAATTGCTTTTGCTCAAGGATTCAAAGTACCTCACATGGTTGTAGCCTGTGATGCTTGGTTTAAAATACCATTAAAGTAATATTCCTTTTTCTGATCTAAAAGATCTGTGTGTGTGTTAGCGAATACGCCTCTGTACGCTCCAGCGGCAGTACTTGGGAACTGAATTATACTGGCTTGCGGGCCTGTCTGTTTAAAGAAAAGGTAGAGTTCTCATTCTCCCAAGAGGGATGAGACTCGCGGCCTAAGTAAATTCTGGGTGGTGGCAGCAGAAAGGTACCAGATAATAGGTGGGTAATGGGGTGCTGGGAGGCTGGGGTGAACCCCAGTGGGCTCCGTTATGCCACAACTGGTGGCAGCGATGGGATCCCCAAAGGGCAAGAGAGAAGCCCTAACAAAGTCGCACACCTAAAGATACACACACACGTTTGTTCTCAAGTTGTTGTTGTTGTTTTTTTGTACTAGTAGCAGGCAAACTGGTTTTACTTGTTGGATTGTTGGGCTGATCAGGGCAGAGGAAAGAATTCCTCTGGCCAGACTGAGTCACCCGTTCACCCATTTTTATGGTGATGTGCTGAGAGGGGGTGAGGAGACTCCTTGGCAAGCTAGGGTTTTGGGGTTTTTTTTGCAAGCTGCTTTTTCTTTAAGAGGATTTTGATTTTCGACTTTGAGCAAAACAGATCTGAATAAATCTGGTCTGGGTCAACTGGGTAGGACTTAGATAAGCAGTGCAAGGGCAAGGAAGTGCATGAGTTCTGGAACACAGGGAAGTACCCTGCTGGGATTGCCCAAGGGGCTCAATAGACTCACTAAAGCTGACCTCATAAGAGGGGCCCAGAGGAGGAATCTCCCAGCAGAAGGGCTGACCAATGAGCAGCTAAGACAGCAAATAAAGAACTTTGAAATGTCTGGGCCTGCTCAGAATGTTGATTCAGAGACTGGAGCCAGAGCAACCTTTTTCCTCAGGACTCCTGGAGAGACCCCTGAACAGTTGGACCTGCTCCGGGTGCAGATCCGCCTTAGAGAGAAGGAGCTGGCAGCCCAGGAGAAGTTACTTGTCGACAGGGAGCGAGATAGATAGATCCAGGAGAGGCTACTCGCAGACAAGGCAGCTCAGCATCAGCATGAGAAGCAACGAGAAGCCCAGGAGAAGCGTGAGAGGGAGCAGCGCGAGCATGAGGCTACAATGCACCAGCGGAAGTTGGATGCACCCCACAAGCTGACACCAAAGGACTTCACCCCTTTCAAAGATGGAGAAAACCCCGAGGTGTTCCTGAGTGTTTTTGAGAAGCAGGCTCTCAGATGGGACTTGAAGTCAGATGAGTATATGCGTTATATGACTGGATTGGTAACTGGGACTATGTCTTTGATCTTTGATAGTTTGACCAATGACTCTGCTAATGACTATTCTGTTTTTAAAGAGGCCGTGCTCAAGCACTACAGGCTGGGCCCAGACCATTTTAGGAAGCGTTTTTGCACACTGAAACCTCAGTCAGGGCAATCTATGGCTGAGTTTGGGGCCCAACTGATGGAGGCCTTCGATAAGTGGGTGGATGGGGCTAAGGCTACATCTAGGGAGCAGATGCGGGATCTTATGGGGTTGGATCAGTTCTACTTCCGCTGTCCCCATAGAAAGTGACTAACATTGATTTAGCTGAATTCTCTTTGTATAGTATTTGTCTAGGCCTAGGCCACACCTAACACCTACAGTGTTTTCAGGAGGTAACCCGGGTTTTAAACAATAGGAAGTACTGTGTTAACTGGGTTGCTTGAGGTTCTGAACCAGCATCTGTTATTTCTTGTTATCCCAGCTGCATGGTGCAACATGACATCTGGAGAAATGCCCTGCAAGGACTCAGCCTTTAGTGTCTGTGGTATTTACAGGAATGAGCAAACACGATGCATCTCAGATGGTTTTTAGGAAGAATGCAGTTTCACTCAGCTGCTTCCCTCTAAAGAAAAGAAAAAACAGACCCAAAGTCATGTCATTTCCTGTCATTTCTGCTACATTCGTTTGGCATCCTGAGAACTGAGGAAGTGCCCTTTGAAAGATGCTATGTCTGGCTTTTGGCTGTCTCGCCCTTGTACGACACTTCACCACGATGGGTAGCATTTCTGGATTTTTTCTTATTCCACTTATGCCAAATATGGTACTGGGGAAGTTACTCTCTAAACCAAAGTTAATTACTTTTCCTGGTGGGCTGGATTTTTAAAAGGGCATAATTCCTTGAGGCAAAGAGTAGGGGGGGTGCCTCTATTGCCCCTCTTCCTAGCACCTATACCTTTGGGAGAAAGATGACTTTGCTTTAAACTCTGTGTTAGTGTGTGCAAAAGCTGAGTTAAAGTGACTTATGGAGGGATTACTTCAGAGCATTGGTGGGAACAAGCCAGTCATAGAAATTATTTTATTTATTTGTTTATTTATTTATTTGAGTTCTTAACCCATCCTTCCTTGAAGATTCAGGGTGGGTAACATAAAAACCATGTAAGATATATGCATAAAATTAATCCCATCAAATATATCTTTTACAGATTCCCTTAAAAACAACTGCCCAGACCCTGTCCCTACCTGCTAAATGCCTGCACAACCTTATTTTGAGGCTACAGAGACAGCCAAAAGATGTGCAAAGAATATAAAACAGCAGTAGGAATCATGACACACACACACACACCCCCTCTGTAAATGGAATTAGCCCATTTGAGGCACCATCCACAGTTGGGAGCCTCTGGTTTAAAGCAGCAAGTGTTCAAAATTGCCTTTCTTTATTTTGAACAAATTGGCTGTGTGTCTGGCATCTTGGATTAACCAGGCACACTAGTGCCAGGATAGTTAAGGCACGTAGCACTCTCCATTATAACGCACAAACATTCTATTCATTAAGAAATTGAATGATGGTATCATTGTAAAATTTTGCATAGAGGGTTTCTTGGATGAGAGGTTGAAACTGTGAACATTTCAGCCAAATCTGATAAAGAATGGGTGAGATACAGCTGCTTACAAATTGCAGACTGGGGAGCATTTTTTTGTAAATTTCTGACAGTCTAAAATGGAACAGCCTTTGGGGTTTTAAAATGCTATCTGTTAAACTAACACACTTTCAGAAAAATCAGACCTACTGACCAGGGGTGCCATGCCTTATTTATTTTAATTTTGTTAAAACAAAGAGTAGTTTTAAAGTTATAAGCTTTTGAAATTCTGCTTTGAAATTCTGCCCTGAAGTTCATGCTATAGGGCACACTAGGGAGAGGTCCTATATCAATAACAGCACTTTGCAAGTGGGTAGGGCTTTTCTTCCAACCGTCTAAACCAGGAGTCACCTGCAATTAGGGAGACAATTGTGCTGGACCCAGGGGCTCTTGATAAATTTTATTTATTTATTTATTTACATGGGAGAGCTATGGGACAGAAAATTAAGCAACACATGTGCTGTTGCTGGTTGAAGAATCCAGCGGGGAGACGGGGGAATTTTTGCTCTATCTCTGTTTGTCTCCACAGTGGGGCTCAGGGCAATTGTCCCCTGGTGTTTGAGGGCATCAGAGGGGGACACCCCCCATCACCCCTGCCCCCTGTGCCAGTGCCCCCTCCCCCCCGGGGCTCCCATGGTGTGCACTCTCTTGATTCCTGTTGGGAAGAGGGGGAGGAACTACCCCCGCCCCTACTGGTCGCCCATTGCTGCCGCCATTTGCTTTCCTGACTGCCTCCTTGTCCTGGTCTGTTCAGCACCACCTGCGCTGCTGCCACCAGTGATCTCGTGCTATTTGAAATGTCCCCGTTGTGCACCTCCACATGGGTGCGAACGGTGGGGTCAGCCATTTCCTGACTCGGGCATGCCGGGACTCCATTTCCCAGTATGCCCAATCCAGGAAATGACTGACTCCAACGTGTGTACTTGCTTGAATCAGCCAGAGAGAGAAAACGGATCCAAGTGGACTGTGCGCGAGGGAAGCTGATTCAAGCCTGCCGCAGGGACAACCCCTTTGTCACTCAAGGGCCTGATCCTTCCCGTTTACAGACTCTTTACTCTCTGGGTTCACAAGAGCTTGAGGGCTCTTGTTGCTCACTTGTGTTCCAATGTTAGACACAGACACTTCTTCATAAAGATAAGAAGTCAGTTTATTGATTACATAAGCAAGATTGTTGATACAGAGTGGTTACTAGAAATCAAAGGTAAATATAACGCATTACTAACCTATACTGGTTGAGTTCCTAAATAAGTATCTTACCCTACAAAGGTCCATAAGCCGCCCCGAGCTGTTTGCAGGAGGGGCGAGGTATAAATATATTAAATAAATAAATAAAATAAGTTCTTCTCAGCCCTTGATGTAAGCAACTGGGTCTCCAGACTTAGAGTTGCTACAGAGCAAAGTCCTGTCTCTCAGTTCATGTCTTTCCAGCCTTGCTGGCTGCAAGATGGTGAGTGAGTTCCTGATAGTCACTGCCTCCTCTGGGGTACAACTCCTTATATCCCCAGGAGGAAACTCCTCGTATCTTCTCAAGACTTCTAGACTTCCCTTTGTTCTCGTTATCAGCTTTCTCTGTCTCTTGCATGTAGGCAATGGCTGCCGGCATTAGCATATACATATGCCTGGCCACCCGTCTGGGCCAGGGTTCCCAAATACACATTCTTTGTAGCTCTTTGCATTTCCTGGAGCTTGGTCACGTGTCACAGCTCTGATTTGGGTTTTACAGTTCTTAACATTACATACATGTGGAACCTTTTGCTTTACATATTTACCAGACTTGTAGTCTACATGTAGGCCCGTGTTACACGTGTGTGAGCCTATGTTCCTCCATGATAGTTTGCCCTTGTGAACTCTGCATTCTTATGTTTTGTGGGGAGGGTGCCAGCTTTGCCTTCCTATGTAGTTTTTGCAGTTCTTGCTTTATCCCTGGGCAGTTTGCATTTTTATGTTTGGGGAGGGTAGTGCCAGCTTTCCCTGTGTTATTGCTTCCAACACTCCAGGGGCAGTCACATTTTAGTATGTGGTGAGCCTTAGAAAATCAGAAATTTGACTGTTACACTGCTCAGTGTTCCTAATGCATCAGCAGGACGAATTTTCTGTATTGCAATATTTTTCTGTATTGTAAATCCTTTTAAAAAGCTAGGCAATTCAGTTAAGAATTGGTCCTATTACTTTTTCTTCCACAGGCATCACTACCCCAATGTGTCTACTCAGAGACTCAGTGTGACTGCATGCTATCTCCAGCAGGCAAAATGGTGTCTAGGTTTGTCACGTCTGGCCAAATCTAAATCCCATCGTTGCAGTTCTTTTCCTTGGGGAGAAAACATCAGGCCACAGCTATGAAAGAATGTGATCAAAATAGCTCCAGCGAAGGGACTGAGAACCTAGACTGGGGTTAGCATGCCACTGCCCGTGCGGGAAATGGGCAGAGTCTGGAGGATTTCCCACAGTGGTACCCATATCAGGAGACATTCATTTGCAGTAGCTCATCACTATTGTAGGAGAAAATACTGGGAAAATACAGGAGGCTGGGCATAACTCTGTCATCATCCTTGATATATTAGAGTCAGCATTAGCTCTTTAGCACCAGCACAAACCTCATTCACTTCACTGGGGTCCATGCATGGTTACCACCTCTTTTAAGGCTTTCACCCAGAGGGGTGGGGCAAAAGGGTTGTCATGCCCCCTTCTGATGTAACTCTGCCCATTATGAAGTGTTGTGACCCTCCATAACCGCAGGACCATGTCAGAAAGGCATTGAGAAAGTCCCTATGGCCTGCTCCCTTTCTGTTGAGGCCGTCCCCTCCCTGCTGCCCCCAGAAGCCACGATTTCCCAAGGTTACCAGGGATATCCCTGGATGACCCAGAGAGAACTGGGACTTCCCTCAGAGCCTCTGGGTCCAACCCAGAGTTTTTGGTGAGGTGGCAACCCTAGACCCATGCCATCACTAAGGGTCTTTTTAAACAAGTGGGATTTCTCCCACAGTTTAAACCTGTGACTCTTGGAAACCTCCATGGAAAGGGGATTTAGATGCTCCTCTGTGAACTGGAAGTCACCTGGGCGCCATTAGAAACAGCGGTGCCGTACGACTCCTGGGTGTTCTGAGACGCGGCGTAGATAAGACCTCAGTTATTGTTTAAAAAGGCCCTAAGAGCTGGCGCTGGTGCTTATTGCCCTGAGGTTCATGCTACAGGGCACACTAGGAGAGGTCCTATATCAACAAAAGTACTTTGCAAGTGGGTAGGGTTTTTCTTCCAACGGTCTAAACCAGGGGTGCACGACATATAGCCCAGGAGTAACCTGCAATTAAGGAGACAATTGTGCTGATAAATTTGATTTTATTTATTTATTTACATTTTTACTTTGCCCTTCCCAAAGGATCAGGACAGCTAAAACAAACAAACATAAGATACAATTTAAAAACATTCAAATACAATCCAACAAAAAACCCTACTCATTCCAACCCCAACCACCCAACACACTCCCACCCAGTCCCAATCCCCATCCCCACCTGCCAAATGCTTTACTAAAAATAAAGGTCTTACGCTGCCTCCAAAAGATGTTCAGGCTTAGACTCGGATGAACCTCCAGAGGGAGGAAGTTCCACAACACTGGGGCAGCAACTCAGAATGCCCCTGAGTGCCCCGGTCATACAGACAAGAGTGGCAGATGGAACCCACAGGAAGGTGCTCCTCATCGACCACAGGGGCATGGTAAGAATGGCGGTGTTTCAGATATATGGGGCTCAGGCCGTTTAGGGCTTTAAAGGTCAAAACCAGCACCTTGAATTGTGTCCAGAAAGCTATAGGGAGCCAGTGCACTGATGTAATGTGCTTCTGGCAACCCATCCCCAAAAGGAGCCAGGCCACTGCATTCTGCACCAGCTGTAGCATCATCAAGGGCAGCCCCACATAGAGCGTGTTGCAGTAATCTAGCCTCGAGGTGATGAAAGCATGGATGACAGTGGCCACAGGTCCAAATCAAAAAGAAAAGTCCACAGCCTCCTCATCAGATGAAGTTGGTGAAAAGTGCTCCTGGTCACCACTGCAACCTGATTATCCAGATGCAGCAAGGGGTCCAGAAGCACTCCAAGGCTGAAAACCTAAGTGACCAAAGGAGGCCAGACCCCATCAATAGGAGACCCAATTCCCCCCAAAGTTGCAGGGCTGGCCAACCATCATCACTTCAGTCTTGTCAGGATTCAGCTTCAATCAACTCACCCTCATCCAGTCCCCAACCTCAACCAGGCATCGGGTAAGCACCAAGGCTGCAGGAACTGGGTCGGATGAAAAAGAGGTAGAGCTGGGTGTCATCTGCATATTGATGACTCTTCAATCCAAACCTCCAAATGATCTTGCCCAGCGCCATTATATACACATTGAACAGGAGGGGAGATGAGATGGAATCCTGCTGGTCCCCACAGTTGAGGTCATAAGGGGACGACAAGCAGTCACCCATCACCACCCCACTGAGACCTCCCCGACAGGAATGAATGGAACCACTCAACGGCAGTCCTGTGCACCCCCGACAGATCACAGGGACATGTCAACAACACCTCATGATCAACTGCATCAAAGGCTGATGAAAGATCTAACCAGATTAACAGGGTGCAACTCCCCTCATCAATCTCCAAGCACAGATCATTGATCAAGGCTACAAGTGCAATACCCAGGAAGAAAGCCCGACTGAAATGGGTTCAGGAATCCAATAGCATCGAGATGAGCCTAGAACTGTCGGGCAACCACTCATTCAATAACCTTCCCTAAAAAGGGAAGGTTAGAGACAGGGCGATAGCTGGCTGGGAAGTCAGTATCTAAAGATTGTTTCTTTAGCAAAGGCTGGACTGCATTTTTAAGAGTGTCCAGCATCCTACCCCCACAAAGAGAGGCGTTGAGAACCCCAGCAAGCCGCAACATCTCCCAGCTGACTTTCACAAGTCAGGATGGGGAAGGATTTAATTCATAACTGGTTAACATCACTCACTGTAAATCTTGTGCATTGGTGGAAGATACCGATTGAAACTGATCCAAACAAACAGGACTCACCTGAGCTTCATAACCCCAAACTGACTCTGCAGTTAAAATAGCAGCACCCAAGTCATGGTGAATACGAGCGATTTTGTCTGCAAAATAATTAATAAAAATATCACAGCGGGCAGTAGGTGATTCGAATTCCTGGTTTCCTGGTAGAGACAGGTCAGATTAACCAGACCTCTCACCACCAAGAACAGACCTGCCAGATGAGACTTTGCAGACACTATGATAGCAGAGAAGAAAGCCTTCTTCGCCATCATCACAGTCATGGCATAGTCCTTTAAGAATGATCTATGTGCCACCTGTGCCTACCCCTCCTGCTTCAACTGCCTCAGGTCCTCCGTATACCACGGGGATCTGCACTGTCACAGCAGTGGGAGTGGACGCCTGGGAGCAAACGTGTCAACGGCCATGGTCAAAATATTGTTCTATAAGGTGACCAGGTGATCAACAGAGTAGCTGTTGAGGTCAGTGGATACATTCCCCAGAGAGTTCTGAAAATCAGTTGGATCCATTAATCTCTGGGGGCGGACCAACCTAACTTGTCTACCACTCCGACCAGGGCATAGGAGGGCAGGGATCTGAGCTTTCATTAGGTAATGATCCAACTATGATAACTGTGTTGTAACAACTCCCCTAACAATCGGAACCTCTGTTTCCAAGCTGGTGCAAAACATCAAATCCAGCATGTGTCCTGCCTCGTATGTGTAGCCAGATATCATCTGGGATAGGCCCATGATTGTAATGGTGGCCATGAACTCCTGCTCTGCCCCTAAAAGACCAGCCTCAGCATGTATGTTGAAATCACCCAAAACAATAAGTTTAGGTGACTTCAACACCACCTCTGAGAGCAGCTTGGCTAGAGCAGTCAGGGAATCAGCTGTGCAGCGGGGTGGTCAGTACACCAAAAGAATCCCCAAACTATCCCCACCCACCATAAAGTCATGAGAGTCTCAGCTTTCATTTGGAAAAGGTGGTTACAGAGAAAGGCTTGAACCCATGGCTTCAGTGTGACCTAAAGGCTTGGAAACCAGAAGACTGATAAAAAATAACCCAGGTCTTATTCATTGTAGATCTTGTGATTTTTAAGCCAATCTCATGATGATAAGACCAGATATATTGTTTTTGAACACATGGGGCTGCCAATACTAGGGTGCTCAGTCACTTCTGCCAGCTGGGACAGATCAATGGGGATCCACCTTACACACAGTCAGACTCCTTTCCCCTCCCTTGGGGTGTAAGTGGTACCCGCAGGCAGCAGCTTTGACTCAGAGGGTTAATCCCTTGCCAGTTCCTTGTTCTGCTAAAAGTATTGTGTGGCTGACAACAAGATACCCCTTTACACCTCTCTCCCACCCAGCAACCCCCCAGACCAGCAATGTTCGTCGTGTTCCCTAAGGGCAGCCAGGGACACCTTTTTGCAGGCTGCTTTGAAGTCCAACGCATCTCTCTAGATTAATCCCAGTGTTGGTGGGTAAAACACACTAGTGGCCCAGCTAATCATTTAAGTCAGGAGTGGCCAAAGTTCCCAACCCCAAGAGCCATGTAGCCAAATTCTTCATATGGTCAAGAGCCACAAGACACACATGCATGGTAAAAGGTAACTGGTTAAATGATAAGAAGCAAAGAGCGGGACTAAATGGTCAGTTTTCGCAATGGTAAGAAGTAAATAGCAGAGCGCCCCAGGGATCTGTACTAGGACCGGTGTTGTTTAATGTATTCATTAATGATGCAGAAACGGGCATAAAAAGTGAGGTGATCAAATCTGCAGATGACACAAAGTTATTCAAGGTAGTTAAAACCTGAGCGGACTGTAAAAAATCACAGGAGAATCCTGCAAGACTGGATGACTGGGCATCTAAATGAAATTTAATGTTGACAAGTGCAAAGTGATGCACATACAGAAAAAAAAGAATCCAAACTATTATTTTGGACAGTGCTGGGTTCTAAATAGGGGCTGTCACTCAGGAAAAGGTTCTTGGAATTGTTGTGGACAATACATTGAATCCTCAGCTTAATGTGTGCTGGCGGTAGCCAAAAAAGCAAAAAGGATGTTAGGAATTATTTGGAAAGGGATAGAGAATAAAACTGAAAATATCATAATGCCTCTATCTAAATCTAGGATGCGACTGCACCTTGAATACTGTGTGCAGTTCTGGTCGCCCCATCTCAAAAAAGTGATTATGGTCAAAGTCAGTAGTATAGCTGGGTTTCAAAAATAATTGGATATGTTCTTGGAGAGTAGGTCCATTCATGGCTATTAGCCAAGTAGGTTTAGGGGATGTAATTTCTTACTGTTGGGAGCCCTGGAGTGAACAAGAGGGAATGGAACAAGCCATTGGGAACGGCTGGGTACCAAGCAAACAAGACTGGCCACTGTCGGAGACAGGTGCTGGGCTCGATGGACCATTGGTCTGGCCCGGTGTGGTGGAATGGGAGACCAAACCAAACATGCGCCAGGTCTATAGCATCAAATATTAGATATTCATAAGCATAAATAAGAATGATGTATGTGTCATAATAACATTATACATGGGTAACCATAGAGATGTGACCATTTCTTGCACTCTGGATCACAAAAGGATGTCAGGGCATTGGAGCAGGGGAGTTACCAGGGTGGGCCAAATTAGCTCAGGGGAGCACCATAACAACTTACGGACAAAGGACAGGAAAGCCATCAACCCGCCCTGACCAACTATAACTGCCCAGGGGCGAGGGACACCAAGGTCATCAGGAACACGCACAGGAAAGGGAGGATGGCCCGGATGAATGTGAAGCATCCAACCAAGGACTCTTATGGACCTGTTGGAACCAGGGAGGGAGTTCATGCTGAAAGATCTCATGGGGCACTCTGTGCCCGGGAGTCAAGAAGGCCGGCCAACTCACCTGGTGTCAAGGGACTATTCCACCCTGAAGAACTCAGGTAAGACTCGCTTCCCATCAAGCCTGAAATGTGAGAATTACAGGCAGGGAATGCTAATGAAGTAGCCTTTTGTTTGTTATGGTTTTATTTCCCTACTGCCTTTTCCTTGTAGTTCACTCTGTACCATACCTTAAGCAATTTCTATAGATAAATCCTTCCACCTCAACCAACGTGGCCTCGGTCTGTTCTCTGAGCAAGAGGGCAAGTCTGGAACCCGCAGCCTACACTGTAGGCGAACCTAATCTCGAGTGAACCCCCAATTGAGAGATAAGGCCGCTGGGGGAATGGGGTTCCTGTGATCAGGCAGGGAACCAGACTGCCCCAGTGGTGTTCTCCAAACCCCCTAAGGGTGCAAGCTAGGGGAGCAGACTTGTTACCGTGTCGAGCCAGTGAACTCAGAGCCCAGATTGCTGCCTTTTTGCCCACATCTGCTTGGTGACTGGCTGGCGGAGCCGGTGTTCTGCAACCCTGGCTGCTGAGGAGGAGGAGCAGCAGTGACTCAGCTGCTGAGACTCAAGTGCGATGAAGTAAGACTCTGGGCCATTAAGACAATACAAGGCCAGGACCAAGTTCCACAAAGGAAATGCCTGAGAGCCACATGTAACTCCCAAGCTGTTTGGCCACCTCTGATTGAAATGATCTAAATGTGTTTTGTGAGGTGAATTAGTTAGCACTCAACACATCCCTTTGAGGTAGGTCAGGGGTGGGGAACCTCAGGCCCGGGGGCCAAATGCAGCCCACCACAGGTTTCTTTGTGGCCCCTTTCCAGATCCTGGATCTGGCCCCTGGATCCAGTTCCTATCTCTGACCACTGGAAAACTGAGCTCAGGGTAAGGGAGCAGAGATGAAGGCAGGCCCGCAAAGACAGGGGACAGACTCCTGGCACAAATCCATGATCTGGGCCCAGCTTTTCTTGAGTGCACCACTTTACAGCTCCCACCCCCAACGTCTATGCGGCCCTCCGAGCTTCAACACATTTTCAAAGTGGCCCCCAGGAGGGAAAAGATTCCCCACCCCAGAGGTAGGTCGTCCTCCTTCTCTTGATGGGGAAACAAAGTCACAATGAGGGTAAGGACATGTCCAGTCACGCTGAGATTTCGGACCCCAGATTCCAGCCCTGTCCCTGACTCTAACCACTGCCTCCCTCCCATGTCAGATTTAGGCCACAGTGTAGCTAGCTTTGTTGACTTCACTGGGAATGAATGCAGCTTAGGCTAAGCAAATTCAACAGGCACAGGAGACAATAAACTTAGGCTGGTCTCCAGCTACATAGCTGGCTTCCATCCAGCTACTTTCATCCATGGTCCCTGCTTCAGCGAGCAGGGTGTAAAGAAAACAATCTACCTTGCTAATGCTTTGGATCGGGGACGTTGCTAGCAATTAATCTGAATGTAAAGTGTCTCAGTGCTGTCCGTGTATGTGCCCCTCCCTGCTGACTCAGGGAGCTCAACTAATCTCCCGTTAAGGAAGACATTTCACTTTTGCCTCCATGTGGAACAGTGACAAGGAAGAATGGCAATCAGGGGGGCATAGTTCTTCAGTAAAGCTATTTTTTATCTTCCCTCAGATAGAAGCGGAGGTTGCGAGGACAGTGGTTGATTTAATTGCACTCATTTGTCACCCCTTAAGAGCAGCCAAACTTTGCTTGGGATGAGAAAACAGCAAGAGGTGGCAGGGTCCGTGCTGCATTCCAGAGGAGAGTCAGTGCAGCAATTTATTTATGAAATTCCTTGGGGTGAGGGAGGAAACAGCACAGAGGTCCCGGCGCTGCAGACTGGCTTGAAAATAATAATACAAGGCACAGAAAAGTTAGTGCAGGAGAAGAGGGGAAGTCAGATCCTTAAACTGCAGGGAAACAATTAGGGAACTGCATTTAGAAGGTAGGGGAGGGGGTGGGGGCACATAGGTACAAAACCCCCCCGCCCAAAAAAAAACCCCTTCTCTAAGCAAAGTGGTACCCAATTGTTCTCTGTGGCCACGGGCTTGATTTGAAAGAGAAAAGATTTTGGCTGAACACTAGGAATCTTCAGATCCTAGGCCACATCCAGCTTTCCTCCTTTCTTCCAACTTGTGGCATAATTCATAGGCTGAGGCAGACAGGGCACCAAAGTGGAAGGGCAGTGGGGGTGGGCCCACTGGAGCAGGAAAGCAAGGTGCGCTGGAGCAACTGGGTCTGCTTGCTTGCAGAGCACTCTGGTGGTCCTACTAGGCGTCACATACCCCATAGCATGCCCAACTACAACTGCCACCTCTTGCCGTTTGACCCTGAGGTTCCCTTAGCCAAAATGGGAGTCTTGGGGTCAAACTGTGAGAAGTGGCAACCCTATGCCAACCTAGTGGGCCCTCTATTTCACTTCCCTGCTGCACCCCATCTTTCCATGCCCAGCCCACGGCCCATTCTAACTAGAAGGATAGTTGGACAATGGGATAACTTGACAAGGATTGCTGTGGAGTCCTTGTCACCTATTTAAAAATAGGTTAAACATCTCCCAGGGACAGCTGGTTCTGCTTAAGGAAAGGGGGGTGGCTGAGATGACTTTTAAGTTTTTAGAATACTTTCCAGCCCTAAAACTCTCTGATTTATCATCATGCATTTTACACTCACCCCTGGAAGCTAACTATGTTATTACCTAGTTTGACAGGAATCCTGATTGTTTTAGTCACCCGTATCAGTGTCTTTTTAGTTGGATCTTCATACTCAGCGCACAGCATCCCCATCCCACCAACTCCTCCCCAGCTTGCCCTACCTAGATGGTAGATCCTGCTGCTTTCATAGAATCATAAGAATTTGATGTTAGAAGGGACTTCATTCAAGGGTCATTTAGTCCATCTAGGTGGAGGGTATCCTGCCTGAGGGAAATGGGGCTGGACTAGATGACCCTTCTAGTTCTATGGTTTTATGAATGATGGGGCAGGGAAGCAAAATTTATAGGGAGAGACTTAAGGAGCATCTCAAACTCATGAATGTATCCTTGTCTCTCCTGATGCCCACTTTCCCCTTCTCGCCCCCTCCCTTGTCACCCTGAGGCCCTTTTCACATGGGCCACGGTGGGGGTGGGGGCAGTACTACTGGGGGATCCGTTACACAGGCACACACCCATCTCCACGCGCAGAGCAACCACCATTGTCACCAGTTGCTCCGTGCACGGGAGATGGGTGGAGCGTGGGAGCACGTGTGCACCCCCACCCACCAGCTGTGACGGTCACACAGGCGCCCCTCCCCCATGCCCATGCAGAGGATCGGCATGGGTGTGTGTGAAAAGGGCCTTAGACTGTAAACCCCTTGGGGTAGGGACTTATCTGCAACTATTGATTGTCCAGTGCCAGATGCGCTACTTACGTTACATAAATAAATAATGAAACAAAGACAAGGTGAAGAGATAAGAATAGAAGAAGTGCCAGACAAGACTGGGTCAGATCATTGGTCCATCTAGCCCAGCATCCTGTCTCTGATAATGGCAGCTTCTGTTGCTTCAGAGAAGTGCATAACAAACCATAATGGAGAGCTCCATCTTTGTTACTCACTCCCAGCCCCCAAGAATTAGAGGGTAAAACCAGATATGACGGTGGCCTGCTGTGACCCAGGACCCACCCACACATGTGTTCACGCACCGCCAGATCTTAAAAGCCCAGGGCAGGTAGGTGCCTAGCCCAGGCTGCCTCCTCAGAAAATCTCCAAGGATGCAGCCCAGGCCAAAGGCTGCCCAACATGGGCTGGCACATGCGTTTCCTTCAACTTCCCTGTCTCAGGGCAGGGGCCGCCACAGCTGAGCGCCATGGCTGTCCATCATGGCGGGGCACTGGGAACAGGGCAGGGTCAACCGCCTACACATCTGCTGATCTTCCCACCCTGCCCGAGGTGTGCGGGCAGCTGGACAGCTCTCCGGCCGCGGGCACATTCGTTTGGTGCCCCGAACCGGAGAGAGGTGGCCGCTGTTTCCCAGGCTGAGCCAGGGAGCCACCACACTGCCTCTACGTCTGTTTTTACCCAGAGTTTAAGTACCATTATCGGGAGAAAGTATTAGGTGCTACGTGTAGCAGAAGAAGGTGTAACAAGAACCAACGGCTGGAAGACAAAGCTGGACAAATTCAAATTAGAAAGAAGGCACTTTTTTTTTTTTTTTTTAAATGGTGAGTTAACCATTTAAATGGTGATTAACCATTGAAACTCCTTGCCAAGGGAGAGGATGGCTTCTCGGCAGTCTAACTTAAGACAAGTTGCTGTTCTCAAAGATGCACTTGATCTAAATACAGTTTAATGGACTTGATCTAGTAATAATGTGTTCACTGATGCCCCCTCTACTGTCCTTTCCTACAGGGTTCCCTTCTTCTCCCCAGCAACTAAGCTAAGTAAGTCAACTTTGTGACTGTATCTTTTTTTCTCCCTATGTTCCCCTTGTCTTTGTCTCCCCTCCCCTGTCTCTCCTAGATTGTAAGCCCCTTGGGGCAGGGACCTATCTCTAATTAATTATTGTTAAGTGCCAGGCACATTGCATGTGCTATATAAAATACTTACTAATAGCTGTAGGGAATCCAGTTGACTTGAACACACACATGGACTCAGACTAGAGGACCTCAAAGCTCCCTTTTGACTTTAAGAATATGTGAATTTCTAAACCAAGGGAGCAGAAGAGATAGGTCAGGACGGAAGGCAATGGGGTCAGAGCTGGATGCCAGGAATAACCCTTCCCCTATCTGCAGGATAGAATTGTTCAGCAAACGGGAAGCAGGTATTTTAAATTGGCTTCTTTTCAGGGGAAAGGGTAGCATCCTTCCTTTGGATGCCTCTCTAACAGTTCAGTCTCAGCCCCTGAAATCTGGTTTCTTTGAAAAGCCTGAAGTTAAACTTGAGGGGAGGCCCTGTTGTTCTTCTTCTCCAGATCAAGTCATTAGAAAATGCAGCCCCAGAACTTATATGATCTGAAGGAGGGAAAAGGAGCCCCGAAATCAGACCAGTTCCTGCTTTCAGTTACAGGCTTTGAAATCATGGGGGGGGGGGGGGGGGGGACAGGGCCATGTCAGAAGGACAAAGGGACTCTCCTTTCCTATTCCAGTGTGGCTGTGCCCCTTTTGAATGTTGTGTCTTCATAACCCTCAGAAGGTGGTATGACCACGCCAGTGAGGTGACACCCTTTTGATGTGGTCACACACACACACACACACACACTTTCAGAGCACTGTGACATCGTGGGTTAAAACACACATGATGGCGGCACGGTGGTGGCCCGACCCGGGGAGGAAAACTGTGGCGGATACGGTCCAGGCTGGGCTGCCTAACAAACGTGACCGCGGCTGGTCAGGCAAGTGAAAGAACAGATGTGCAGCCGGCCCCCAGCCCCCACCGTGACAGGCAGCCTTGGTGGCCAATGACAGGCAGCCATAGCAGCCCACCAACAGATGTGATAGTCCATTGTGGCCTGGTTGGGTAGGTATTAGCCTGGGCTATGACCTCAGAGGGTTTCCGAGGGCAATCCTAGGCCAACATCTGGTGGCACCTGCACAGATGTGCAGGTGAGGTCCGTGATAAAGTGTGCCACAGGGGGCGCTGTCACGTCTGTTTTTACCCCATGATGCTTCCTCAAGGGGCAGGGTCACATCAGAAAGGAGGTGGAAGAGCCTCTTCTTCCCAACCCTTTTAAACATAGTCCCACCCTCTGCCACCTCCTGAAGCACTGATTGTGGTGGACTTTCCCTTTAAAGGAAATGCTCCTGGATCTGATTGAAACTGACTGTTGCCAGTTGAACCTGGACTGTGAGAGATTTCGGTTGTGTACAAGAAATTTTGTTAAAATGAAGCTTTGTGAGTGGACTCACTGTCTCAAGAGACATTACACCGATCTCTCTGGGTTATCCAGGTGCCCTTGCGTAACCTGGAGAAACCATAGCTTTGCCTGGAGTTTGATGGTTCAAATCCAGAAACTTCAGGTCAAACCCAGAGGGGTGGTAAGGTAACTACGATTACCATCTCTCTCCAGGCTTTCACCTGGAGGGGTGAAGCCACATCAGAAAGGGGGAGGGGCAAAGGGGCTGCCATGACCCCTTCCGATGTAACCCTGCCCCCATATGGAGCATCATAACACTCCACAGTGGTAGGGCCACACTAACGGCAGCAGGAGAGTCTCTCTGAGCTTCCCCCATTCTGACATGTCTGCTCCCTGCCACCCTCAGAAGTCCCAGGCTGTTTTTACATGCGACGGGGGAAGGGTGTTGGCGGAAGGAAACACGCTCTCAACGCAATGCAGGTGTTACTTGTGTACAGCGCGACGTTTTGAACACGGTAGTGAACACCCAATGGACACCCGGAGAACACGGATTGTACTCACCATTTTGCCACAGGTTTATTTCCGGTGTTCACGATGAACACCTTTTCATCGTCGCGTGTAAACATGTACCGCATACTTCCTGTCACATGACTGAATTGAGTGCATCGGCGGGTATGGTGAAGTGGTTCCGGGGAGTGTATCCGGAAGTAGTTACCGCTGTGTTCGACGCGCCTTTTCTTTTAGATCGGCAAATTCATTAACCAGTAGCCGAAGGGGCCATCAACAGGAACAAAATAACAGTTGTTCACAATGGACGGGAGATCAAATGTGCCAACTGGCAGCAGAGGACGTGCCGGGAAAAATGGAAAGGTGAGGGGCCGTCCTTGGGAGACAGAGGAAACAAGAGTCTTCATCAGAATATGGGGTGATCCCGCTGTGCAGGAACTGCTCAGGAACTCTCACAGGAATGAGTCTATTTTTAGACAGATTTCCGAAGGTATGAGGCAACTGGGATTCGAGCGTGATATGCAGCAGTGTAGGCAGAGAGCAAAGGACCTCAAAAGGGGCTACAAGGAACTGAAGGACCACCAGAATAAATCAGGAAGGGGTAAAAGAACTGTTCCTTTCGAAAAAGAACTAGCTGAGATTTTTCACACAGATAAAGCCATTGAACCCAATGTACTCATTGGAAATTATGAAGATGCTATGCATGCCAGGCTTGAGGTAGAGCCACATGAATACCATCTACAGCAGTTACTAGTAAATGATAATTTGGAGCAGGGTGGGCTCATAACAGAAATGTCAGACTTAGTAATCAATCAAGAAACTGAGGATGGGGAGTGGACCTATGATGTCCTGGTGCCAGACACCGATTCAGATGAGACAAATCTTGAGGATTGTGCAAGGGGCAATCATGCTGAATCTCATCCAAGGAGGCAGATGGAGGGTACAGTTGCAGAGACAGGTGAGTTTCGTGTTATCTTTTTTTGACATGTGAATGCATGCCTTATGTTTCTATGCCATATGAATACGGTTTCTTGGACCTTTGCAAAGTGTGCGTCTGTGTGTACTGTGTTATAGTATGGGGGCCATAACTGCACAATTGTACCAAAAGAGCAGGCTTGCATCAGGCTTGTACTCTGTGGAGATATGAACAACTATGATCAGAAAATTATACGTATGTTCCTCAATTCACAACCCCCCACCCACCCCATCTTCATTAAAGGATAAAACCATGAATGTTTACGTAGATTTATTTCCAAGAACAGTGCATGAGAATTTCTGTATCCCATTAATTCCCCCCCCCCCCTTTTTCATCTTACTTTAGCACCTCCTGAACAGGATAATAACTCAGAAGAGGAGTTAGCCGATCAAACGCAGGTAGATGTCCCAGGAGATGTTGTAGAAAACCTGCATAATAGTTCACGGGTACCTGCACCTGGGGCCGAATGATCCAGACGTTTCTGTCAGAGGAGAAGGCAAAGGAGGGCCGACATAGTCGAAAGAATGGTCAGCAAGGCAGGGAAGCGGGCCGATACCCTTCTAGAGACAATACAAAATATGATGGCAGAGGAGCGAGATGCTGGCTGAGGATCAGACGCTGCGTCTAGACCTGCTGCAATCTGACAGACAGTTCTATAAAGACTTGCTTGATAGCACGGATTCAATGTGGGCAGATTTAAGAAATGAATTTGAAAAAGCTAACTGCATGCAGGAGCAGATTAATCAGCATCAGGATGAGGTGGCAAGGGAGTGTAAGGAGGAGCTGAGATGGGCATCAGATGCTGTACAGCACCTTGCCTGGGCCATATTGGAAACACGCCCACAGCTACGTTTCAGCAGACCATCCATGTGTATTTCCCCCACAGTATCAGCCCGCCAACCATGATATGCATTCAATGATCCCTAATTTCCATGCACAAATCCCTGAAGTTCATGCGCCAATCCCTGATATTAATGTGCCGATCCCTGATCTGCATGCACAAATCCAAAAGGGAGCTGCTAGTATATGCAGAGGTGCAGCCCATCCGTTTAGGGGACCGGCTGATATGTGTGATGCTGTTGATCAGGCAGCACACAAGCAAAAAAAATCTAGCACAGTATGCATGCAGCTGGGTGCAAAGAACCATGTTGCCCCCTCAGATGTAGTTGCTGAAACACCAGCTTGTGATGTCAATGCTCGTATGTTCCAAAAAACAGGTAGCATAGGGAAGCAGACCCATAATGTATCCACCTCTGTTTTGCCTGTTGCAGGTTCTGTAGCAGATGAAAATGGTGCTCTGGAAAGAAATGTTGTTAATCTTGAAAACGACAGTGCAGTACCCACAGCCCCAAGAAGAACCAAACAACAGAGAAAAGAGCTCAGTCGTTATGATGCCTAGAGGGGCATATGCACAGCTGCACTTTACAAACCATATGTTTTAAGAAATTTAAAGCTAAGAGGCAGTCACTCCCCACAGTGTACACAGAGCAGTAGAATATGTTAGAAACAGCACAGCGTGGTCCATAGGTTGTTTAGGTTGAAAGAAAAATATAGCAAATACTTATGAACATGCAGTTTCTACCTGTAATTATGCCCTGTTATTTATGTAATAACATTTTTTCAGATATTCAAAATTTAAAAAAATTAAAATTTTGCAGGAAGGTTAAATATCTCTAAGTTGTGTTACATCCTGCGCCTTGCATGTCCCTTGGTTTGTTGCTACAAAGCTGTGCTTGTTGTTGGTAATGTGCGCATGTTGAACAATGTGTTTATAGTTGCTTCATTTCAGGTTCATCATCAAGTAATGTTTTGTATCTAGTTTCTATTGTGCAAGAAATAAAGGATTTCTTTTTTTGCAGTCCTAAATTGCCCAGTAGATTCCTACTGCATGCGACTGTTGTGAATGTGTACGTCACCAGTGCAGCGTATCAGCGTGTGCATGTTTGTGAAATGTCCAAGAGCATATTTGTGTTTGTGCTGGAGATCGAAGTGTGCGAGGCAGTGTAAGTACTGTGAGTATGTGTGTGAGCTGATGGACTGGCAGCTCACGCTACAGAGGACTGATAGCCCCCCAGGGACTTAAAAGAAGTCACCAGCTTGGTGTCAGGCAGTCGATCAGTTGCTCTAGCAATGCAAAGTAAGTACAGGAGAAGTAAAGAAAGGTAACAGAGCAATATGTCAGAGCAATGCCTTCTTTATTCAAACATCATCAAAAACTATTCACAATAACAAAAAACATGGTAATGCGTATTAAAAACCAAGAAACGTGTAAAACACAGAACAATGACTTAGTGCCATGACAAATAATATTTTTTTAGGAAAAAAAAATACAATACTTTTATAAAATGGAAAACTAAATAGGTAAGAAAGTGATACAGTTTTCCAAAAAATAATCATTTACAAGACATTTATGTAGTGCCAAATAATAATCTGTAAATAATAATAAATCAAATACTTAGGTAAACTTAAGAAATATTACAGAAGTAGAACAAACAGTTTAATCATATGCAGAGACATGTAATACAAATAATAAAATGTGTGCCAATATAGAGCATAATATAATAAATAGGAAAGACAAAGACTAAGGTGCAGTCATGCGGTAACTCAGGGCAGTCCTTGCCATCGGCCTCCTCTGCCACGGCTCCAACGTGCACGTTGCGCTCTGGAAAGCTCATGAAGCCTGGATTGCAGCCCCGCAATCGCAGCAGCATTTCTGTGCACCATGTTTATGATCATTTCGATCCGCTCACTCAAGCTGCACAGCGTATGCCTCGTTAGTTGACCTGTGAAATAAATGTTGAAGGGGGAAAAAAAGGAGACCGTTTACATGCAGTATTGAACTTCCCACACAGATGGAAGGTACAGGAACGTAAGTTTCAACGCACCATTACATGCATTTGCAGGCACTTTAAAATTCAGATACTGAATGTATAGAAATTAATACTTACTTTGTAGCTCCAAAACATTTTGAAGTAGATCGACGGTAGCAATGAGCACCCTCAAATCCTCTGCAATCGCGGCAATCAGCTGGGGGATGTTGGGACCTGTAAAAAACGCCAGAGGCAGTGTAAGCACTTTTCGAACATGGTGGTATGTGGGGATAGTATGGACTATGAATTGAATTCCATGTATTAACTGCAGTAGGAAGTGATGTACTTTGTCCTGGAGTTCGGAATCCCGCCATTTCCTCTCTCCTCCACACCACAGTAGCCAGGCCGCCGTCACACAACGTGCATGATCCGTGATCCATGGTCAGTGCGTCTTCCCAAAAATTAAAGGCACAGTCTGTGGTTAAACTCAGGACACACTACACAAACATTGTTTTAACTCTGCTAGCAAGGGAATCACAAACTGCTCAAAGTGCAATAAATGGAATCAATGGTGACATTACCGAGGCATTGCTTAACATTTTAAGGAAACATTTTAAGGAAAAGGGGAATCTAAATGCGAACATTGCAAGGCAATCCATGAAAATTGTGCAGCAAAATGTTCATTCTCTCCCTGACTTTGCTGCCTTTTTTTCTCTCAACATCTGCGTTACCCGCAGGAAAGATAGGGATTGGTTGAAGGTACCGTGGTGGGTCTGGGTTGCGTAGGCAGGCACTATTTGTCCTGCATATGTTGTGCACTATGCATGCTGTGCATATTACCACTGGTGAAAACTCTGTCCTGATGTCCAAGCGACCCATCACACATCTCCAAGTTCCTTTCATAATCCCAAATGATCTTTCAACTATTGTTCTGGCGCTACTTAGCTTCTGGTTAAAAAATATTTTCTCTGAGGTGTTTTCCTTTCTATATGCATTCATCAAGAATGTACGTAGAGGGTAAGCTGGATCACCTATTATGACAGGCCTTATATCTACTCCATCTACAGTGACCGGTCGCTAAGGTCCAAAGTTGCCAAGCTGCAGGCGTGAAATAAGTGTTGACCTTCTAAATATTCTGGCATCATGAGCACTGCCAGACCAGCCAGCCACAACATCAGTAAAGCAGGCTTTGTGATTCACCAAAGCCTGAAGAACAAGGGTGTTCACACCTTTTCTGTTTATACATTCTTTTCCTGCATCAGGGGGGCAAAGTATCTGCACATGGGTTCCATCAATGGCGCCGAAACAATTGGGGAAACCTCTCCTCTCGAATCCAGCAATTACTTTCTCTGGCTCTACTAGATGGATTAATTACCCATTCAAGTAGCTCTTCCTTAATAGCAGTACACACTTCCACAAATTTTTTTGCTGCTGTTGCTGTCCCAACACCGAAGGTATGCCCTAAGGACCAAAAACTGTCAGGAGTAACCAACTTCCATAGGGCAATAGCTAGCCGTTCGTTCTCCGGTATGCTGCTCCTCATAACCGCGTCCCTTTTCTTTATTCGGTGCTTTATGCAGTCAAGAAGCTCATAAAATACGGTTCTGTTTATTCTGAAGTTGGCTTCCCATTGCTCTTCAGTCCAATTCATAGCAACTGTCTCCCACCACACAGAGGACTTGGATGACTGCCATTGAAGTCTCATGGTAGACTTCACAACTACTGCGCCCTCAACAACCGCTTGTACACCATCCAAAATATCTATGACAGCTGTCAGTAGAATAGCGTTCCTTCTTTTAAATCCCCGAAAAGGTCTCCTTGTCATATCATTTAGAGAGCAGCGGGATGGGAATAGTATCACGAACCGCTGCCGTGACATTACCTTAAGGAGGATTAGACTGATCCTGATCCATGTTCTCAACATAAACAGCAAAGACATCTGCCTAATGCATCGCAAACAGGCTATTGCCGTGTCTTGCACTTGTACCAGGTGCATGGCTGTAAAAACAGCCCTTATATATAGGCAATGGAGATCGTTTTGAGCGTACATTATGCCAGAAAAAATTAACTGATTATAAAAAGGCGCGATTCTCCCAAGTCCCTATCTCCATATGGTCCTGTCAAACTCTCCTTACAGTGATTGGTTGATAACGTGTCACTCATACCTGGACCCGCCTCCAGCGTTCTACGTCTGACGTGAATACGCACACTTCCAGAACTGCAGAAGACGACGTGATATCATCCGGGTATTCAAGATCAACACGCGATCTGGCTGAACACACACCTCAACACTCGACCACGTCATGTATAAAAACGGGCCTGTACTCAGGTGTGTTTACTTCGTGTCCATAAACACCCCAGTAACACCCTTCCCCCGTTGCGTGTAAAAACGGCCCCAATTTCTCTGGGCTACTAAGACTTCCCTGGAAGACCTGGAGAAATCAGGGCTTCTCAAAACCCTGAGTCAACCCTAGGCAGAAACCCGCAATCACTGCATTTGCCCCTGATAGGGGTGGGACACCAGGGCAATTACCGGGTACCGGATTTACCGGATACCGATTTTCAAAAAGCCGGATTCCCGGATTAAATCCGGTATACCGGTACCGGATTTATTCCATTGATTTCAGTGGGGAACTGTCCCCATTGAAATCAATGGAATAAAAAAAATTCCCCCCCCTCCCCCTCCCAGGCTGTGCGGGTGGAAGGGGGGGCACCCCCACCCACCCTGCCCAGCCTGGATTTAAACAAAAAAATTCCCCTAAGTGAGTGTCTGACCCCTACTGCGGCTCCGGGCCACCGCCGGCGATCCAGAGCCAGCCCAGCACCAGCGTCCATGTCCAGCAGCAGCCAGTAAGTAAGTACCGGTACTGACTGATCCCTGAGGTGGGGTGGGGGTTTAACACCCCCCCACCCCACCCCACCCCACCCCAGGGATCACCCTAAGTACTTCCCAGTTCCCAGGGATCGCCTACCTTGAGCTGCGGGTGGCAGCAGCGGTGGTCCAGTGGCTTCAGCGCCGGCTGCGGCTGCCAGCTTCAGCACGCTAGTAGAACTTCTGGGGAACACCGCCGCCACCCGCAGCTCAAGGTAGGCGATCCCTGGGAACTGGGAACTACTTAGGGTGATCCCTGGGGTGGGGTGGGGTGGTGTTAAACCCCCACCCCACCCCAGGGATCAGTCAGTACCGGTACTTACTTATCGGCTGCTGGACACTGGTGCTGGGCTGGCTCTGGGTCGCCAGCGGCGACCCGGAACCCGGTAGGGGTCACAATTTTTTTTGGTGCTGGCCAGGCTGGGCAGGGTGGGTGGGTGGTGTCCCCCCTTCCACCCGCGCGGCCTGGACTCGAGGAGGGAAACACGGTTTTTTTGGTGGTTTTTTTTTACATTGCGGCCATTCATTTGAATGGCCGCAATGTAAAATAAATAAATCCGGTACCGGGAATCTGGTAAACAGGCCAGATTACCGGGTTAATCCGATACTGCCGGTACACCAAAATACCGGCAGTATCGGATACCGGATGATCCGATAGTCCCACCCCTAGTGACTAATGGGGGAAACGCAGTGAACATGGGTCCCTGACCCTAGGTAACTCTTGTAACACACATGTAACTAACTACATTGCCTTCAGGCTGTGCCTGAGACGACAGGTTGGGCCCCGCTGCTTTTCAAGGTCCAAAGGAGAGTAGAACCGCATTCCCTTCCTCTCCTAGAGCTCTCAGTGTTTTCAGCAAAGCAAGCCCTGCTTGACGCATGCGTAGACAAACAAAAGAGGAAGATGTTCTTTTGCTCTGGCCTAGCCTAATCAAACAGCAGCCCTGACGTCACCTGGGTGTCACTGCTACAATAATGCTCAGACTGTTCTTTCAAAAGATCCTCGCTGGCTCTTTTAAGAGGCTCATTTTTAAACTAAGTCTCGTTTTTTTCCATTGTGGAGATGGAGGAAGTCTCAGTTTTGGACACTTTGTGCTGGCAAGTCGGGAGGCTTGAGATGAATTATGTGTGATGTTTGCACAAAGCGGACGTGCTAAGTATTCTGTCTGGGCAGCCTTCAAAAGCAGAGCTAGAATAGGTGCAGGGGCTGCACCAAGAGCCCCAGGTGGCAGGGATCATGCATGTTCTGGTGCTGCTGCCCCCTGCTGCTGCCCCCTGCTGCCTCTCCCTCGTGTCCAGTTTGCAGGGGGCGGGGCCTGGCAGTGCCCGGCAGTGCCCAGCAGTACGATCTTCAAACAGGGTGTGGTTATACCGCCCTCAGTTAACTGCCGTAGCCATTAATTGGAGTCTCAGTAAAGTATAGCTTCTACGTAACCTCTTACATGGAAGCAAAGAGAGATAAGACTCAAAACCAAAAGAATTCTTATAAACTGAATATCCAGGAACAACCTTCCACATCTTTATTGCCACAAGATCATCTTGCCAGCCAATATCAATAAGCCTTTGTTTGATCAAGCTTACTTGTTGTGCTGGAGTTTTAGTCAATAAATAAAAAAAGGAGAACCCAGCTTTAGCCATAATGAGAGTGATCTGATGTATCCAAGTGTATGAAGGCACACGGACATATTCCAGCTGTTCCATTAAACATAAATGTGTCAAGCGCAAATGATTTGCACTACAAAGTTTGACCCAGTATTTCAGAGTTGCAATAGATGATAAAACTTACACTGAGTCCACTCCTAATTTGGCTCTACAGCAGCTCCTGGGACACTTCTAGGGACCATCAATAATTGCCTCAAGAAGTTGTTTTGCACTACTTCCAAGATATTGCTACCTACACTAGACATAATCTCGGCTGCATATAGCAATTGAGCCTACGTTTTAGCCTTATAAACGCACAAAACTGGGGCCACTTTGACATATTTATAGGTTGCCGCCAATCTAGAGATTCCTTTTGTGGAGCAGGTCGCTTTTATATGTATTGACATCCTATGTCTTTGCCATGATCCATTACTCAATATGGCTACACTCAAGTAAACATATGCGTCAGTTGGTGTCCATCTGATTGCCATTTAAAATTTGGTGTTCTTTCCCAATCACCATAATTTGTGATTTCCCATAATTCATCTCAAGATCATTTTTTTGCAATAGCTACTAAACTTAAATAGCAACTGTTGTAGCCCTTTTCTCGTTTGGGACAGCAGTACGATGTCATCTTCATACATAAGAATCGATAGTGGCTGATCTTTCACTTTAGGTGGTAGATGATTCTACTTCATCTATTTCTTCAACCAGATCGTTAATATACAAATTAAAAAATAATGGGGCAAGGACACACCCCTGTCTAACCCCAGAAGTCATAGGGAATGATGGAGATATAATTCCTTTGAGTCATACCTCACTTTCGCACATGAATTCTCATGCATCAGGATAATTGTTTCTAACAGCTGAGTATTAATTCCTAAAGTTTGAGTTTTACCCATAGTTCCTCTCGATTAACTGAATTAAATGCTTTTCTTAAGTCTATGAAAGCCAGAAACAGCTTCCCTCTCCTAATAAATACATATTTATTGATCAGATGAGCCAAGATGAAGACATTATCTATCGTTGACTTATGGTGTTGGAAACCTGCCTGTTACTCTGCTATTAAGTCATACCCTTGCATCCAGGTTTCCAAACGTTTAAGAAGAAATGTAGAGTATATTTTTCCAATGACTGGGATCAAGCTTATTGGCCTATAACAAACCAGCCTATAACAACCCATCCTCCTGCTACCTGGCCTCCCCTCCTGCCCCAGCCACCCCTGTGCTCTCCCACCCTGGCCTTCCCACTCCTTCATGACTCCACTCCCCTGTGCCCACCCTTGCCCTGGCAACCCCTGCAGCCACCCAACCTGGCCTTCCCACTCCCTTGCACCCCCATTCCCATGTGCCAACCCTACCCTGGCAATTCCTACTCCCTTGGGCACCCCCATCCCACCCTGACAATCCCGACCTCCTCTCTGCCCCAGGGAAGGGAAGGAGGATTCTATTCCATCTTCTGCACAAAGGCCTATCTGAACCTAGCTGCACCCCAAGCAGCCTTCTAGGGTGTTAACAAACTAGACTCTAGCCCACACCAGGGGGAGCATGTCTGGTTGGTGATGTCCACCTGCCTGTTTATTAGGTGTTTCCCCCTCCATTACCCACAGCCCCCACTCACAGCAGGGTCTCAGAGAATGTGGAGCCCACCGTGTGGACGAATACAGGCTAACGTGCACCCAAGTGTCTGCGTCCTGCCAGTTAGGCAGCGCCTCCACACGTACAGGTCCACCAGCACCAGAGAGTCATGGGCCAAAATCCTAGAGCATCTGAGGAGCGACTGCTTCCTGCCCCTCTCTCCGCTCTACCTCTCCCTGGCACTGCCAGGGGGGCTGCCTGCAAGCACATGAAATACATGCAGGGGGCTGCCCATTTATTAGGCTGGATCCGCTAAACATCTGAGTGTGGGCTGCACGGACCGAACATGGACTCCAGCGGACTGTCTCATTTGAAAACACCTTACACCCTTAGAAGTTTGGTGTCATTTGTAGCTGTGGAGCATTTAAATCAAACTAATCCATGCCCTGTGATACTACTCTGCAGAGTGCTCCCCTGTCAGAAAGGATGAGTGCATGCTCTAATTATGGAAGCAATTGCTGTCATAATGGCCTGATGCAGTGAGTCACTGGAGATTAACTAGGCAAACTTGGTATCATCCCACTAATAATATTTGGGTGGCACGCGTTCAATGCAAAAACAGTAATTCATTGTTCTCAGTCAGGGCAACCCAGGAAGCAGCAAGGCAGCCAAAAACACAAGCCACCCATCGTAATCCTTCCACTACAGCTGCCTCTGCCTGGTAGGACCTTGCCTGGGGCTGATGTCTCTTACATAGCTCCTCTGGCTGCCTTCCAGGCTACTGTCAGGCAATAGGGCATGCAGTGTAGGGCCTGTAAGTAACCTTGAAAAATTCCCACAGGGCTGGAGGTTTTAGCAGAGATGGATTATTTTCTTCTAGCAGTAGCTGGAAGAAAGTTAAATGCACAACCACTCTTCATTATAAACAGGGGACTGCTGAAGCCCCGATTTTGAGGGAACCGCTTGAGCTACATTTGTGAAAATTTATCCATGGCTATAAGTTCACATGATCTTCATATCCACGAAGTTTCAAAAAGATCCATCAGCAAAATAAAATGTTATGACTGTTTAAACGTTAATTGGTTGTGGTCAAAATGCAGACGTCCTCACGATTTTGAATCGTCAATATCTCCTCCCCCTTCATGAGTTGAACCCCCAAATGGCACAGGCTTTGAGCATAAGATCAATAACAGCTGCTTCTGTAATATGATACTCATTGGTGCAGCCTAAATCGAGTTATTAATAATGAAAAAATTGGTTCTGCAGGCTCGCACATGCGCAGTTCACGACCTGCTCACCGCCCAAATACACCCAAAGTTACCGGAGTCCACTTGCAAATCATGTATGTATCAGAAGTCCGCTCTGTGAGATCAATATCTCCTCCCCCTAGATGCGCTGAGCCCCCAAACGTCACAGGCTTCCAGCATCAGATCAATAAGAACTTCTTCTGTAATATGATATTGATTTGTGCAGCCGAAACCGAGTTATTAATAATGAAAAAATTGGTTCTGCAGGCTCGCACATGCGCAGTTCACGACCTGCTCACCACCCAAATACACCATAAGAAATCACGATTTTGAATAATCAATATCTTCTACCTCTGGATGAGCTGACCCCCCCCAAATGTCACAGCCTTCGAGTATGAGATCAAGAACAGCTTCTGTAATATGATAGTGATCAGTGGAGCCAAAATGGAGTTATTAATGATTAAAAAATGGTTGCGCAGGCTCGTACATGCGCAGCACAGCATACCCAAAGTTACGTGAGTCCGCTTGCAAATCACATATGTATCAGAAGCCCACTCTGTGAGATCAACAATATCTCCTCCCCCTAGATGCGCTGAGCCCCCAAACGTCACAGGCTTCCAGCGTCAGATCAATAACAACTGCTTCTGTAATATGATAGTGATCGGTGGAGCCAAAACAAATTTGAATCATCAATATCTCCTCCCCCTTCATGAGTTGACGCCCCCAAATGTCACAACCTTCGAGTATGAGATCAATAACAACTGCTTCTGTAATATGATAGTGATTGGTGGAGCCAAAACAGAGTTATTAATGATTAAAAAATCGGTTCTGCAGGCTCGTGCATGCTCAGTTCAGCAGCTGCTGACCGGCAAAACACAGCTCGGTTCTGCAGACTTGCACATGCTCAGTTGAGCAGCTGCTGACCTGAAAGGTACGTGACTCTACTTTTTACAACTTTATGAGAAGGCCACTCCGTCACAAAGAGTTTAATTTAAGCTCTACACTACTACCCAGTTTCATGCCAATTACAGAGCACCCCGCTTCCCGGCTCTTGGAGAGGGGAGAGCAGTGGAGTCGAGAGCCGGGAAGCGGGGCAATCTGTAACTGGCATGAAACTGGCTAGAGCTTAATTAAAGTCTTTGTGATGGAGCTGCCTTCTGATAAAGTTGCGTGCTTTTAAAAAGTAGAGTCATGCAACTTTCCTTAAAACACACCATAAGGAAAAGTGCGTGACTCTACTTCTTAAAAGCATGCAACTTTATCAGAAGCCAGCTATTGAAATCACGTGCGTTTATCACAAGCTCTAGCTGTCCTGCCCCCAAGACCAACCGCTCGGGAAGAAGGAGGAAGCCAGGTGGGCATGGGAAGCTCCACTCAGGGCACTGGGCTTGCCCAGTGCAGAGGATCAGGTGCAAAGATGGGGCATCGGGCAGGCACAGCCCCCAGGGTGGGGACCAGATGAGACACGACGGGCAGGCGGGCTCAGATTCAGTCAGTCCCCACCAGCGCAGCCCGGGGACTCCGAGCCCAAGTAGCCTCCCAGGAGCCCAGCCGCTGCCGCTCATGCTGAAGCCGCTTACCTCTCCCCCTGCAATCACCACCACCCCCTTTCTCATAAACGTCCTCTAAAATTTGCATATCTGGCCAGTGACCACCGTATGTGTGGGTGGGGCTTATTGGCTAAGGGGCTGGGCCTTATGTCCCCCTTGGGGCAGATTGAAATGCTGGAAAGCATGCTTACTGGCTGCTGTGACTGACGAGGAAGCCAATCAGGCACCATGGCTATTTCTGTGAGTGCCCTCTGTAGGACTGGGCTGGCACCGCACCCCTGCCCCCTTTCTCCATACTATAGCAATGATGGCACAAATGCTCCAGTTGCCAACAGGGTGCGGCTATCACTGCCTGCGCCATCAGACAGTAAAAGTGGTAGCTTCCAAATGGGCAGAGCCCTCGGGAGGCCTCGGGGGTAGGGTGGCCATACCTCCCCTTTAAAAGAGGACACTTATGAAAAATACATGTCGCAGGGCTGCATTGGTTCCAGTGCAGCCCTGCATCATGTATTTTTCATAAGCATCCTCTTAAAGGGGCGGTATGGCCACCCTACTCGGGGGCCTGTTCATGAATCCGCCTTTAGTTTTCAGAGTGTAGTGGGAGTTGTGTGGAGGGCGGCACTAGGTTGAAAATGATGAGCAGCACAGAGAGTGTACGTACGGTACACTGCTACCTGGGAGCAGGGTTTCACCTGGAGATTCAGCATTTCGACCCAGAGGCTCCAGGGAAGCGCAAATTTCCCAGTCAGGGAAGTCTGTGGCTAGCCTGGAGAATAGGGGCTTTGCGGGGGGGGGGAGTGACCATTCAGAAAGGGAATGGGCTGTAGGGGCTTCCCCACCCCCCCTTCCCACATGGCTTCATCCCTATGAAGCACCATGATATTACAATACTTTGCAAGGGTGAGGTTACATCAAAAGGGGGGGGGGGCAATAGCTTTGCTGCCCTGCACCCTTTCTGATGTGCCCCCCCCGACCCCTGCAGAGGATTGTGATGTCACAAAGCACTACAAGGAGCATGGTTACATTATGAAGGACATAACAGACCCCTTGCCCTGCTCCCTCTGATGTGGGCCCTAAAGCTCTGGGTTTCCTTCTGGAGGCCTGAGGGAATACCAGGGGGTCCCTCATCAGGGCTGGCCTTACCTCAGGACAACCCGGGGTGACTACTCTGGACCTGCTCTTTCCAGGGACCCCTGTTTTAGCCAGTGCAGGGTGTGGGCCCCCCCCACTTCCTCCCAGTGAGGCCCCCCCATTTCCTCCCAGTGAGGCCCCAAACTTAACCCCGTTTAAGGTCCCACAGAGGATGCCCCAAATTGGGATGGGGCCACCAAGGGTCCCACATCTTATCTTTGCCCTGGGCCCTGCAAATTCTAAGGATGGCCCTGTCCCTATTGGAAGAGAAGAAGGGACAAGTCTATGGCTGTGTTCTCACCTGCGGCAGCGGTGGCAGCAGCAGGCGGGGCGAGGGAAGACGCGGCAGCGCAGAGGAGCCGGCCAACGGGAAAAGAGCTGGTGTGAATGGGGATCTGCCGCAGCTTCTAGCACGCATGTCAGAGAGCAAAATCCTACCCTGACATGCGCGAGAGAAGCCGCGGCAGATCCCCGTTCACACCAGCTCTTTCCCTGTCAGCCGGCTCCTCTGCGCTGCCGCGTCTTCCTTCCCCCCTCCCGCTGGCGCCACTGCCGCCGCAGGGGAGAACACAGCCTTCGCTACAGCGGGTTGCTACAAACCGATAGAATACTGTAGCTCTCTCTAGCTCCCAGACCAAGCAAAGGCATTCTAGCCTAGCCAGTAGGGATGGGACTCTGGGCAAAACTTCAGTCAATTTCGGTTTCGGTTCTCATGTATTTCAGTTCTTTTTCGGTTTCGATACTATCGGATCTTTTGCATTGATTTTTGTACCAGATTTTTAACATTGCATTTTTTCAATAGGGGACAAACCGCAATGTTAAAAATCTGGTACAAAAAAATCAATGCAAAAGATCCGATAGTACAGAAACCGAAAAAGAACCAAAATTTCGGATTAGTCCAAAATGGCCATTTTCGGGTACTTTCGGTTTTATCCGAAACCGAAATTCCCATCCCTACAAGTCAGTGTCCCCACCCACCAGATTCTCTAAGTCAGGGTGTGGTTGCTAGAGGGGTGAGAGAGAAACTCCATTTGCCTGCTAACAACTTTGCATAAGCTCCATCCATTGGAGACATGTTCACGGTCCCTTTCATTACCCAACATGCTTGTCAGGGAGCAATCGGACAGTCAGCCTGAGACCGGTTGCTGTCTGCTGTGGATAGACTTCCTGCCTTGCCCTTTCATCTTAGGGACCGCTATGTGTATGTAGCCTGCACTTTGAAATACAGCTGTACAAAGCAACACAACTTATAACGCAGCTGGTGCAGAACACGGTGGTCCGCCTTCTGGCAAGGGTGGGTTTGCTAGATGCACATTGCGCTTATGCTTTGAACACTGCGCTGGCTTCCAGTAGCTTTCTGGCCACAATTCAAAGTACTGGTTTTAACCTACAAAGCCCTAAACGGCTTGGATCCAACATATCTGACAGTCCAATGCCTCCCCTGTGCTCCATTGTGATCCTTAAGGTCAGCCAAGAACAGCTTCCTGCTAATTCGATCATGGCACCAAGAGTGTAGTACAGCCAGGGCCCACAGCAAGGCATTCTCCTTAGCTGCCCCACAGCTCCAGAACTCGCCTTTCCTTGAAAGTTCACCAAAGCCCAAGCATCTTCCAGAGGCAGTGTATTTGACCAGGCATTTGGTGGGTGGAGATGGGCTTTCGAGGGGTGCAGGTCTGGCCTTAAGTAGGGCCAGTAGGGGCCATGTGGCCTGGGGCCTCCAATCAGAGGGGGACCCACAGGTCAGTCCTGGTAGTCTTAGTACTAGTGGTCCTGATGCCTCAGGGTGGGCTATTTATTGGGTGTGTGTGTCTCTCTCTCAGCCCATGACTGTCAGCCCCATGGGGTGGCTCTTCCTGTGGGGGCCTGCTTCCCCCCTACTGGGGTAGAGGAACAGGGCTCTGTAGGAAGCGGCTACGCCCGGGGCTGAGTGTCAGGCACAGGAACAGCACTGTGGCCTCTCCCCTGAATCCTGTCACACTCCTGGTGCTAAGAGACTCCATGGGCCAGTGATGTGGCCCTGGCAGAAGCCTGAAGAGCAGCAATGGCGTGGCAAGAGTCTGTGGGGATGAGGCATTGTGACTGCTCCTCCTCAGCAGGTGCTTCCTGAGGAGCCCTTTCCTAACTGGCAGTCTGGTGTGAGCAATCCCCAGGCTGCCAGTTGTTAAAGGGGTGGGGCTAGGGAGGACAGGGCCCCTGCATTTTATTTACACCCTGAGTCCCACAAATTCTAAGGACATCCTTAGATTCTTGTTGCCTTCGAGTGCTCCACACTGGGGCTTGCAGGAGCAAGTGCTTAATATTTAATCAGGTCAGCTCATCTGATGATGGGTGAAACAGGAGAGCAGGCGGACACGTTTGCGTGATGTGTAGGCGGGAGGCCCTTCTTTTCCTTCCGCTGGGTGTATCTCTCCTTTCTGTTTTGATTTCTTATCTTGAATCTGCTGCAGCTTGTTTACTGAACTCGAGTCTAAGGGTTGGTTCTCTGTACGACTCTGCCACGATGCTACTGGCAAGCCAGAGAGTGGGACCACTCTCATGCTGCTAGAGCCTCTCTCTCCCCACTTCTTGTACCTGCCAAGTGTCTGTACTGGTATAAATGAAATGGGCACAAGGGAGCCAGCTAGCCTATGCACAAGCACAGCAAGTGTGCCGGGTTCCAGGGATCAATTGACATCCTGCACTGATGTAAGCAAGGAGAACAGAGATTTGGAGCTTGTTTCGTGTGTAATCCTTGAAATGGCAAACTTGCTCCAGTCCCTGCTTATATCCCTTGTGGAACAGGCACAAAGAGCAGTCCAATGAGGAGGCTTGTCGGCATAAATCAACAGCTTGGCTACGTCCACACCAGCTGCTAACCCCCAGCTAAATTTCTTCTCCTCACAGGTTAACTCTCCAGTGGCCACATAAAAAGTATAAGGTAAAGCTTGGGGTCACGGTCTCTGGGTTAGTGTGTGATTAGTTACCACAGAGGTCATTTACCCCTGCGTAAGTGTTCATGTGGATGCTGGGTTTCTGGTAAGCAGTCCTCCAGCCACTCCCGCAAGCATCCTAGTTGGCTGCTCTGCTTACCAACGTTCTATGGGTTTTTCTGTCACATGGGACGTCCGGAATCATGTGTTAGGAGAACATGGTGACCTGTGTTTTTGGTAGGCTTGTGATAGTGGCAGTATGAGGATAAGCATTTTCAGGTGGCTGATGGGTGTTTGGGTGACTTTATCCTGGAGAGATAATAACCACACAGTGTACATTGTGTGCGAACACAACCTGCATGTAGAATCCTGCTTGGACTGGAAATTTGGACCTTGGCTAGGCCCAGTGCTGCCAGGCTCCTCCAAGCCTGTGTCCAGTGTGACTCTGGGTGGCCCCTCAGGACATAATGGTACTCTGTTAGGGGCAGGGCTGTGGTAGAAAAGGGGCAAGGCTACAGTGTTCCCTGTCCCTCTTCAACATGCCCCTGCTTCTTACAGAGCACTCTGTAGGGGGCAGGGCCTCTTGCAGATAGGGAGCCCAGCCTCACCCGGAGGGGGTTGGGAAGACAGAGCGCCCAACCAGACCCGCTGGGTCCCATCGGACTAAGGTTGGGGTGCAGCCCTCTAACCGAGTGTGCATCCTCACCCTGTAGAAGTGAATGCTCACAGTAGGATGATCACAGCACCTGTAGGTGGAATCAGAAGCCAGACAGGGGGCGGAGGGGAATCAAATGGGTCAGGGATGGATGTGCACCTCAACCCATACATGGAGGGCAGGTGCATCCCAGATTTTCCCCCGATGCTCTGTGTGGGCATGAGTGGGCGGCGCATGGGTCACAGTAGTGCATCTCCCCCCGACCCCCACGCTGCCTTCAGACAGGCGCTTGGGTGGGTGGACCTGCATGGGCGTGTCTCGTTTAAGAACGGCCTTTGTCTGCACCCAGCGCAGGGGAGGGAGAGGAGGAACAAGGAGGTTAAGGAAATCTTACTACATGCAGGCTAAGGATGAACAGTCTATGAACACAGATCACCAGAATGCCTTGGGGAACTAGGGAAAGAACTTGGTTGCTTTATTCCAGGGTGGGGAACCTTAGGCCGAGGAGCTAAATATGGCCTATTGCTAGTCCTGGATCTGTCCCCTGGATCCAGTGCCCACCCCGAAGCACTGAAAGAGTGAGATCAAAAGTAAGGGAGCAGATATGAAGGCATGCACTGATGCATGATCCAGACCCTCTCTTCCTGAGGGTGTCCCTTTAAGCACTCTTCTCCCGAAATCCTTTGGCGCTTGTACTGAATTTTCAAAGTGGTCCTTGGGAGGGAAGAGAGTTCCCCAGCCTTGCTTTATTCCAAGCTCTTTGCTTAATGAACGTAAAGACATCGCTTTTCAATGTGCATTTCAAAGTTATCGTTAAACAAACCGCCCTTGGCCTGGAGGAGAGACAAGGTGCAGCTCGACGCCACACCAAGGACCAAGCCATTGTTCTGTCAGGGTCCTTTTGGGGCATCGGGCCTCCCTTTCTTTTTCAAGTGAATAAGGGGCTCCTCCTGCAGCACAGTGAGCAACCCGCTGCCCAGAGGAACGCCACTCACTTCCGATAGCAAAAGGAAACCCCACCCTGTCCTTTTGATTTTTGCTGTTCTCACATTTTAATAGATGAACTAATATTATTTTGAATGGATACCTTGTTATTTCCAAAAGGCTCCTGGAGATTTACCACTTAAGAAGTTGGTACAATATAAGGTAATGTCTGAATGACCGTGTCTCCATTTAGTACATGTAAAAAATAAATACAAGTCGATCACCGCAACAACACAATACAACCAGTCCACAACACAATTAAACACATCAATAAAAGACAACGGAGCCCAGCCACTCCCACGCCTCTCACCCAGTTACCCAGTCTACCTCGCCAATACACATACTACAGATGACAAAACTCTACTCCATCTCAGCCACTCCCAATACACGGGAGCCTTCACCATGGCAACCCACATCCCTGCCCCATCAGCATTATTCCTTGGCAATCTCTGCATACTTTGACCTGACCTGACCATGCCTGCAAGGAACCTAGGAACTGGCTGTGCTCAACCAAAAAACTATAGGGAACACCAGGATGTACTGCATCCATTTTTCAGTGGTGGGCCTCACTGTTCATTTATTTACTTATTTGCACTTCTATCCCGCTCCTCTCACCTGTGGTGACCCGGAACAGCATACAACACTAAAACAACACAATAAAACAAGACACATCATTTTTTTTTTTTTTTACAAAAATAGAATATAATACACAATATAATAATAAATCAGTACCAGGACAACAACTCCACACTACCCTCCCCCCTGCCAAAAGCCTGACGGCGTGACGCAAGAGCCAGGTCTTACAGTTCCAGCAAAAGGCCAAAGGCTCCGGCAGAGACGGACCTCCACCAGGAGGGCATTCCAGCTGTTTATGTGCTGGTGCAGATTGACCACGCTGAGTGGTGTTAGACATAATGCTAGCTACTGGTCCAGCTGGCAAACAGGCGTCTTTTTATTTATTTTATTTTAACAATTTATACCCCGCCCCCTCCTGCAAAAACAGCTCGGGGCAGCTAACATCTACAAATCTGATAAAGTACAAACGATATAAAATCATATAAACCATAAGACACTCATAAAAGTAGAAAAATACAGCACAAATATACAACGTAGTAGTGGGGCAGCAAAACATCCAGAACAACAAAAATCCTAACTCCCCACCCTCACCCATCCCCCTCACCAAATGCCAGATGGAAGAGCCAGGTTTTGCACATCCGTCAAAAAGAGGAGAGGTCTGGCGCCACCTGGGCCTCGGCCGGGAGTTCCACAGCCTCGGTGCGGTCACCGAGAACGTCCTCCCCATTGTCGGCCCCTGAAAAACCCAGGGGACTTCAAGGAGGGCGCTCTCCGATGACTGCAGGGGGCGGTCCAGCACCTGGGGAGTGAGGTGGTCCCGCAGCTACATGGGGCCTAGGCTGTGTAGGACTTTATAGGTCAGCACCAACACCTTGAATCGGGCCCAGAAGACTATAGGCAGCCAGTGCAGAGCCCGGAGCACTGGTATAATGTGCTCATGGCAGCCCACCCCCGTAAGGAGACGGGCGGCCGTATTCTGCACTAGCTGCAGTCTCCGAACCAGCACCATGGGTAGCCCCACACAGAGCGCATTACATTAGTCCAATCTTGAGGTAATGAAAGCATGGATGATGGTGGCCAGGTCAGAGTCAGAGACATATGGCTGATGCTGCCTCACCAGATATAATTGGCAAAATGCGCCCCTTGCCACAGCCTTCACCTGGACATCCAGGTGGAGCTGGGATTCAAGGAGTACCCCCCAGACTCCAACCTGAGAGAACAAGGAGAGAAGCACTCCATCAGTGATGGGTACCTTTCGCACCCCCCCGTCCCTCCCCAGTAGCATCACCTCGGTCTTGTCAGGATTCAGCTTCAGACGGCTCGCCCTCATCTAGTCCCCCACAACCGCCAGACACGGAGTAATTTAATTTGTTATTTTTTAACAACTTCTACTCCACCCCTCCTGTCCAAGGCAGCTCAGGGAGGCTTACAATAAAAATAATCAACCCACCCCCCCAACCTAATCCTCTTCCCAAAACCCCACCCTTCACCCATCTCCATCACCGAAAGCCTGGTGGAACAGCCAAATCTTACACTGATTAATGGAAGGAGGGGAGGTCCGGGGCCACCCGGGTCTCCGCCAGAAGAGAGTTCCACAGCAGAGGAGTGGCCACCTAGAACGCCCTCTCCATAGTCAGCCCCCAAACAACTTGAGGGACTTCAAGAAGAGTGTTCCCGGCGGACTGCAGGGGTCGGTCCAGAACACGGGGGGTGTGAGGCAGTCCCAGATAGGTGGGGCCCAGATGGTATAGAGCTTTATAGGTCAGAACCAACACCTTGAATCGGGCTTGGAAGACTATGGCTGGTCAGTGCAGAGCCTGGAGCACCAGTGTAATGTGCTCACGGCGCCCACCCCACCCCCGGTAAGGAGACGGACTGCCGCATTCGGTGCTATCTGCAGTCTCCGAGTCATCACCATGGGTAGCCCCACGTAGAGTGCATTACAATAGTCCAAACCTGAGATAATGAAAGCATGGATGATGGTGGCCAGGTCACCATCCAAGACATAGGGCAAAGCAGAAACAGCAGAAGTAGTTGGTGAAATGCTTTCCTCGCCACAGCCCCCATCTGCACATCTAAACGGAGCTGAGAATCGAGAAGCACGCCCAGACTGCGAACCTGGGGGGACCAGTGGGGGACAAATCCCATCAATGACGGGAGCCGCTACACCTACTGCCCTACCCACCATCATCACCTCCATCTTGTCGGGATTCAACTTTAGTCAGTTTGCCCTCCTCCAGTCCCCAACAGCCATCAAACACTGGGTAAGCACCAAGACTGCCAGGTCTGGGTCCGATGAAAAGGAGAGGTAGAGTTGGGTGCCATCAGCATATTGATGACACCACACCCCGTACCGTCTCATGACCTCACCATGCGGCTGCATGTACATGTTGAACAGGAAAGGGGACAGAATAGAACCTTGTCGGACTCTACATGTGAGGTCCTGGGGAGAAGAAGAACAATCCCCGAGCACCACTCGCTGAGTTCTTCTGGCCAGGAAGGAGCAGAACCATTCAAGAACAATCCCGTCCACCCCAGCTTGATCCCGCAGGCGCAGCACCAGCATCTCACGGTCGACAGTATCAAATGCAGTGGACAGATCTAACAAAATCAACAGGGTCAATTGAACCTGATCCAATTCTTGGCGAAGATCATCGACCAAGGCCACAAGTGCATTCTCAGTGCCCTAATCCGGACAAAAGCCGGACTACGTGGGATCAAGAAAACGGATGCTATCCAGGTGTCTCTGCAGCTGCTGAGCCACAACCCGTTCAATAACCTCCCCTAAAAAGGGGAGGTTAGAGACCGGCCAATAACTGGCAAGGGAGTCAATGTCAAGTGATGTTTTTTTAAGCAGAGGCTGAACCACCGCCTCCTTGAGGCAGCTCGGCACTCTATCCTTCCATGTCCCACCCAGCCCAGAAGCTACTCAGTCCCTGATGCACCAGGCCTGTGCTAGGGACTGCAGTTAGTGTTAGAGCAATGCTGCTAGTTGCTGCAAGGAAGTTCAAGAGTTGGGGAAGAGTCTGACGGTGGGTGGTGTATGCGGGGATCGGAGAGCGGAGTGTGGCGGTGTGGGGCTCGCTGCTTGAGGATTGCCCGTGCCTGTGCGGGGCCGCTGCCGGAGTGCTGGACCTAGTGAGAGCTGGAGATCCACTACGGGGGTGATTTTGTGGACTCGGGTATTGTTGGTGTTGCTCCTCCCCCCTTACTTTCTGGCCCGGGTCGGGCTCCTACTGGTTTCCCTGGCCCAGGGAGTTCCCTGCAGCGTCACTTCCGCCGGAGGACCTTTAACAAGGAGTGGGGTTCCCGGCTGCGCGCGCCAGGGTGACACACCTGGCTGGGCTGCTCCTTACTGCCGCTGAGGCTTGTCTGGCCCCTCTAGCTCTTTCGTCCTGTGCTGTGGGGAGGGGATACTGTCCCTGCTCACCTGATGGAGAAAAAACTGATCAGACCCTTGAACTCGCCACTGGGCACCCAGGCACCCTGCCCCGCCTAAAGCAGGCACGAATTGTGGACTTTGCATACAACACAAGTCCCGCCCCCTCACAACATCCCATGCAGCTTTCTAACCGATTTTCGGTTTTATGTGAGGAGGGGGCACCTGGCAGTTTCCCGCATGATGGCCCCCCCCCCCCCGGCTGATTTGTGTGATCAGAGCTCACCGAGGGTAGCCCTGTCTCAGGCTGGGGGGGCAGGGGTCGGAGGGTCCTAGTGATCTGCTGGGGGTAGTTTCCCTCTGGCAGGATAATGTTAGGAGTTGTTGCGGTCTTTTAACACAAACTCGGCAGCAACTTCAGGGGATTATTGGTAGGCTCGGTACTCCCCCCCCTTGCGGAATCCCTGCAACTTCGCTCTGTGCCTAGGGCGATGGGGGATGCAGCCCAGCATGGTGTTTTGTCCACTGCTGTGGGGGTGCCTCCTTTTGAGATCCGAGCCCCCCAGTCCAGGCCCAGGGCACGCACCCGCATGTTAACCGGGACCCGCATTTCTGCAGCCAGACCAATGATAATTCACAAGGCAGCTGTACACCTCATTGCCAGACCCCTGTGGAATGGGGTAATGCTTGGTTGGGCCACTAAAGAGAGGATTGCCCGTAACCTCTCATTTCTAGCTGGGACTAAGCTGTACACGAGGGAGATTGATAAGATCATACCTATTAGTACCTCGAGGGGTATTTGCAATTTAAAGGTTTATTTTCAAGATCAGCGTTGGGTCCTTAGACTTTTTCAATTGAGGTGTGCCCTGAAACAGTGGGGTATCTTCATAGATCGTGTTTTTTCATATGGACCTAGTAGCCCTTCCCCCCCCTATCTCTACCACTTACCGTCCTGGTGAGGGTACAGGTAACAACTCTGTCACCCCCTCTGCCCCTGTTGGGATGGCTTCTATAGCTCCCCAGGGCACAGTACCCCACAGCAGGGGTAATAGAGCTCCCAGTGTCCAGTCCATTTCTATCCTTGAGCCAATGGACTGCCTTGCCCCTTCTGGAATGGTGAGCGGCGCAAGAGCTGGGTAGCCCGGTGGCCGTACTCCCCCCACCCCACCCCCCGCAGCAGATCTGAGCTCCAGGCTGCTCGAGGTCGGTCTTGGCCCCCTGGACCTAGCATCTAGTGATGCCCAGGTTGATGTTTTTCTTTCTGTGCAGCGTGATCTATTCATAGACAGATTATTCCATCTGCAGGACAAACTACTGGGCAGGAATAGCATGCAGATAAGGGGAGTGGAGAGTCCTACCAAGCCAGATACTCCTGGTGAGGTGACCCAGCAGGCCTCTGAGGTCTCTGAGCTTGTCCCACCGCCTACTGTGCGGAGCGGGGCCGGGGTTGTGAATGCCGTTGTGGCTCCCTGTCCAGGATCTAGCGGCCAGGGAGCTGCTGTGCCCCCAGCTCCTGGCTGCTCTGGTTGGTCTCCCCAGGCACCCTCTGCGGCTACGGGACTGGCCCCGTTTAGCTGGGTGGGTGGTAACTCACGGGGATTTTCTGCAGGGGAGACTTGTTTCTCCACCTTCTGGTGGTGAGGAGTGTTTGGGGGGGGGATCGAATTCCATGCCTGTTCAGTCCCTGATTGGGTTCCCCCTGCTCTCCTCTTTGCCCCCCCCAGCCCAGTGGGATTTCTCACCAGTGTCTGGGGGGCTTGGCTGCTGATTGACTAGGGGAATTTGGGGCCTGGGGTCAGGCTGGGCCCACCTTGCAGCTCCTTTCGTGGAATATTTCCAGCTGGGGCTGGTTATTGAACCCTGAAGTCCAATTAATTTTGTCTGTTCAATATTATACGCATCCAGGAATCTTGGTTGGTGGATGCCTCTCTTCTTTCTCTTTCGGGCTTTCAGAACTGGAATCTGCCGGCCACTAAGGAGTCCAGGTTTGACCTCAGGTGGTTTGTTGATCTTGTTAGACTCCTCCCTCTCCATTCGGGCGGTTTTACTGCCTAGGTCTCCTCCAAATACTCTTGCTGTGGCTTTCTGCTTCACCACAGGTGGCAAGTTTATTATTTTAAATCTGTACCTACCTGCCCGTTGGCGCAACGTTGGGACTTTCTGGCTCCACGTTGAGGAATTTATAGCTAACCTGGAGGAGGAATTTCAAGGCTGCCCCATAATTTTGGTTGGCAACTTTAACTCTAGGATAGGTATGGACCGCTCCAGACAAACTGTGCTTCTGGGTATAGAGGATTCTGATGCATTTTTCCACACACACCCCTCGCTTTTCTAAGGACAGGGAGCTGAATCCTTTTGGTGCCGTTTCTTATCTTTTTATATGCTGGTTGCTGGAAATTACTTAACGGAAAGTCTCGCTCGGACAGGTCGGGTAAGTTCACATTTGTCTCTCATGCTGGCAAAAGCATTATTACTTTTGCATCCAGGCTGCTTACTTTGATTGTTGCCTGGATTTTTCTGTACTGGTGGAGGGCCTCAGTGATCATTTCCCTACCGCTTTAGCAATAGGGCACCAGCTCAGCTGAGGATGGGGCCCGCCCCTCCCTGGGCGGTGGATGATTTGGTATTGTTCCCCGGCTGCGATGGTCCGATAAGACTGCTGGGTCCTGCTCAGGACTTTATGTTCAGGATAAGTTTGCTCGGTTAAAACTTCTCCTGTGAGACCCCCAGCCGCTGCCGCCCCCTATGTACTACATGCTCTTTGCTAATCTGATGGAGCAGTTTGGGGTCCACTTGGCCGCGGGGAATTGGCTATCACCATCAGCCACTCTCCCCTCTAGTGCCCCCAAGTGGTTTGATAAGCAATGCCTAGGGCATAGATCCCGTCTTAGACGGAGTGCAAGAGCATTTAGGGTAGATTCCTCTGCAGCTGCCCTTTATATCTCTAATAAGCAAGAGTATAAAAAAATTGCTTAAAAGGTAAGAAGAAAGCCTTCCAGTTGAAGGCCTGGAATGCTTTATTCACTGTGGTTCGTGACCACGACCAGGCCTGTTTTGGGGCCTTGGTCAAAAAAGGCTGTAGCCCCCCCTCTGGGCAAGGTCCTTTGGCCTGGGGTGTTTGGCAGGCCCATTTTTGGGGAATTTTCTTTAGAATGCCTGATACCGCCATTCTCACCCGGGAGTCACTTTCAGCCCTTCCCCTCTGCCCCCGTCGATTTGGAGGAAGTGCGCCTCCTGCTCTCTATGTTTAAATCTAAGCGCGCTCCCGGGATTGACGACATTCCGGCTGATCTATTCAAACATAATCTGGAATGGTGGGCCCCTATTCTCGCTAAGTTATTCACCATCATTAGCAATTGCGGGGTTATACCGGCCGGCCGGAACATCAGTATAGTAATTCCTATTTACAAGAAAGGTGATAGGAACATCCCTCAAAATTACCGCCCCATCAGCCTCCTCTGAGGCAGACTAAAGTAGCCTGAGCTGTTGTCGTGAGGGGCTACCATGGAAACCAAGTAACCACAGCTGCCTAGAGCAAAGCAGTAAACTAAGATGATGCTGATGAGAACTCAGATTCACCATTTAGTATTAACCCTTGAGTGCTGTGTGCCGTTCTGGTCACCCCATTTCAAAATAAGATATAGCAGAACCTGAAAAGGTACACACGAGCAACAAAAATGATCAAGGGTATGGAACAACTTCTGTACAAAAGGGGGCTCAATAGACTAGGGTTCTTCAGTATGGAGAGGAGCTGAGTGAAAGGGGATATGACAGATGTTTATAAAATCATGAGTGGTGGGTGCAGTAGTAATAAGTTGGGAGTGGTTATTTACCCTCTCAAATAATAGTGGAACTAGGGACACAAACTGGCAGTAAATTTAAAACTAACAAGAGGAAGTACTTTTTCACTCAGCGTACAACTAACCTGTGACAGTATGTTAAAGACTGGAATAAGTTCTTGGAGGAAAGGATTGGATAAGAAATGGCTATTAGCTGGGTTGGTTGGGAGACATGACCTCTAACTGCTGGAAGGAGGGAGTAAATAGCAGGGAATGGTATGATCTGTTGTGCACGTCTCTGAAGTAAGCAAGAGTGGCCATTGTCAGAGACAGGATGCTGGGCTGGGGGGACCATTGGCTAGACCGAGTACGGCACTTGGGTTCTTGTGAGAATTCCATAGTAGTTTTCTGCAAGGTTGTTAATGTACGGAGAGTTCGTTCCTCCTCTCCAGCTGCCTTGGCTATTTAATTCAGAAGACAGTTGACCAACTAGAGTCGAGTTTTGTCCTGTTTATGCACTGGAGTTATGCTCGGCCGCTGCTTCTGTAGCACTTTGCCCTGGTGCAGTTTCCAAAGAATGTGACAACAGGGAAGCCTGCAGCTGCCTAGGAACCAGAAAGCCAAGCCGGTTCTGAAACAAGTAGGCTCCAGTACAGCAATCGATAGGCTTGGTTGGGAGGCTGCCCCATTAGGCCAATGATGGAAGTGTTTTCAGTCAATTGCATGCAAGCTCTACTCCCTCCTCCCAGCCGGCTCATTGTGCAATCTCAGAGCTACTGAGACAGGAAGACTTAAGAAATCACACTCAATTCAATGTGTGCAGGACTCTTTCCCCCCACACCCCGCCCGAAAAAGCAAAGCAGCCATCAGACCAAATCATGTGGACAGCTCTATGGAGAGAATGCTCTTTTCTGGTAGTAAACTACTAGTTTATTGGTCATTTGTATTGCCATCCCAGCCAAAGAGCATTTACGTCCTCCACACTAGTTACTGCTATAATTCTTACTATTTGTTTACTGCTCTTACTTATTAGCACAGCTTGGCACCTGCAAGTTTTCCTCTGACACATACAATTAGGACACCTCCTGCAGACAATTTTTATTTTTAGGTCATCTTTGCAGCCGGCACACATTTCAGAAAGGTTAATTCACTTAATGGTTTAAGGCCAGAACACTTAATCTTTGTGCGCCTGAAATGCCTCTGAAAGGTAGCCACACAATTCCTAGCATCTTGACACAGCTGATCGAAGCCATGGAGGAGGGAGCAAAGACCATGAAGTAAGCAGTTCAAGATAGAAAAGGTCCTCTAATTTAGTTAAACTACACCATATCTTGAGCATTCAACAGAATGAGCATAAAGGAGATTAA
>QEPC01010657.1:4554788-4618241 GCA_003113815.1 Sphenodon punctatus | reverse complement strand
CCCCCCAAGCAGCCCCCCAGAAGTCCCATCCCCCCACCCAGCAGTCCCCCAGGCTCCTTTTCCATCAGTGTTTCCCAGAAAAATAGCTAAAAATAACTACCTCACCAATGGGGATGTGTCTGATGCAGGCAGCATGTGGTAACAAAGCCACAAACAAGCCAAACCAGCCAGCACTCTCTCCCCACCAAAATGGCACAGATCACCAACATGCCAAACAAGGAGAGCTCTCTTTTACCACCACCCTAGGCGGTGGGGTACAGGCAGGCAGCCTGAGCCCTCAACTGCAGCAGCTGTGCACAGGCACACACTGCCTGGGCATTTGAGTCTCCAGTCCAGACAGTCTTTCAAAGTAGCCCATAGGGCTCTGTGGAACACTGCCCCCACTGGTGGGAAAAGCAAAGTACGTTTCCCCATTCAGGCAGCATGGGCTCTAAGCCCAATAGCCCAAATTGCTTTTGTAAAGTTGTGTCCCTTAAGGGACTCCTCAGAGCAGGCTCAGCAGGAGGCACTGGCCCCCACCCCCTCAGCTCCTGCTTGCACGTGTCCAGGGAGGCAGAACAACACTCAGCTGATTGCTGAACTGGAGGACTCGGAGCAAGTCTGGAGGGTTGCTGGCTCTCCCCCCCCACCGCCTTTGGGATTCAGGGGAGGTTTTTCCCCCCCTTTCTTTTTAAAAGCATGAAGAGTGTGCGGAGGGGGGGCGATCGGGCCAGGAGGGGCAATGCCCCTGGTGCCCTGCAATGTGCACCGCCCCTGACCAAAACATAACTCCAGAACTCTGAATGAGGCTGTATATTGTTTATTTACAGTCAGTAATTTACTTTACACAAGGCAAATATTAAGTTGAAAAGCAACATTCGTTTGCAAAAGTATGTACAGAGAATGTACAACTGAGAAGAGGTTTTAATCTATTAGTCATTTAACCATTTTATAAAAACAAAATTATGCCTTTAAGACCTCTTTTAGAAATAATTTATTGCCAATGCTGAACTAAAGCAAAGAAGGGGGAGGGGGGAATTTACAATACAGCGGATGCTCTTAGTCCCCAGAAAGTTAAAAAAGTTACACAAAAATTGTAAAGCCACAAAACACACATTTATACAAAGCTAATACAAACCAATCTCAGTTTTGTTAGATAAAGTATCTGAGGTTGTTACAAAATATAGTTCAGGTAAGGCTTTAGGGAAGACTTTCCCTGCTTTGAGAGAACAGGAAAGCAGTTTTTTAAATAGGCTGCAATTATGTGTTTTCAAGTACAAGGCAAAGAAATTGCAAATGGCACTGAGTCTGCAAGGCTGTGGAATCCTGAAAAATCCACTTTGGATGTTTAATGTTATGGTACCATCAACTAGAGAAAGGAAGCCACATTACACAGGCATGCCTGAAACCGTGGGCATTCTGAAATAGGAAGTGTTGCTGCAGGAAGAAGAGACCTTGGTAACCGCCTTTAGAAGTAAATGCCTACTAGTTAAGGAAGCTTGCAATTCCCATGAAAGGGAATGTGCTACTGTAGCCTTCGTTTAAGCAACCAATATGGAGGGCTGCTACATCCCAGAGTGCTGCAGGGAAAATGCCGATTTACAGTTTATGGGAATGGACAGAGTCTGGCAAATTCCTGACCAACTTAGTGCTAGCAAAGTGTCGAGAGCACTGCCGAAGTGCACTCAGCGATTTATCAGAACCCTGGATGACAGCAACTGAAATCTTTACCAAGCAACTGTTAGCCAAAATGGCAAACCTGCTAAAGAGAATCAAACAGATGAGCGGGAAGGCTCCTCAAAGGACTTGTCCTCAATGTGTTTTAGTTTGGAGGCAACTGCCCTAACTCACTGTAACCACGTCCATGTTCACACGAACTTGGGTTAAAGCAAGACTAAAGGGAAGTTGGGAGGGAAGCTCCCAACTCGATGGGGGTGAGGGTATGCTTAAGTTTATTGCAGCAGAGAACTCCCAGTTTGCCTCTCTCCGCTCTCCCCAGTAAAACTCAGTGCTTTGTCCTTTGTGCGTACACCTTCATGACTGATTCCAGCCCACATCCTTTCCTGGAAGCCTCAAGACGAGGGAAATCGATAACGGGAGCTATTTAACCCTCTGCTGTAGAGCCCAATTCAGGTAAGTGCACACTGTGCAACCCCACAGGGCCCCCTAAATACATGGGATCCATGAACAAACTTGAAATGGCAACATGAGAGAGAAGCACTGGCATAAAATACAGAGCCTCAAACATAGGGATCCCTGGTCTAGAGAGGGCCTATGGCAAGTGGGGTCCCTCCTAACACATGGGGCCCCTGTGTGAACTAACACACTACCTGGGTAACCTACGAGCCTGCATTGCAGGGAGTCATGACCCCTGAAGGGCAGGTTTTCTTTGACTGATCAAAAATGATAACATTTCTTTTTCCAGTGCATACCCAAACATTTCCATTAGCAAGAAGTCCACACCACCATTTTGCACAGGACCCCATCTTCCTGAACCCAGCATCTCTCCCCCCCCATCCCCCAGGATTAGAGAGAGAGATGCCATGTAGGAACTGCTCTGGGAAATGACCCGACTGCCCTTCTGAGAAGGAGCCCCAAAATAGATAACTTATTTTAAAATGACAGCTTACATACTGAAGAAATTACTAGCACATACTTTAGGTAGATTTCTCAAGCTTTGGGGAATGGCAGTTTCTATTCTGTTACCAAACAATCAGATTTAAATAATGAAAGAGGCTTAACTTAAAGCTGGCTGTATTTTTATACTTGCAAAATATTTTGAAATTTGAAGTCTCATTACTTTTTAAATGGAAACATTTTTCAAGATCCCCAAACCAAAAGGCTTCAGATTTTCAAGACACCCTCTTCCCCACACAATTTCCAGCCTGGGAAGATTCTTCCAAAACAAATAAAGAAAACCAAACAAAAGAACAACCTCAAAATGAGAACAATTTTGAAAAATAAAAAAAAAACTAATCATTTAACAGAACCAGAACTTTTCCACAAAATTTGGGGTTTTAATAAATGCTTTTGGAAAAAAATTTCAATAGCCAGCTTTAGCTAAAACACTGTCCACACCTTCAAGTAGAAGCAGCCCAATTCATGATAGCGATATATGCAACTCACCCCTCAACATGGGCATTATGCAGAGAGAGATCAGTTCCCTAGGATCTTAGAGAATTAACTCTGGTTAAGGGCTGCATTTCCAACAAACCAGAAATTAAGTCCACAGCTCGTACCGAATTTACATTGCAGTTTGATCTGAATTCAGGGTGGGGAACCTTTGCTCAGCAGGGCTCTATGGACTGGAGTGCCAGCCTACAGGGGCATGTAGACGGGCATGTCCCATCAGCGTGAAGCACTCTGCAGCCATCTGGCAGCTAGAACATGAGTGGTGGGCTAGGGTAAATGGTGGGAACTTTGGGGAGCCGGAGGTAATGTACCCCCTTTAAAATGCACACTTGCTTTTGCTTCAGCATAAGTATTAAAGCTTCAAATCAAGTACTTTAAAGTTCCTAGACCTTGCCTCCAAGATATATTCTATACTGCCCTCACCCCCCTAGAGACCAGCAGCTCAAGATGCCAATCCTCTGAGTTTGTTGGCAAGTAACACACAAAGAACGGAGAAGGCTACCCCACTGATTCAGCTTGTTTGGACATCTCCTCAAGTTTTGCCATTGACTTGCACTTGTGCGACAGAATGATGTGGTTTATACAATGTTTCAAGGATAGTTTTCAGAAAGAGATCAGAAGCCAAAAGGGAAGAGATCTGCAAGTTACAGTGAATGTGCCAGAAGCCAGGTGCTCAAACTCTTATTTAAATATAGCTGAACCGAGTTGAGACTCGCATTGCAAGAAGAGATGATTTAACTGCAGATGTCTTGGCTACTGGATGCTCAATTTAGGAGGCCTTATAGAGACCTGATTTTAAGACAAGTGCTTGGTGGGGTTTTTTGGTTTGTTTTTTTAAAATAGGCCTCTTGAAGGCCTCTCGGGTTGGGCCTTTCTAGAGCACATGGCACAAAGTTTAGGATGGAGAAAGACTTCATATACTGAACTTCATATACTGAACTTCTCAGCATGATGGATCTGTATTGTCACCTATGTAGGTGTGTGATAAAATCCATTTAGAGTTGTGTCTTGGTTTCCCCCTCTCCTCTTCCATCTCCCAATACTATGTCAATTCTATGGGGTAAGCAGCAAGCAGATCGTTGGCACAATTTAATGGGATAATAATGGGTGGAATTCTGTCCCCACGGAAGTCAAGAGGAAACTCTCAATAGGGTTAGGATTGTATCCTTAGACTAGAGCAGGCAATGCAGTTATGCTTGCTGTTTAAAAACCACAAAGTGGCCGAACTTAATTTGCTTGGTAACATGCTCTTTAGCATACAAGGTTTCCCTTCTTTCAATCCACTGGCAATGGAATTCCTGGCAGAATATAACTGGGGAGAAATGGCAGCTCCAGAGCATCCTACACCAAGAGTGGGGATTCCTTCTCCGCCCCCTTCTGCAGCCCACTGAAAATTGGTACAAGATGTGCAGGCTGAAGAAAAGTTGGGAACGTTGAAGGGGCGTATTTAGGATGTGGTAAGGAAAGAGAGGGTCTGGTTCATGGATCTGTCTAATCAGAGTGCATGCCGCGAGAATCTATATTCCTTTCTCCTGAGCTCACTCTTCTAGTGCTTGAGGGCAGGGACTGGATCCATCAACCAGATCCAGGAACCGGAAAGGGGTCAAATATTGCCCCATGGGCCAGAGGTTCCCACCCATGGCATTACACAATACATACAACTTCAATGCCCTTGGGATTGCTAGACTGGACTCTTGTTCTCTCAAACACTTAGAACGGCAACAGCTCATGCCCGGGTTTCTGTGCAGCATGGAGATGTGCATTGGCAACCGAAATCTACAGGCTTAAAGCCAGTTTGGGGAGCTTGCATTCATATAAGGCCACATAAAATAGTGGGGAAAAAGACAGACGTTAGGAGGCACTTCAGTTTGCAAGTACTTTGCTTCAATTAATAACTAACTTCTTGGTGCAGGATTAGGCACATTAACAGCGTGATCTTTTGTTTGCCTGGTGCTGGCACTAGTCATTAGCACAGATGCAAATTACATTCATCAGGACTCATGCCAGTGCTAAGGGCTAGCGCTGGCACAAAGGAAGTGGAGGATCACACCTTAGGTTATAGGGAAAAGTTGCAAAACCCTGATACTAAAGCACTTCAAGTTAGTGGAGACGCTTGAATACATGCAACACATTTGGCAGAAGGGAAACGGAATTTTAAACATCCAAACATTTAGTCTGCTTTTCCTCCTTCAGCAAGGGGGGTAAAATCCTAGCCGCTTTCTATGCTTTGCTATGGCTCTAAAATGCAGATTCAAATTGTGCAACAAGCAGCGACATTTGGAGCAAGTTGTGCCATTTACAGTCTAAAAATCTAACACCAGCAACTAGTAAAGGATCCAGATATGGGCTTGGAAACCTGAAGAAGAAATCCCCTAGCAGATCATGGCTGTGCAAAATCCACAGGAAACATCACACCATGCAATTTTAGCTCAGTTTCGGCAAGACATACGGGGAATACCTAGCCAATCAAAAACTCCAGAAGTCAAGATTGGCTAGGGTATCAATGCCTTCATCAGAATTTTAATCAAGGAGGAAAAAACACACTTTTTTCCTGCTTCAAGTCTAATTTATTTCTAATGAATGTATGCTGCAACACATGGAACTTGAAGGAGTACATTATATTTTAGGCAACATGTAAAAGGTAATTGGAAGGTACTTATTTTGCCTGATATTTGCATTTTAAAAATGGTTTCCAATAGCTATTATAAAGGCTTTATCCCCCAACAGTCAGACTAGACTCCAGGAAGTGGCCATAACCACATCAGCTACAGCTGTTTGTAAGAGCAGCTAGGCCATGTTTCATAACAGGGTCTATCAGGTATCAGCTAACCCTATCCGTTAAAAAAAGTACATTGGGGCCTTGCTGTGCTTCGCATCCAAATCACATAACTAGGTTCATGGTTAAATTAAAAAAGGAACATCCCAACCACTGTTTACTCACAGCTGCAACCGAAGAAAATTGCCACGCAGCTGCATCTGTCCAGCTCAAGTGCTAGCTAGCACCAAACTGCCCAGCACAGGGCATGGTGTTAAAACTGAATGATCAAAACCACCAAATCTGGCCACAAACTCAATCACATGTGTTACTTGTGATCAAAGTATTCAGTGGTTCCGCTTCTCATCCCAAGACTCTTCATCTTTTGGTTCACTTGTACCATTTGTGGACACTCCATTGGTACGGACACAAATGCGCCTGTAAATGCCAAACTACAGCTTAACAGGTGGTTTTTTTTGTTTTTTTAAAAAAAGAATAGAACCGTGTCAACCAAGGTCATGCTCGGAATGGCAGCTGCATCTAGCTCTCAGGAGCTGGATTTGCATCAAGTTTTCTATAGCCCTTTTGCATTTGAGAGGCAAACGGTTTAGTTTATCAGGTTTCAGAAGCGAGTTTTCTTAAGCACGTATCTACAAGTTATTAGATGATACAGAAGTACAGACTTGGCTTGGAGAAGTGGAAGAGGTTAAAGTCTGGAGTTCACTTTAAAAAAAAAAAAAAAAAATAAAAAAAATCAAAAAAATCTAGGTCTGCTATAAAATTATGAGTTGACTCAAGATGAAGCTACAGTGAAAAGATTAAAGCCAGAATTTCCAAAGAAATTGGCAACATGTACAGCAGCAGCTTTTACCCACACATCAAGAAGTCTGACAGGACCTGATTTTTTTTTTCTACTCCTGTTGTAAACCACTATTAAACACAAATCATGGAAGTCTTTTTGCATGTCACTGTAGCATAAGCTGCTTGAGGTTGTCATGGAGGATGGTATCCTTGACATCACGGAAAACCAGGCGGATGTTTTCCGTGTTAATAGCAGTGGTGAAGTGGTGGTAGAGGGGCTTCTGCTGCTGATCCCGACGTTTGGTACGAAAACAATCCACCAGGAATTTTTGGACGTCTGTTAAGCAGTGGGGATCCCCTTCGAACTCTGGGAAATAGTCTTGGATGCTCACTTTTTGTACCTTCTCCTCAAGCAAGTCTGTCTTGTTTAGGAAGAGAATAATGGAGACATTGCTGAAAACCCGGTTGTTGACTATTGTTTCAAAAATGTTCAGAGATTCTGTAAGGCGATTCGTTAGCCGATCCTCCATGAGCACCTGGTCGAATTCACTCGACGAGACCAAGAAGAGAATCGAGGTCACGCTGTCAAAGCATTCAAACCAACGTTTCCGTTCTGACCTCTGGCCACCTACATCAACCATCTTGAAGGGAACATTTTTAATTTCAAAGTCGTACTCATGGATTCCTTTTGTGGGTCTTCGTGCCAGTAGGATATCTTGCTGGGATGGAAGATAATCCTACAAGAAAAAAAGCTTGATTGTTAAAGCCACAGCGCAGATTATTCTACCTAAAATAGATGACAGATGTTTAATTCTCCATACATCAGAGCACGTTTCTAAAAGGTGCCATCAGCAGCCTCCAATGCTGGTGGCAACATACTGGATGCCAAAATAAGGACAACTTCTGTAGAGAGTTACCCCTAAAATTGGTTGAGACAGTCTCACAACGCTATGCTAATGCATGAGAACCTGAAAGTGAAACTGAGCAGAAGCTATTAGGGCTTGTTCAGATGCAATACTATACTAAACAGCAACACTGGATCATTCAGGCATGATGCAAGGGGCTGACTCTGGAATAGCTACCTCACAGGATGCCACTGGATAGCAAGAATGGCTACCGAGTAAACAGCTACTGAGTAGCGGCTGTCATGTGTGAACATCTGCTCTTCTCCAGCCATTCCATAATCCTCTAAGGATCTCTTGCTTCTGTGCTGAGGGAATGTTTTACAGGGCAGACTACATCATGCTCATACAGCAGTGAAATGTCACAATCTATGCACTTCAGTCACCCCCGCAGCCTTACTTCTCAGTACTGTAAAGGTTACACTAATACATTATAGGATACACAAGTGCTTTCTCCTTAGAAGACATTAGGACAGTCTAAACAAAAATGATACTGATTTTAGCAGAGTCACCCAATAGCGAAGAATTAAACACATTATGGTATTATGTACATCCATAGCCACTCCATCCCCTTTTCTGAAGGAAGAGTTGAAGCTCAGAATTAACCCTACCTTTTCAAAGTGATCCATAAAACAACAAGGCTCAAACCAAGGGCAGTCACACAAGACGTTTCCCCACTTTGGGCAGCCTTATCCCGCTTTGGGCAACGTTACCACCTGATGCAGTAGCTCACCCTGCTTTGGGCAACCTTGCTACGCCTTGCATCCTTGGAAAAAGGCCGGTGATGCAGGGTGTAGCAAGGCTGCCTGAAGTGGGGCTGCTCGTGTGTTCCCCGGCCCAAAGTGTGGCGACTGCCAATTGCCCACCACGAGGCTGATGGGGATTGGGCCCACCCCTGCAGCTACACCTTAAGAGTTTGCTGCTCCTGTATGTACCTAGTCAATTCACCAACAGGATGAGCTGCTATATTTCAGCCCTGTCAGCTGTAGGAGCTCTGTCCTGTCATGGGGGGAAAAAAAAAAGAGCTGCTTTTTCCTCTGGCTCATGTGTTATCAGCACTAGTTAGCGGTGTACTAATTTCAGCATCTCCTTTAGCAGTAACATGAACCAAAAATTCCAACTCGACTTATTGCTCAGGCAGAATTTTCAAGGCTGGAAGTTTAACTTGTCAAACCACAGCTAATGTTCAGGTTTTAAAATATGTAAAATAAATAAATACACATACATACATGTGGAAAAGCTTTAATAGTCAAAGCGACTTCCATGTATTCTCACAATCTGTGGGACTTGTGCACGGCTCTGCTGTTTCCAAAGAAAATATGCATCCACTGTTTTTTTTAAACTGGCACCAGTCCTTGTACCTTAAGGCTTTAAGAAATGTTTGCACATACAAAGCCATCACCAATATTCTTCTCCAACCGTCACCCTGTTCAAATGTTCAAATGTTTTACGATTTAATTTGTATGACCCTTACAAAAACAAAATGTTACCGTCTAGTTACAACATTGATGTTTCAGATTTAAGTTGAATGCTCAGATCCTTAAGTCATAACCCCAGATTATCTTGGGTTTAAAATTCACAACTTCAACTTACTGATTCTCCAAGTTTATCCAAGTTGTCCAGGAAATATTTTACAGATTCCCCCTAAAAAAAAATCAAAATCAAAGTGATTAGTGCTTTGTACAAAATGACATACTTGGTCACAACAGTTTCTCTAGTGCCGTTAACTCGCCAACTCTAAATTCTCAAGCTCTTCACCACTGCAGAATGCCTATTTATGCTTCTACTTATCCTCCAGGATTCTCCTCCACACCCTGTAACTATGCCAAGCATGTGCACCTGCAACTTGTTGAATGTATTCCCCTCTCCCTCTGGGTTTCCCTCCCTTATCCATCTGACACTGTAAGCCCCTCAGGGCAGGGACCTGTCTCTAATCCTGATTGTGCCACACAGCTTCCAGGCACAGAGCCAGCGTGGTGTAGTGGCTAAGTGTGTAGTACTTGGACCAGGAGGTGGGGGGGACCCCGGTTCAAGTGTCACATTAACCAGAAACTCACTGGGTGACCTTGGGACAGTCTCATTATTCTCTCAGCCTAACCTACCTCACAGGAATGTTGGGAGGATTAAAGGTTGTGTTAAATTGTTGTATGTAAAGTGCTCAGAGTGCCATTGCAGGGGGGCGCTATATAAAAATAAAGATTATAATATAACTACCACCACCACTAATCCAAACATACTTTCTACATGTGCTTAGTTAATTTTTAGAAATCCTGCCCATTCGAGTAATAATACTCCCAATGGAAATAAACAGAATGACATCAAGTGTGTCTAGTCAATCTTGTAAGCAGTACCAACTATAATCAAGCATAAAAAACTATTCAGAAATTTAGTAATTATGCTAGTAATGCTTTTCAATTGGATTGTCAATGCATAAACCAAATACTCAATCCCTTTCAGCATGAAATTTTATGGCCATGTCAGATCATACCTCAATGAAGCCAGTTAAAACCTAAATGCAAAGCTACAAAAAGATTGGTTAACTGAGAATCCCGCTTAAATTGCAGGCTGAAGTGAGCTCCCTTTCCTATGGATCTTATCAGAACTAGAGCGAAGTAGTGATTAGCAGCAGAGGGAGAGGCAAGGTCACAACAAAAAGACAAAAGTTGCATCTTTTAAGAACCCTTTCTGTCAAAAATCTAGCCTAGAGAAGCACACCTTACTTAAGTTTGACCAGTGCTCCAAGCTGTGTTTCAGAATAATTTCTTCAGCTCAGGCTACATTTCAAAGGTCAAGACAGCGCTTTCCCGCAAGGGTAGCAACTGCAGTTCTGAACACCTCCTAAGCAGAGTCCTACAGTCTGAACAGAACCCAATAGGTCCTGACTGGTACTGCCAGGCTTGGCTCAGTAGCCTTCCCAACTCAATTGGATTTGGGCCAGGCTCAAAGCAGGACCCCCACACAGTGCCATAATGGCACTGTGTTCTATAGGGGTAGGGTCATATGTCAGGAAAGGAACAAGGAGGAGGAAGAAATTTTAACCTCCTGTCCTTTTCTGATCTAGTCCTGCCTCACAGAATTGGGGCATCCCAGCACTCGATGGGGGCAAGGCCAACCCCATTCCATCTAGCCTGAAATATGCTGGCTGCATCTGGACCAGGTTCAGGTTGACACTAATGCGGTCGGTTTAGGCCAAATTTTTCAGCTCCAGCAGGACCCTATCTCCTGAAATGCAGAAGCTACCCAGGTTTTGTGGAAGCTCAGTCATTTACCTTCTAAAAATAAGTTAAGTTTGCTATAGTAACTGAAGGGCATGCATACACTTTTGAGATGCCTGAGGTGTCCCTTTAAGATATTTCCTCCTCCTGTTCTGGTATGTTGTCACTAATGAGCCGACTGCAAAGCAATGCAAACATGGCTTACTTGGTGGTCAATACAAGTAGGAAGCAGCCTACTTCCAGTCTACTGATGAAACAAGAAAAATACAACAAAAACCCAAGACTTCTTAGTGCACTGAAATTATCTAAATATACATTCCCTAGGATACTGTCCCTTCTCATCATGGGTACTAAGAGTCACAGTTAAGCGCTCATAGATCAATGAGCAGAGTTGGGTCACTGTGGAATTCCATCAAACATCAACACTTACAAAAACAGACAAGTAAATCTCCTACACCTTTTCTAGAGGAGCAGTAGTGTGTTCTCGGCATTAAGATGTGAAATCTAATAAGCAGGCAGGCCATTAAAGTAACTCTGACTGGTCCTGACAAGCAATTACACTAAGCATATTTGCCCGTTCTGCGATTACTAGATGAAGAGGTCACACGGGGCAAGTGCACACCATCTCCTCCATGTTCAAAACTGTCGTTGGCGTGGAAAGCCTTTATTAGGCAAGGATAGAACTCCAGGATGAGAAACACTGTTGTGCTGGATGTACCTGTGGGGACCAAGTGCCCGAGGCTGGTATCAGACTGATCACTGCCACACAAGACTCTAGTTGGTTCAGTGTCGCATACTCTCTTCAAACTGATAGCCTGAGGCACTGAGCCGACACAGGAGGATGATAGCAGAGCCAATATACATTCGAATGGTTTGCCCAAGGCTATATGGGGTGTCTGGGGCAGAGCCAAAAGCTGAACACAAGCCTCTCAATTTCCCATCCTCTTACATCTCAAAATACTCTGAAACCAGAATTAAACTACTTTAAAAATTCATCTTGGGCTCCTAAATGGTAATGGAGGCTTGCTGGGTGCTCAGCACCTTTTAAACTGCTAAATAATGTTTATATAATTTTTTTATTTATTTATTACATTTTTACCCTGTCCGTCTCCACAGACTCAGGGCAGCTAACATGAAAAATATAATACACAATCAAATGCATTAAAATTCCCTAAAAGCCCTGGCTTGCCACCTGGGGCCTTCTGGAAAGACATTTTGACCATGGCCGTCGACACGCTAAGTGGCCTGATTTTTCACTACCCATTCTTTAAAAATCTTGAGCTAAATGCAAGTCTAAGCACCCTGTTACAGAGCACTACTCCACTGCAGAAATCTGCCTACTTCTAATGAGGCCCTCTATTGGCTGAGCTATTGAAGCGTGGAAGCTCGTCACCAACTGGCGTATGATGCGAGGCAAACCACAACGTACGCAGGCCAGAAAGTTAACAGCAGAAGCAGGTTTCCTGCAGTGGGGGATTTCCTGATTGCATGAATGTGTAATACATTAGCATGCAGTGACAGGAACATTCACCACCTGCATGTCCGACATCAAGGCTATGATCTACTGCTCAAAAGTCTAGCAGGTTTCTGAATGCCGCCACTGAAAGGTTTTGACGTGTCACCCAATTCATACTGTAAGAATGATTCTCAAACCTTTTAGACCACTTTTTCCTCTGGTAATGTGGGAAAAGAAGGGGTGTCAGTATCCTGCCCTCTCCTGCCACACTGCTCTTGCCTTGTATCCTTCGTGCTGCTCTACCTCTAATGCAGTTTCCACTGCTAATGGTCATGGCTCAAAGCATTATGGATAATTTCCAAAATGGTGCCAGCCTGCACAATCCTGAAAGATAAATTTTGATTGGCAGTCACAGATACCATTGTGGAAATTCTCACTTACTCAGAGGAGACCTAGTGCTTTGGAAGCTTTTCCCCTTCTCATGCACCCCCCCCTCCCCCAAGTCCCGAATACCTTCTATGTACGCCCCAGTTGAGAACCACTGTCAGGTGTCTGCTAGACAAATACCAAGAGTTCTATTTTAGAAAGGTAGAAAAGGTTAACATGAAAAGAATGGGAACTTTCCAGTTAGTAGTAGGGTTTAGCACGCAAAGAAGATTGCGTACTTTGCATTTTATCTCCACACCCTTTTTCCGAGAGTGTTTCTTGGTGTGGCCCAACCACCCCATGAATATAGCAGTCCATGCCCACAACAGTCAGAACAGTCCAGCAGTGCAAGTTTCCTGTTGTACTTAAAATGTCATATCACCTCTACGGAGCTAATGTTCTATCTCCACATACAATCTGCCTCTACCAACTAGTATCACGCTATCATGGCCTGGATTATGTTGTGAAGCGCTCAGAGCACTATTTGGTCGGTGGGGTATGCGCGCGCTATATAAAACTGAAATTACTGGATTCACTTCCCTGTTCCCATCTCTAGCCTTCTAGTTTATTCCTTCTGCTCCGATCATTTTCATACATTATTCAGTTACAGAGTACTCCACTGTTTCAGTCTGACTTGCATGGCTTCCATTTGACTCGCCTAATAAGCCCATCTCTGCTTGAAGCCCGTTTCATTTAAGTATTTATCCTCCCCCTCTTTAGTATCCAAGCACTTTACAAATCAGGCAGCATCTTTACCCTCACAGCCACCATATGTGCTAGGAAAGTACTATCGTCCCTCCCCCCATTTTACAGATTAGAAAAGTAAAATCTACTCAGAAATTGATGTTTCCAGGTAAAGATAGTGTTTATCTGTGAAAAACAAAATCTACTTTCAGTGATTTGTCTGAGTTTATAAAGGAAACTTGCGATGAAGCAGAGAACTGAACCCAAGAATCTCAAGACCCATCTCAATTGGATGGGAAACCTACAATCTGAGGGCCAAATTGGACCCACAGCATCTTATTTGGTCCCTTCCCAGTTTCTGGAACTGGCCTATGGATCCACTCCCTATCTTCCAGCATTGAGTGAGCAGCTCAGGGGAAGGAGATGAGTGCATGCACTCTAGGATGGGGATAGATCCATTATTTGGACCCTCCTCTTTCTTCCCCCATCCTAAGCACACTCCTTAAACATCCCAATCCCCAACTCAGCACTAATTTTCAAAGTGGCCACTGGGAGGGAAAATTCCCCATCCATGAAAGTGATATTTATAAGCCTTGGAATCTTCTGCTCAGCTGTAGTATTTGTAGGGTTTTAACTTTTAAGCCATAATTCCCTACATCGAACAAATGGTCTGAATTTGGCTTTCTTCCTCTCCCCTCCCCCACCCCAATTACTTAGAGCATTTGAAAGCACTTCTATGACTGTTGCATTGGAAAGTTTTAATTGGAATTATGGACCCTGCTCCACTCCCAGGGTTACTCAGCATGGATCGAGATGGTACAATAGTAAAACCTAAGTAGACTGTGTATGCCAGCACTCCCATTGCAGCTCTGAGCAAGTATCACCTGTGGTAACAAAGGTGGGATGTTTTAATGACATGTGCAGAAAAGAAACACAGTGTGATTCAATCACCACAGACTGAAAGCCAAGCAGAAATCCAGAGAGAGCAGCAGTGGCATTCTTGCAATGCAAGGTTCAAATCGGAGGTCTTCTGTTTGTCAAACTTGCAAGAAAGGACACAAATGCTTGCTTCAGAGAACCAGGTTGTAAACTCAAGGCAGAGACAAACACTCCAATTGAGCTAGGGTTGAAGAGACGTCTCTTAGCACCATTTCTTTAACATGGCTAGAGTGTTTTGATCATGTCTACACAAGCAAAAGAAAACATGTTGTAACATGGCCGAGGTAAAGCCTTCTTTAACTAGCAACTCAGCTGGGTTGTAACACACGCAAGTAAAACACAGGACTTTGTTTTTGCTTTCACATTAAAGCATGGAAATTTTAGCTGGGAGCTCCTGAACATGTGATCAATATAAACACACACACAGCCTATCATATGCGGCTTAGTTTATTTTCCCAGCTGAAAGGAATCTGTGTAATGACAGACTAAAGCATCAATCAATAGCAATGGAGTTAGAAGACCTAAGCCAAGAATGGAGCTCTATGGGTAGGTTCACACAAAGCCGTTCTTACCCAGGGGTAGCCAATCCGCAAGCAATTCATGCAACTCACAGATGGCGGTGCGTAACCACTTGTACCCAGAGGTTAATTAACCCCTGCTCCTTGTTACAGGATGGGCGCAACCACACAAAATGCTGGTGCATGCTAAATTTTACCCAGAGGTGAACTACTACATATTATCCCAGACTCTCCACACTTTGGGTTCCATTAACCCCTGGTTAGAAGCAGCTACAGACAATGACCTTATCCTTGGGTAAACTACCTAAGGAGTAGGCTTTCTTGGTTGCTTTGCCCTGGACAACCTGTATTTTATATAACATGGCTCACGTGATAAGTCATGCGTGCCAGTGTTTCACTTTGTTACAAATCTGTTCATGTAATGAACACTGCAACAAAAGTAGCACTGTGAGATACCAGCACATCTTGCTGTAACAGAAATTTCTTTCTGGAAAGGAGGTACGCAGAATAGCTTTACAGAGCTTGTCCTCGGTTAGGACATCAGCCTTTGTACCTTTGGTACCAAACTAAAATAGACCCTCTATCATTCTGCTGGATCTCAGCCAGTTTCTTTGAATGCTCACTGAAGTTTTTGTCTTCTGTTTAACTCGAGTCAAAGCTGTCCAGGACCCAGCTCAGCTGCAGGCCTCAGCCCTCCAACTAAGAGATCTATGTAAAACCACAGGAAGTTCATGCTGAAATAATTTGATTCATAACCGTCAAGTATTCCATTTACAGAAAGGTCAATTCAGATGTATCCCTCCTGGAGTCTTGTGATCAACTGAAGAAAGTCAAAGCTAGCCATTTTTAGATATTAGACAAGTGCCGTTTCATACTAATCGAGGAGATCAGCTCATCTGGGCCCTTCTGACAGTTAGGCATTCATTCAATGATCCACTGGCCTTCTCCTTCAATGTATTCATTTACACAAACGCTGCTTATCTCCCTGGGAGTTGATATCAGGGACCGGTGCCTAGTGTCACTTTACTAGAAGAGAGCTGCGACGCTGTGTGTCCTATAAACAGCCATGCCCTTCCTGCAAGAGACAAGTGGGCTACAAAACTATTATTCACAAACAGGAGCTCTTGGAAGTTCAGCAGGGTGATTAGCTTCAGCTTTCAAAAAAAGCTCCCTTTGTAAAGTGAGCAACAGAACTAGAACTAGAACCCAATCAAACAGCAACTGAAGTCAAACTCAGTGGGTGGTTTCAGACGTCACAACAGCTACTTGATTGGGATTGCCATGATGGCAAAACCAGCAAATACCCCAAAGTGGCAATGGAACGTGGTGGTGTGCAAGAAGGGGCCTTACCGGTTCAGTCCCAGGGGAGGGGGGGGGGGTTGGCATGAGCGGCAGTGATGGGGGAAAGTTGCACAGTACCTACTGCTGTTGTCCTGGTACTCTCTGGTATGGACAACAACTGAAATGGCAGTGAATGGATCAGCTGCTGCACCCGATCAGCTCCCCACTGCCATTTCAGCAGCTGCCTGTCCCAGAAAGCACCAGGCCGTGGCAGCAGGAGCAGCAGCACAGCTTCTCCTGCTGCCAGGGGAGGGGGGTTTCGCACAGTTATGGAGATCCTGTTTAAGAGCTCATAACAGCTATGTGCAACCCCTTGACCCACACCTAGTGGCGGTGCGGTGTGTCGGGGAAAGGGAGAGCACAGAAGCAAAGCAGCCGCTATGCATCTTCCATTTGGGGGCTGTCTTCTGACCTAACTAACTACTCACTTGTGAGTGGTTACCGTTATGCCTAGAACAGGCAGATTTACTAGAATGGTACCAGTTTGCTGACAAAAAAAACCCTGGAGGATTGCATGCAAATCCAGTAGTCAACATTAAACCCCAACAAGGCAACTTTTTTCATAAACAAGTGTCTTAAGGCCTTTAGTACAGCATGAGTCTCTCATTGTAGCAGCTGTCATGAGATTACATGGAATAATTCAGGCAAAGAGAATGGCTTCAGACTGCAAAGTCTATCAAATATCAATTGATATTGTGACCCTACCAGCAGATAAGGAGACTCCACTAGCAGTGACAGACTGCAGGCTAGATCAGGGATAGGGAACATCAGAGACCTGGGGACAAAATGCAGCCCATGGCTAGTTTTTGTGTGGCCCCTTTCCAGTTCCTGGATCTGGCCCCTGGAGCCAGTGTCTGCCCCCACCCACTGAAAAACTGTGCTCAGGGGAAGGAAGCAGAGATGAGGGCACACACACACACAGGGGAACAAATCTATGATTTGGACCGCTTCTTTCTGGGTGCACCTTTTAAGCACCTCCAACTTGTATTAATTTTCAAAGTGGGCCTTGGGAGGCAGAAGGCTGTCTTCTTCTCCCACCCACCCCTGCCCCCCGGCTAGTCTGTATCATGCTCTACATGGAGATGCCCTTAAAAATTGTTCCAAGGTTGCAACTGGTGCAGAATGCAGCAGTCCACCTTCTGACAAGGGTGGGTTACTGGGTGCTCCAGAGTCTGCACTGGCTTCCAATAACTTTCTGGGCATAATTCAAAATAGGTTTTGACCTATAAATCCCTAACATGCTTGGGCCCTACCAGAAAGGCCATCTCCTTCCCTACACTCCATCACGATATTTAAGGACAGTCAAGAACTTCCTGCTAGTTCCCAATATCACCCAAGTTCGTACAGCTGAGGCATTCCTGGGGGTTGCCCACAGCTCTGGTACTCTCTCCTGCTGGAAGTTCATTAAAGCCCAAGCCTCTGCATTTTCTGGAGGCAGTATAAGACCTTCCTAGAGAGCCAGTGTGATGTAATGGCTAAATGCACAGTACCTGAACCAGGATGTAGGGGGAGACCCCAGTTCAGGTCTTCCCTTAGCTAGAAACTCACTAGAGCTAGAAACCTTCAGTCAGTCACAATATTCTCTCAGCCTAACCTACCTCACAGAGTTGTTGTGATGATTAAAAGCCGTGTTTATTATAAGTAAACTGCTCCGAGTGTCACGGATGGGGGGGCGCTATATAAAAATAAAGATCATCATCATCAGGCCATGCTTCTGGCAGGCAGGGACAAGTTCTACAGGAATGGACTTTTTATATTTTTGGTGTTCTTATATCTGTTTTGTGTGTTTTTATGCTGCAATCTGTTTTGAGCCCTTGGGGTAAGGTGGGCAACAAATGTAACAAACATCAGCTCTATTAAGACTTTCAAGTTAGTATGCCTACTATAAATTGTTCTCTTTGGACACAGATTCAACAAGACAGCATTGGACTGATAGAGGCTATATTTATCTGGGAGAGGGAATGTACTAGCTTTCCTCGAAGGACTGTATGATTGGCCAGGACAAAGATCGTAAGTCACAGAAACTAGTTTGGGACTTCTAGACTGCCAGCTGTCTAGAATTTCAGAAACCCCATCCCTGCAAAAAGCTGCTCTTGTACTTTTGAGGGGAAGAAAATCTGAACATTCAAAATTATCTGGTCAGCCTTGACACCCAAATAGGATCATGGGATTTGAAGGGGAGAAGAACACAAAGCATGTCTGACAAGTGAAGAGGATGTAGGTAGTTGGTTACAAAAAATGATTTATTTAACAATTTTATACCCTGCCCCTTCTGCAGAGCAGCTTGGGGCGGCTTACAATTTAAAACAAAAATAAAGAACATGGTGAAGTAATAAAAATATAAACATAAAACAACCCCCACCCCTCCCTCCCTCCTCCACCAAATGACTCACAGAATAGCCAGGTTTTACAAACTCGACAAAAAGTCAGCAGGTCCGGGGCCAGGTGAGCCCCGGACCACAGCTGAGGTGTGGCCACCGAGAATGCCCTCTCCATAGGGGCCCCCCGATTTGCTCAGGGGGACCTTTAAGGCGGCACCCTCAGTGGACTGCAGGGGCCAATTGAGGACCTGGGGAGTGAGGTGGTCCCACAGATAGGTCGGGCCGAGGTTGTGTAGGGCTTTAAAAGGTAAGAACCAACACCTTGAATCGGGCCCAGAAGAAAATAGGCAGCCAGTTCAGAGAACGAAGGAAAGGAAATTAAATCAGTGCCCTTAAATACTGCAGCGCACACATAATTGGCCTTAATTCAAGTTATTGCTCAAGATGGCTTTTTTTTGGAGTTACCAGTTTACTTGATTGCACAGTTAAGAGTGGGTTTTGCATGCCAAAGAGCCTTTTTCAAAAGCTCATACAACTCTCTTGAAAGTAGGATGATCTGGAAAGAATACGGACTATAGCAGACAGACAGAAGTTGATGCTGACTGCTGGAATGAAGGGGCCACTTTGCTTGACCAAGTGCATTTGTATTTACAGGGCTGTGGTTAGGGAACAACTGGGCATTACACAGTGGGTGTCAGACCAATAAAAACTGGAGACCAAGTTCCTTGGTCCAGAATCAACTCCTCTACCCATGCTCTTCTAGGTTAAGTTTGAATGTACCCCAACATTTCTTCCTTACACTAGTTTCTTGACCAGCTCTGAACAGTGCTCAAATTAGTACTTACCATGCACCTGAATCCACTAATAGCTATCACCACCACTGACACTATAAAGAGTATCTTCATGGCTTTCCAAAATAGGTCTGTACTTTAGATCATCCATTAACTGAGTAGCCCCCGCAACCTCAGACTCACCTGCTCCCACCCCAATTATTTTATTTATTTAAATAATTTTTATACCCCACCCAATGGCAGCTTAGGGCGGTTTACAATCCTATAAAAATATACTAAAATACAATATCATTTAAAAAAAAACAAAAAACAGGCCTGACAAAACCCCCAGCCCCCACAAAGAAAGAAACCACCCACTCACTACCCATCCCCCTCATTGAACACTTGATGAAAGAGGCTCAGTACATCACGTTTCTGTGATCATGGCAACTTCAGCAGAATTTAGCCCATTGCCACATTCCTGTGGAAGTTGCGTACAGGGCTATGCAATTACATAAACTAGGACCCTTCAGCTACCACCACCAAAGGATTAGGAAGCCAGAGTTAGGACCCAGGAGATTGAGGTTCGCTGGCTCTTTTGTCAGCATTCAGCAGAGCTGACTCTCCAGGGATGTAGGGGGGCAAGGAACACTGACCCCCACAGACAGTAACATCCCCTTGTCCCTCCTCTGCACTACTCAGTCCTCCTCCAACCCCACGTCCTCACAGTGCCTGTGATTCACCCCATCACCACTGTCTAATCCCTTCCATCAAGCTCCCCTACACTGACCAGTCTCTCCACTAGTGCACTCCCAGATAGACCACCCCACACCAGGGCCGGCCTTAGGATTTGTGGGGTCCAGGGCGGGGGAGAAATGCAAGACCTATTCTCTCTAGGGGTGCTCCCCGGCTCAGTCTGGGGCCGCTACTCCCCTTCACCCATCCTCAAGCCCAGCCATTTCGGGGCACTTACCCCATCAGTCACTGTCCACCCTGCGGTTGGGCTTGGGCAGGCGCAGCAGTAGCAGATTAGATCTGCCACCGTGTCACCAGTGGAAGTTGCCAGGGAGTGAGGGAGAGACGGGGCCTCTGCCTCTCCCTCACTCCTGCTGGCCCTCTCCGCTGCCTGTCTCGGACTTGGCCAGGGTCTGACAGGTAGTGGGGGGGGGCACGGTGTCAGGGAGAGGTGGGGCCTCTCCCTCACTCCCCCTGGCCAAGTCAGAGACAGGCAGCGGAGGGGGGGACATGGAGTGTGGGAGAGACGGGGTCTCTGCCTCTCTCTCACTCCTGCTGGCCCCCTCCGCTGCCTGTCTCGGACTTGGCCAGGGGTAGTGTGAGAGGCAGAGGCCCTGGCTGTTCCTCAATCCCCCGGGCCAAGACTGACAGGCAGCGGAGGGGGTCAGCAGGAGTGAGGGAGAGGCAGAGGCCCCGTCTCTCCCACACTCCATGTCCCCCCTTCCGCTGCCTGTCTCTGACTTGGCCAGGGGGAGTGAGGGAGAGGCCCCACCTCTCCCTGACTCCGTGCCTCCCCCCCACTGCCTGTCAGTCTCGGCCAGGGGGAGAGAGGGGCCTCTCCCTCATTCCCCCTGGCCGAGACTGAGGGGGGCCCTGAGTGTGGGGCTCCCGCAACAGTGGGGCCCGGGGCAGTCCCCCACACCCCAGGATTCTGTACCAAAGTTCTCAAAACAGCCTAAATTGTGACCAGGATTATGCAATTTTTTTTGTTTTGTTTTGTTTCCATGAATTATTTTGGTTCTTGAATTTTGATTTTTCTGGTCACCGCTCCATGGGGCTCTGATCATTTAGCATACTTGAGTCACTGGTCTGTGGTAGCAAGTTGTAGTTTCCTAGGAAGAAAAAAAAAGTCAAGTTACACTGATCACATCTGTTTCTAGAGAAGGGCATAAAATACTTGGCACTGGTGAGCACATTACTAGCAAACACTCATCCTACTTCTGCTCAGAATACTATCCCATTTCCTCTTTTTAAACATTTCCTGTGTGTAGCCCCAAAAAGCCCAGCCCAACCAGAACTGTGTCATGTAACAGCTACCTTTTCTTTTGAGCAGCTTTAGCACTTCAAAAATTCCATCATATCATCTTGCCAAAAAGAAATTATAGGGTCAAGAACCACCAATCTGGAAGACAATTTGCTAAGCACTGCTTGCCACCCAGTAACAAATGGGAACTCTGTCGCTAAAGTGACACTGTCAGAAAGGATTCATTAAAGAAAGTTTGATTAATGTTAAGGTATTTCACTGTCTTTCAAACTTCAAGCATTGTAATTGCTTGGATTTACAGCTCCACCTCCTGCAGAATCTGTCGGCTGATCGTGCATCCCTGATGGTGCAGAACTAGAAAGTGAAACTGAACATGTACTAGGGAGGAGTCAAAACTGCACAACTGAAGCAAAACACTTTCAGCTTCAGTTACTTAACCAAAAAGTAAAAAGGTAACCCAACAACATCCTTTTAGCTCCTAATTTATGTAGAAGTTGGTTAATCTCAACTTGACGTCAGTGACAAGCAAAAAGTGCTTGGGTGCCTGTGTCCAACTGCTACACTGCATTATAGAGTCTAAGAACGCACGGCATGCTTCCCGATATTACTATTCTACATAAGCAACTGCTGTAATTCCCACAAGGCAGGCCACACAGATCCAAATGGAAGCAAAGGCAGTTGGTTCCCAAAAGTAACCCCACCTGCTGTTTTCAGTTTAGAATCTTATTTTGCCTTTGCCCAAATTAGTAAGTTACTTTTGAAGTAGGTAAACCTCTCTCCTTTAAGAGACAGAATCATAGAATTGTATGGCTAGAGGGCAACTTAAAAGGCCATGTAGAACAGCCTCCTTCCCTTAAACGCACCTAGGCCACCCCTGAGAAACGCATATCTAACCTACTTTTAAATGGGGGTCTACATCCTCCTTTGGTAGACTGTTCCACTGCTCAACTGTCCTTGTAGTTAGAAAGTCATTTCTAATTTAGCCTAACCCTAGACCTCTCTTTCAACTAAAGCCTTTTTCATCTCATCCTACACTCAGGAAAGCAAAAACTGGCTACCACTCTCCTTGTAGCAGTTTGTTACGTATTTGAACATTTTATCATAGGGTTAGAGAACCTCCAGCCTGTCAGTCCAATTCAGAACATGGTTGAGTTTTGTCTGTCTGCCTGCCGCCTGGGCCCTTTCCAATTCTTAGTTCTGGCCCATGGATCCCATCCCTACACTCAAGCACTGAAAGGGAAGGAAGCAGAGATGAGAACATGCACTCAAGGATAGGGGATGAATTCATAACATGGAGCCTCCACTTCCTTCCCCATCATGAGCAGACCTGCACCCAATTCTTATCTGGCCCATGGGGCTAGTACAAGTTTCTAAAGTGTGCTACAGGAGAGAAAAGGTTCCCCACCCCTGCATCATGCCCCTCCTTCCTAGCTGTCTTTTCCCTAGGCAAAGCATTCCCAGTTCCTTCAACCTTGTTTCATTATGTCTTGTTTTCCAGCCTCTATCATCTTCACTGCTACCCCCTGAACCCTCCCCAGCTTGTCAATGTCCTTAGGGTGAGCAGGCCAGAACTGGAGGCAGTACTCTAGATGAGGCCTGACCAGTGCCAATTAGAGAGGAACAAAGACTTCCCTCATCTGAAAAATTATACTTTGGTTAACTATAACCCAAAATTAGTACAAAGGCAAATGCTACCACATGACACTGTTGACTCAAAAGTCATTGTTTACTATAAGTTATCCAATTCAGAAGTGCTGCTATCATCTCCCATTTTATATTTGCAGTTTGTTCTTATGAACGTACCTGAAAAACTAGCTTCAGATGTGTAACTACCTCACCCTCTGCTCTCCGCCACCCCCATGAACAGGGGAACCAGGGGTTAAACAGCCCCACCCACAGACTACTTGCATATTCCCAGGTAGGGGCATCAGGAAATGCTACTCCCCCCATCCCGAGGGCTTCCAGGCCAGGCCTCCTTTTTTCCCCCAGGACTTTCCACATCCTCATCTCACAGCACCCCCTCTCCCAGGAGCTGGGCCCCACTCTTCCTCTCCATGTACCAGAAGTTGCCATGGGGTAGGGACTAGCTGGGATTCAGCCTCTGTCAATGGATTGGCTGTAAGGCGTTTGGTTGTAAACGAGCTGTGCAGAAATCATGGAATTTAATTTTATAATTTCCATATGTCTTGTGAAGTGCTATTTTCATAGGACTTCTCCATATAACCCAGTGTCAGTAGGAATGATGAGACAGTGAAGCTTTTCATATTAAAATCCATAGAACTATAGATCAGTTTGCAATATAGTAAAATTCTAGAGCTTGGAGTCATATTCCCACAGTAATGCAATGGCCCCACAGGTTTGCATTCCTCACACACACACGCCCTGAACTAGACAAAAGGGCAAAGTCGGTTTCATACTAACTGACTGTTCACTTTGAAGACCTCCCACCCTTCTCACCTCTTAAACTGGCACCCCTACTTGTATTTATCTTCCTCTCCTTTGATCTTCCAACTAACCCATATTTAAAAAGGATAGCCAAGGAAAGAACCCTTTATCTGCAAAAACACCTGTAGGATAGCATGAGGCTTGCAAATCCTGTTTACTCTGCTTATGATTTTTCCCTTACACTCTGCCTGTAATCTCTATTCCAACATCTAAAAATCTTCGCTTTTAAATTCATAGTTAAGGCAAATTGGTGAAAAATAATTTCATTACTCAACCACCAAAAACTATTATAATATATCCTTTTCAACTACATCAGTAGTACTCAAGTCTCGTATCTTCCATTAACAACACTATCTATATCCATGTCTTCAAGATCATAACTGTCATTCTTCCTTAATACCATCAACATTATAACAAAAAATTCCCACCTCTTCACCATCTCTACTGATTAATAAATTCATTTTCATTCAAATGGCCTAATAAGTTAATTTTTGTATTCAAATTGTATATTTTATTTGTAAATACAGAAATGAAATATAACTGGTTATACTATAATAATTAAATTAAGGCGTTTGAACGAAAATGAATTTATCAATCAGTAGAGATGGTGAAGAGGTGGGATTTTTTTGTTATAATGTTGATGGTATTAAGGAAGAATGAGAGTTATGATCTTGAGAAGACAGAGTTGTTAATGAAAGGTATGAGACTAAGTACTACTGAAGTAGTAATTGTAACAGTTTTAGGTGGTCAAGAAGTGAAATTGTTATTTTTTCACCAGTTTGCCTTAACTATGAATTTAAAAGCGAAGGTTTTTAGATGTTGGAATTTAATTAGGTTTTTGAATTGTTATATCAAAATAAAGTCTGGCAACTGAATTTTTTGTTTGGCTCACGGAGTTTGATCTGAAATTTCATGCCCTGTGCACACATTCACTTCTCTCTTCCCCCCACCACACGTACCAGCTCTCTACCTCCTGCCCCACCACTCTACCCCCCCACAGCTCCAACTACCCCCGCCCCAGCTCTAACTACCCCTTGCCCCCCAGCTAACCAGACCCCTGGCCCAGCTATACCACAGAACCCTTCAGAGTGAAGGGCTGTGGCTGCTCTCTAGGCTTGCTGAGTTGAGTCGTGAATCCGTGGCTGGTGCAAGCCACAGGACCCTTCCCTTTACCGGACCATGTCCCCCCCTATCCCCTTTCTCCCCCCGCCCTGACTTCACCCCCTGCACCTGAGCTATCTGGTGACGCTTACAAGTGGGCTGAACACGTCAGCTGCAGAGCACTGTGCTGTTTGCAAGACAGGAAGTATAAACAACAAAGCCACGTCATTTATACTTCCTGTCTCAAAAACAGCACAATGTCCCGGGATAGGTTTCAATCTCCCCTGCTAGATCCCAGACTTCCCATGAACTATACCAACCACCTGGCACAGCTATACCATGGAGCCCTTCAGAGCGATCCCGGCTGTTGCTCTCTGGGCTTGTTCAGTTGGGTTGTGAATCAGTGGCTGGTGTAAGCCGCGGGACCCTTTCCCTGATCAGACCATCCCGCTTTGCTCCCCCACCTGACTTCACCCCCTGCACCAGAGCTGTCTGGTGACGTTTAGAAGGGGGCTGAACAAGCCAGCCACGGTGCGTTGTGCTGTTTGCGAGACAAGAAGTATAAACAACGAAACCACGTCATTTATACTTCCTGTCTTGCAAACAGCACAACATCCCAGGATAGGTTTCAATCTCCACTGCCAGTTCCGTGCCTGAGTGCATCCCAGCTGAGGTGGGCTGGGGCAGGGAACCAGCTTTAAATGTCTCTCACCAACATGCACTTCCTGGAGCTGGAAATCATGGTGGTGGCTCCAACCAGCAGCCTCAGTTACAGCTCAGCGATGTAACACACATGCATGACTTAAGGATTTCTTCCATTCATTAAAACAGGACCCTTTTCCCTCTCTAACTTTTTATTAAATATTATTTTCTACCAAACATCATCAGCAATTACCTGAGGCTGAAGTTTAATTTTCTATAACATTCACTTTCAATAAAGACCCTGAACTAAAAAACACCTTGCAAAGATTTTAAGTTGCAACTTGGAAGTGGAATGAATCAATAGTCCCATGTTAGAAATAGGCGAATTTTGAATGAGAATTATGTCTCGCCTTAACTAATAGAGGAGCAATTGTGCCTCTATAATGTAGGTTGTAAGCTTGCCATAGCAGCAACTGCCTATCCCTCTGTACAATGTCTATCACAACAGAGCCGGATTCTTGTCTGGCAGATACTTTGTATTACAGTAGCACCTAGGGACCAGTCAACTGAACAGCTTCCTTCATGACACTAAAACTAGCCACTGCCTTCAGGTACCAAGCAGCTGTTCAATGATCTGGTATTAAGAATTACTGTTTGGTTTTTATATTTTATTTAAATGTATATACCGACTTTTCCTAAAGGTTCAGCCATCATATGGTAGCTTTAGCTCTCTAGAAACAAGGAACACTTTTGAAGCAAGCCAAAACCAAGAGACAAGACACCATTACAACTTCCCAACCAATCCAGCACTTCAACAATAAAAAGTTAAAGCTGAGTTGTGCCAAGCTCAGTATGTGAACACACAATCTGATATGCCCCAAAAGCCTCATACAAGTCCTCTGGTAGCAGTGGCAGAGTTAACCACCACAATTTCCACCCTAGGTATGACAGAGTTTGCTCTAACTATAAAGCTGACCTTCCACAAGACAGCTCTAACCACTTCAACAGAGGTTCAAACCAGCAAAGCAGCAGCAAGAATGGAGGAATATTGGCTGTGTACAACTCGCCAAGGCTAAAACATACTTAAAGCAATGAGGGACACCCCAATTGGTTAGATTCAGAATGGAAATAATTCATGTATTTGTACAATTACATGATGCATTGCCCTAAAGCAGTGTTCACTTCATCCCCTCCCCAGTATGAATCTTTACTCCATTTAAGAAAGTACTGACATTGAGAGGGGCATGGATTTTGTGGGGCGATTAATATTTGTGAAGCATGCCCATCTGGTCAAGCCACCTACATGATCCTACAAAAATCACTTTGAGACACCAAGCACATAAAGCTGCCATCTCTTGCGATTTACACTCTGGAAAGTATCAACAAACATTAAGACTGAGTGCAAAACTGAGACTGGAACCAAGACACTGTAAACATTTATTCTTCCCTCAGTGCACTGACCCGCTGGATCCATTCCATAGCCTTGTGCGCTTGCAGCTCAAACTGAATCTAATCAAACACCAAAACAGCAACGAGTCAGAGTTTCTCACTCTGTGTTCAGAGCGATGCTTCTTTCCAGCAGCAGCTAGTTTGTACAAAGCCTGGCAAAACTTCCAGCATACTGCAAACATGGCAAGCATTAATTTGACATATGGGAACATGTCCCCGCTATAAAGCAATATGGTACAATTTTAGCTATGGAGGCTAGAACACAAATAAGCTGTTGGGAAACAAATCAGCTTTTTATACAGAGAACAGCAAAGCAGTCAAACCAACCATGGCTGTTTTGTATCATATATGCTTTGTTGTTGAACTACCTCATTTGGACCAACTACTAGTGCATTTTGTGGTATTCATTATCTACAAATAGAATTCATTTTATACCAGGAGTCCTCCTCAAGGTCTCCCGCATGAGAAGCCTTGAAGACCAAATGCTTTTCAGTTACTTCTACACACTGAATTACAACAGAGTAGGCAAAATTCAAGTTTGTCAAGTGCAATTCAACAGAAAGCATGACACACAACATGCACTTACTTCTTCTGATGATAAAAGCACTTGTGAAAAGCAAGTACCACCAATAGGCTCCCAAGCCAAACCAGGGGTGGGGAACCTCAGGCTTAGGGGCCAAATGCAGCCTGAAGCTAGTTTTTATGCAACCCTTTTCCAGTTCCTGGATCTGACCTTTGGAATCCAATTCCTAACCCCAAGAACTGAAAAACTGAGCTCAGGAAAAGGAAGTAAAGCTGAGAGCACGCACACAAGGATGGGGGACAGTTCTATGGCACAGAAACATGAACAGGGCTTTTCTCTTCCTGGGCACCCCCTTTAAGTGCCCCCACCCTCAACTTCTATGCAGCCTTTACAGCTTGTACAAATAATCAAAATGACCCCTGTGAGGGAAAAGGTTCCCTACCCCTGATCTAAACAAACATAACTGAAAGGTTAAAGGTGATACGACTTGCCAAAGTCAGAGCAGGTCTGTGGCAGAGCTGGGCTGAGAGTCCAGGCTCTCAAGATTCCTATACCAGTGCCCTATACTGGACCACTGGGAATCAACAGCACCAAGTACCAAAAAAGCGTACGAATACTACGGTCAAAGATACAGTCCAGAAAGTCTGACACACAGTACCTACAGGCCACACATAAGCCAGTCACATTCATTATGGTATTTAAAAATTAATTAGAACAAATGCGGCTATATAACTTCTCTCCACTGGAAACAAGAGGCCAAATACAACTTCAGTTTTTTTTTAAAATATATATAATATTGTGAGCATTTCCTTTCTTTACTAGAAAGTCTTCATCCCCTTCCCTAGAACTGACTTCAGCAGATGACTGCTTAACTTGATTCAATTTGTGCCCTTGCAAGTCTATTATCCAGGAGCTTGAAATTGTGTATATTGTCAGTCCGTTTCAAGTGACTCGCCTGGGAGGGCTGTAGAAAGCACACCGAGAGGCAGTTATACACTGCTGACCTTAGATCTATTGCTTTTGGGGTACCATTTCGGATCGGACGTCTTTTCAGTTCACCGGTAGCATTTCAGTTAAAGTGTCAAGTGCCATGCTGGCTCAAACCAGCAGTCCATCCAGATCAGCATTCTGTCTCCAACAGTGGCCACCTTTAGTTGCTTTATAGCATTAGAACACAAACTGACAGCTGGACAACAGTATTGCTATTTTTGTTTTAATATTCAAGGTAGTTTTATTGGTCTAACTGCATTTGAATGTCCTTATTGGTTTCTCCGTCATCTATTCCAAAGACAATGCAATCTATAACAGCTCTAACCAGTTAAACAATGGTTAAAGTGGTTTATTGTATCACTTATTTTGAATTGCAGGGGCTGTAAACACCACTTGGACCTCAAGGAAGGTTGAGGGTGTTAGACTACAGTACTATTTTTGAGGTCATAACGTAAGTTATAATAATCCAAATGATTTGCTTTGAAGCATTCTAGCCTGTCAGAGCCGTGACATTCTGTGAGTACAAGAGCCCCGAGAGGTCTCAAAAGATTTGAAAAAAAAATACTTGGAATGCTTTAGTCTTTGATGCATCTGAAAAGGTTAGACGATTTTAAACATTTGTCATATACACATCAGGTCCAATGCCTCGAGGCATAAGATATCGGTGTGCATAGCAAGGACCTCTTCAGAGCTGTCAAGTGCTCAGCCGTCAGTCTGTATAGAGTGGGAGGTCAGAGTTTGGAATTAAGGTTTGCTTTTATAGTATTTAAGCTATTAGTGCAATAAATTTACTTTAGAAAGAGGAAAGATTCCTAGCTTCTGCTGTTCATTAACATTTTTTAGGCTAGGGAATATTTTGACCAAAGCTGCTCAGGTTCACTGTGTAGAACTGTGCATTCCAAAATCATTATAAAAAGGTGAGAGAAGATGGCAAAGCTAACAACCGAGCCACTGGGTTACACCAGACTAGGACTGGCATAATGCACAAGGCAGCTGTAACTTGACACTGAATATTTATTAGACCAACAACACTTCCCCATTACAGTGGTGGTTGAGCTGATAAGAAGTGCTTGTACAAGCTGTGAAGTGCCAACCTCTACATTTCTACTTTCAAAAACCAAATTTTCACACGTTTTATTTAGCTAGGCTTGCAATGCAAAGTTAAAGAGCATGTGCTGAAGCTCTGACAATTTGATGACTGAGTCACTAAAAGCATGTTAACTTCTTCATTACTTTCCGTCTACAGTGCAGTAACTCCTATGCATTCACATTCTCTCTGAAGTTTGAGGAAGTTGATTAAATTTAGAACTTCCTACAACTAGGCTTCTTCTTGTGAAGCGTTATTGCTTGAACACTGAACATTTAAAATCAGTGCTAGCAGAACTGGGGGGCGGGCTACAAAAATTGCTCTTAACAGCTCAGAATAAAAGTAAGTTGTAGAGTCCTGCGTAGTTAATTTAGCTGGATCATATATTTTACTTCATGAGCACTCGAGTCCTCTACTTACCCATGGAATAGGTACAGTAAGAGCAGCAGCAAACATCTCCCACGCACTACCCCAACTGGTTTGCCTCTGTTTTCAGAGGAAGTCACTAAGGCTGTAAACAAAGGTTCCCACGGGCACTTTCTGAGGTAGCAATTTTCTAGCTTGCTTTACCCTCATCTGTGCTCACACAAGCATGGGGTCAGAGGATGAGGCCACACAAGAGATCATCCCACTTTAGGCAGAGTTACCCCACATTAGGCAACCTTACCCCAGGATGCAGCAGATTGTATGGTCAGCAGCAGCTGTATGGTCAGCAGCAGCCAGATGTTTGCCCACAGCCCAGAGCAGGCAGCTGTCTGCCAGAAAAGGCCAGTGACGCATCATGTGTTACTGTTGCCTGATGTGGGGTAACGGGCCGCCTCCCATGAGGCTGGGCCCATTCAGCCCTGCCCCATGTTAGGGTCCACCAGCACCAGAGTGGCAGGTGTAGTTTGCCATTCCTGTGCGATATAGTGGGTGGGGCAGGGCGCCAGTGCGTGTATGGACGACTCCTCCGCCCATCTCAGGGCGTGTGTGACTGACAGTGGCCAGCCAGCCGGACTGCCCACCCAGTTGACCTGCGGCAGGACAGATCTTTTGGACTGCTCTCCCCACTGGCCTAAAGTGTGGCAGCTGTGTTTGCCCTCACCAGGGTGGTCCAGGAAATCAGGCCCGCTCTATCTTGTGCGGCTTTACCCAGAAGGGAGAGAAAGGAGAGGGCATTTAGCAAAGAAGAAGAGTTAAACAAGGGAGGGCCCTAATCCTTAAGGCACGCTTATCATTTTTGCCTCCTCCAGTCCTCTTTCCCATCATCCTTCAGCACTTCCTTGTTTGTCCGCCTTTACAATCTACTCTGCCACTATTTTTTTTCTGCCCTCCGCTGCAAGTTGGGGAGGGGATAGGGGAAGCCAAGGGATACTGGTCCCAAGGTTCTGAGCAAGTAAGATGTCAAAGAAAAGACATTGTCAAGGCGAGGAGGGAGCCAATTAACTCCCGCTCATAGGAAAAAAATACAAGAAGGAATCTTAGAGGAATGCCTTTGGATCTTGGAAATTGATGAAATCTGGCAGTAAAAACTTTTTAATATTCTGGCCTGTATTTGAAGAGCACATGGAGGTGCAGGCTACTTAGCCAACTGAACACTCAAACCAGCTAGGCTCCCAGCCTTTACCATCTTTGAATATGTCATCTCCCAGCAACATGTACTAACACGCATTCCTCTTAAGGTTAACAAGCCAGCTCATGATGACAAGATCACACACTGCACCACAAGTGGGGAAGGCTGCTTCAACATGGTTTTGCAGTTTGCAAAACAATCAGATTCACCATGAACTACAACCATGGCAAGTTTGCTGGGAACTATAGAAAATGCTTTTATTTCAGGCCTTTCCGACTGCAAGGCACAGGAAGGGAAGAGGCCTTTCACAAAACATGCATGTTTGAGAAAGCATGTACTTCCACTTAAGTATTGTACAGTTCGAGTGAGAACAGGACACTCCTTTTCTTTACACTGTCAAACACAGCAAAGAGAATTTAAATTATACCAACTCTAAACTTCTAGTTCCTAGTGCTTTTCATACTCATCTCAAAATGGCAATAGAAATAAAGGCAATTAGTAATTAAATGACTTGTCCAATCCCATTACACATCAGCACCAGTAAGGATTACACTATAGGCCTCCCAATTCGCCCTCTGATGATGTATCCACTGAGCTACAACGTTATATTTATGAACAAATTAAAACCCTAACCAAAATTGAAGTGCCCCTTATAAGGATGCAGAAAGTGAGTGCAGATGCAAGTGACGGTGGTGGTGCCCAGGTCTCTGGCAAGCTAAGAGTGTTATCCTTGCTTGCCTAGAGAGAGAGTGGCTGCCATACTGTCCCCCTGCCAAAGTAATAGGTGGAGTCAAAATAGTTCAGATTATCTCTTTTATTGGACCAACTTCTGTTGGTGAAGGTAAGCAAGCTTTCAGACCACACAGGCTCCTCCTTCAGGGTGGTAGGACGAAAAGTTAGCTTCTCCAAGTACAGAAGCTGTTCTGCAATACGTACTCAAGGCTATGTTATATTTAACAATCATTTAATAATGTCATCTCTAACGGCACCGTGAACCATGATATCAGTTCTTTACAGATGGGGCCTTTGCAAGCATCTAAAGCAGGTGTAACAGCCGGGCAAGAACAGGTACTGAACTAGCCAGGCTGGTTTTTATGCCTTGAAGTCACTGCCGGGGTAGAGAACTGCAACCATTATGTGCCAGTATACAAGCTGGCAAAGGAAAACAGGGTTTTACTTTCAATTGTTTGACATACCGTGTTGTCTGCAAACTGGCTCACTCTAATGACACTTATTTTTTATTTTCCTTAAAATTTTTTTATATTATATACATATACATACATACATACACATACATACATACACCCCAAGTGCAGAAGAAACTGCTCTGCAGCACAACTGAATCTTGTGCTATAAGAGGAGTGAGAATATTTATTTATTTTCTGGATTTTTACCCTGCCCCTCCTGAGAACAGCTCGGGGTGGCTTCCAACAATATAAAAAATACATATAAAATGCATATAAAACAATTTAACACACATTAATAAACATTAAAACAGGGCCTGGGAAACATTAAAACAATAAATAGGGTGGGAGAGATAACCCTCTAACTCACCCTCCCCCCATCCCTGGGCAAAGAGCCAGGTTTTACAACTTTGCCGGAATGTCAATAGGCTCGGGGCCAGGCGAGCTTCCTCCGGAAGGGAGTTCCAGAGGCGTGGCCCGGCCACCGAGAATGCCCTCTCCATTGTGGCCCCCCGCTTAACGCGGGGGACCTCCAGGAAGGCACCCCCGGCAGACAGAAGGGGCCGCTCTGGGGCACGGAGGGCGAGGCAGTCCCTGAGGTACGAGGGGCCCAGACCGTGAAGGGCCTTTTAGATCAACACCAAAACCCTGAACCTAGCTCGGCACGCTATCGGCAACCAGTGCAGAGTCCGGAGCACAGGTGTAATGTGCTCCCGATGGCCCGTCCCCGTAAGGAGACGGGCCGCCGCATTCTGCACTAGCTGCAGTCTCCGAACCAGGAACAAGGGAAGCCAACTCCAAGAGCCATATAGCAAAACCTTATGGCCGAGAGTTACAAGACTTATGAATGAATGGCTGGCAGAGCTGCTCCTCAGAATCCCTGCAATCCTGGCTGTTGGGATTCTGAAGAGCAGCTGCATTCAGCTGCTGAGATTCATGTGTAATGAAGCGAAACATAGGACCAAATAATTTAGGTAGCATGGGATGCAGGACCAGACCTGGCAAGACTTACACTTGGAACTGCCCATGAGCTGTATGGGCTCCTGAGACACAGTCTGGCCACCACGGTACACGACTGCTTATGGCAACTATTTTAAACACAGAAACAAGCCAGCGGGACAGGAGAAAAGAACACCGGATAAAGAAGAATGCAATCCCCAAAAGCAGCTACTACAGAATTTATGAGCACCAGGGTAGCCAAGTGGATATGGTGTTGATTTGGAAAGCCAGGGCTCAAATCCCATCTGTGTCAAACTCATTGGGTGGCCTTGGGCAAGTTTCTGCCTCAGCCTAAGATCTTCATATGTAAAATGTGAATGAGGAGAACAGTTGTTTTGAGGGTGGGCTACCTAAGGATTGTATAGCACTTTGAACCCCGAAAGCACTAATTAAATGATAAATTAAAAAATAAGGAGCTGACAGGGAAACTAGTCCAAGCTTGGAAGGTGATAGAAATCAACCTAAAGTGCCAATTAAAAAAAAAAAAATTTAGAAAGGGAGATTTGATCCAGAAACAACTGGATACTGTTGGCTAATTTTTTTATATGCAGGTACAAGTTAAGGGACTTGCGGCCTCACGCATTTTTGGCTCACGGCTAGAAAAAAAAAGGGAAGTTACACTTAGGCTTCTCCTCCTTGCCCAACACTACTCTTAGCCCAAGCCTGGAGGCCTAGTACTGCAACTAGATTCTAAATGCCAGCAGGCATTGGGTTTTTTTTTTTGGGGTGGGGGGTTGGGGAGGAAGACGACAGGTAGCCAATTCCTATTACATTTGAGGCCCATTTGAAGACTTGACGCTGTCAGAGACAAACGGCCTGGCTCCCTAACACTATGAACAATATAATCTTCACTGTCCAGCCTGTGGCAGGGAAGAGGACATAGGTGTCAGCACACATCTCTAGTTTAAGAGAAGTGAAGAGTCTAATCGTGGGAGAGGGCTCTTTGTCCTGACCCACACCCCCTTGGGAGAAAGACAGGGACATGGTGTGTGCGGCAGGCCACTGCTGTAATGTCATGGCTCAGGTATGGGGCCAATCACCTGGCTGGCAGGGTCAGCGACGAGGCGGAGGTCCCCTGGGCGGGGACCCCCCCTGGTGCCTAATTAAGCTCCTGCTCCCCCCAAGCCATTTTCTTGGCCAGGTGGAGCACGGTTGGGGCCACCCCTTAAAGGGGTGGGGACAAGGGGCAGGGTATTTCAGTTTTGCGTGGCTGAAAAGCCTGCCCTCGTCCCGGGGGGTGTGGGGGAGAATCACAAGTCTTAATGCCATCAGGTGCGGGCTGGCAAAAGCAGTGGCCACCCCGTCCTTGCTCTGCAAGGAGCTGCCCCCAGCCCCCCCCCTACCCAAGGTGGGCATCTTGGGCTGGAAGGGGGGCTTGCGAAGGGGGGGGGGGGAAGAGGAGAGGCACTTCCCTCACATCACCTGGTTTATCAGTTAATAAAAGAGTGTGGCCTGCTTAATCCCATTCCTTGCCTCCCTGTCTTCTTCCGGGGTTCAGCGACAAAGTCATATTCACTGCTTTCAAGGTTCCACTTGAGCTCCCTCCACGCACCTGCTAGCTGGAAGACAGGAAAAAGCAGTGGCAGAGAAACTCTAGGGGATAGGAAGTAGTTATTTTATAATCCAAGACTGTGAAAGGCGCTAATGTAAATACGATACTGGAAACACAGAGCTGTTATTACCAGAACTGTTGAATGTCTGCATTTCCAATGGAAATCTCCATTGTGTTTGGAAAACATCCACATCCAAAGAGGACGCTACAAATATAAGGGCGGCTGTAAATGCGTATCTAAAAATTAACTGGTCTGGAAAAATAGACTACTCTCCAGGCTGTGATATGCAGTGGAGACGTGAACCCAGGTCTGTAAAAATCCACTTGCCAGCTCAAAGAGAATACATGTCAGAGGTGAGCAGGCAAGTAGATTTTTACAGCTCTGAACCTAAGCCTCCAGGACCTGCAATCAGGAAGAAAAAGTTGCAGTGCAGTTCCCAATCTCTGGCTTCCACTTTTGGAAATAATCCAATTTGTCTAAATTTTTCAGCCATCATTCCTTACGACCACAGAACCACCAAAGGAACAAAAAGGACATTTCTTTGAGGTAGCATCTGTATAGCATCACTTGTAGGATGGGCTTGTACAATTAGCGGCAAATCTTCATTTTAGGCTTTAAGCCTGTTTGAGCCTGAACTTCTCTGCTGGAGCTATAAACAATGGGCATTACTGAGCTAGAGAATAATCCCTAAGAATTGGACAGATGAGGCTCTTGTAATCAGACATGGGTTAAAATCACTGATCTGGAGGTAGCAGTTTACTGGCTTTGTTACCAATCCCTTGAGCAATCTAGTCCCACCAAAACAAGCTCTGTTCATGCTTCTCTACAATTCCTTTTGGGATCACTCATTACATGTCCTAGGAAGAATGAACTGGTAGACCAGGGGTAGAGAACCCAAGACCAGGGGGCCAAATACAGCCCATGGCAAGTTTTTATCTGCCCCCTGGATCCAGTTACCACCTCCAACCAATGAAAAACTGAGCTCAGGGTAAGGGAGCAAAGATGAGACCATGCACAGAAGGATAGAGAGCAGATTCATAGCATACATTGACCTTGGCCCTTCTTTTCTTGAGTACACATCTTAAGCACCCCTGTCCCCAACATGTATGCAGCCCTCGGACCTTGTACTAATTCTCAAGAGAGCGCAAAGGTTTCCCCACCTCTGTGCTAGACAGTCACCCTATCACTAGAACCTAAACCAAACTCTGGATCATCTGCGAGGAGTGGAGATGTTAGCCTGAACTGTGCATGTGGCTAATACACCATTGGAATTTCCCACTGCTTTTCAAGGTTAGACTTAAATGACAAGAAAACAGCAGCAAAGATTCTAATTGAACACGCCTTTTCCTGATTATACAATCTGATCTAGATCTCACAAGATAATTACAAATTTAATTTACTTCTGAATCCTGTTTGTTTCTATTCTGTTTCAACACAGACATTAACTGTGTTTCTCTGAATTGGAACGCCACAGACTTGGGGCCATTTTTACAGCGATGCATTTAATTAAGAATGCACAGCCCCACATCACTGATCTTTCACTCACAGTCAGAGCAACAGCAGAACTGTTGATGCAGGGGTTTAAAAGCCATTTGGAGCATGCAGAGTGAGGGAAGGATACTTCCCAAGCTGCAACATCATAAAGTCTAGCTTCACTGATGGACTTCTCTTCACACTTAAACGTGGAGTGTGGAACCTGCACAGCCAATTATTTAGATCCAGTTACTGCACGGACTAGCATCCCTGTGCTGGGAGCTCAATACAAGACTGCTTCCCTCTCTCGAACCAATCCTGGAAGTTTCCTATCATCGTCATGATTTCCCTGTCCCCCTCCCACCTGCACTCTTACAAAGCAGCACTTTTCTCAGTGCAAGAAACAAGTTAACACTGCAGCAGAAGCTTGCTCTTCAGTACTTTGAAACACACCCCAAAGAAGCAAAGCATCCAGTTAAGGCTACTCAATTATTCCACCAACACAGCCATAAAAAGGCAGGAAATCCCTATTTAAGTTGTCAGCCTCCACTCACAGTCTGCAACTATGTTGTTGTCTTCTTCATACAACCGCACCCATGGAACACATGTTTACTCCCTCTACCTCCACAAGACATTACAAGCTTCGCTCCAGTCACATGAAGCAGTAACACATGGGCATTTCCTAATTGGTTGGAATGTTGACTTGATTCTGTGTTAAACTAAAGGTGGACGATTTCTAATTGGCAGGAATGCTTGATTTGTTTGATGACTACTAGAGGGAATGAGGTCTTTCATAATTATTGCTACAGACAGTGCCGTAACCTGCTCACCTCTGACAAGTATATTTTCTGAGCTGGCAAGTAAACTTGTATACCTTTGGGGCCACCCCACCACAAGTGCCCGCTCAGCAAGCAGTCTTTACTCCAGACTAGTGATTTATATAGTTCTTATAGTCATGGATAGGTGATAGGCCATGTGTGTTTTCCATCTACAGTTTTGACTTATGTGCCCAAGGGAGGGATCTTCGTGGCTTAAAAGCCTGCATACATCTCATCAAGAGTAATTGGTCCAATAAAAGACCATCTGAACTGTCTCCTTTGCTGTAACTGTAGTTAAATCTGTAACATTTGAGAAGTAGTCAGAAACAGCAGGTGTGTTGATGTTTGAGAGGCAACATGATAAAACCATGGCCATAAGCTGCAAAGAAGGCCCAAGAACTTATCTAGGATTTCCTGTCTTCATGACTGCATTGGTGCAAGTCACTTGGAACAGAATTAATTGATTTTTTTAATAAGTTTCTTGCTTGGGGGATAATATCACTAGCTCAAGTCATTAAGAGTATTAACGCCGCTTGCTACAACAGGGCTTAGCATCTAATAGCTTTCCCACTTCCCAGCACTGTAGAAGTTGTTAGCTAATTAATCTTCATACTGTTGGGAGGTTGGAATGCACCATCCCCATTTTATAGATGGAGAAACAGACCTTACTGTCTTCCTGGAAGCCATACAAATTAGGGGCAGAGCAAGGATTAGACGTTAGCAGTGTTTGTTCAGTTCACTAGAATATACTGTCTCTAAGCATGAGCTCTTGTATCCCACCAGCTTGGTTGTACACAACCTCCAAAACTTGTTGCCTACAAGAGACATCCCCCCACTATCCCACCAAGCTCAACACAATGAAAAAAAAAAGCCAAGCCAAACCACATTCTTTAGTCTTCTCTGTGATCATTAACTACTTTCAATAAGGCTCTCCACCATATTCTCTGCTGCTTCTTTAGCCAACCCCTTTTCTTTTCCAACATTGCCATTTTACCCTTCGGTTACCTCCTGACTTTACTGCAAGTTTTTGTGTGTTCCTTCATCCAACAGATTTATTTTCTAATCCTACTTTCAAGGCCTTGCACAACTCACACATCTAAGTTTTCTTCTACTGCAGTTGCTACTCCCAAGACTTCCCCCACCCCCAGCAACCCCTTTGATATTTTTCTCATGCACTATACCATATGCTTGGAAGAACCTTCCTTTCAAATGAAACCCCTCTGAAAACATTTCATAGCAGCAACCCAAGCTAGTGCTGAGCTTGACAGACTAGGTCACTACAACCCAAGGATGGGAGTAGGACTCTGGACGCACCCTCACCCCACACACATTTTGTAGCATATGAGAACTAAAGTTCTGAATCGGCTGGATTTTCCAGATTAACCTGATCCAAGCCCAGGAGCTCAGGTGCTTGAAACACAGCCCCACCCATTGCAGAACACTGCCACAAATGTCCCACAAATGGCTGTGTCATGTCAGAAGCAGGGGTGATACCAAGGCATCATGATGGTGTCCGTGTCTCCCCTTCCATTCGTTACCCCAGTTTCTACTCACCACAGGGCCCAGGGCCAAATGCACCCGCCCCCATCTACCCACTTTTGCACTCCTCCCAACATCGCTGCCTTTTATGCGTGCCACAAGGACTACGTTGTTTGCACTCCGCATGGTGACATCACAAGCATTATGCTCATGATTACAATGTGGCTTATATATCTTGGCTTGGAATTATAAACACACTTTGGTAATAAAACTACACACACACACACACACACACACAACAGTTTACCAATTTGATTTCTTCTGTTTAAGCTATAACTGATTAGCAGATATATTTAAAGGTAACAGTTCAAGTATTTTTAAAGACATGGTCAGAGTCTTTAAGACAGAAACGTTGCCCCTAAGTTACACAGGGAATGCAGATTTCAATTTGCAAGAGGAGTTTTACTCCATGCTCAAATTAAAGTGTTCATACTGCAATTACAGTCATACTGCAATCACAGTCACAACATACTTACTGGCAGACCAACACAACCACTGGGTGCAGGAGAATCTAAACCAGTGTTTCTCAAACTAAGGGACAGAGAAGGAATTTGGGGAGGAGGCACAAGAAGGAGCATGCCTGGCATTCTCCTAACTTCACATTGACTGAGCTAGGGGGAATTTCCAAAATGGTGGAGTAGCAAGATGGAGACACGGGTAGAAAGAGTGCACGCAAGAAAGCAGTGTGTGAGAGTGTGTGTGTAGCTAGGAGGGGGTCTTAATTACAACAGACAAGAGGAAGGTAAGACTGAACATATAGATCCAAAAATAATGAAAAGGTTTCTTAAGAGAGGACTTCCAAGATGGTTCATGTGGCTTAAGGGTTCAACAGGCTCCTCATCCAGAGCAAACTATCAAAGTCTCTAGCATTACCCCTTCATAATCCTTGATGCAGACTATGGGTGCTTTTAGATAAGCACCTTCCCACTCACTACACACTTGCAGGGAGCCCACAGGGCACCACTGCAGCCCTGCAACATGTAGTACGTGGGGAGGTGCTTGTCTAAAAGCATCAAAAGCTATGCTTGGTTGCAGGTTGTTCTTTTTGGCTCTGGAGAGAATCTGCTCTAGCACTTCCAAGTGCCCATACACAGGAACACTACCACTCCCTACTAACAGAGAGCAACAGGTGTTTCAGGAGTCAGTCTCCTGCAAGGCTAGTTCACAGTGAGCATTATATTACATTTACATTCTCTGGAAGCTACCCTCTTCTTAGATCAATACTCTTTATAAAATGTACGCAAGCCTACTTTAAGTCACTGCATATTTACACAACAGTACCTAATAGCTTAAGAAGAAACATCGTGCCCTATTGTTCAGATCGCCAAGGTAAGTACAATCACATATAAAAATCCCTAGGGTTGTGTAACAAAGGCAATAAATAGAACATGGCCTTAATCAGCACACCTGTCTGCGCTAGAATTCCCCCAACAATGCAAGATGCCGTTTCCCTTTGTACTGCAACAAGACAGCAACTTTAACTCTGAACTTGTTTTGTTCTGCATTTGCATGGATGGCAGAGCTCTGACCTTGTATGTAACAAAGAGTTAAGTAGGGGATTCTACTATCCAGAACTGGAGTTAATTAGCTTTTAGACACCAGTCCAGCATACAAAGCCAATAGATAAAAAGCACGTGACAGTCATGCTAGAAGCTTGGTGTTAAAAAATAGTTGAGTTTACATATTTTCTTGCCTCTAAATCTACTCTGCCAGAGTTGAGCCAAAGCTTACAGTGTCTACAGTGGAAATATAGGAGATTCTGATCTTGCCAGTAAAGCTGCACAAAATTATGGCTCTAGCAAGACTTGCATTCATATGTACAGAGTTGGGAAAAAATGTAAGCCATACTGCAGAAGTCTGAACTTTCATTTGGATTACAGTGGAAGACTGAAATGTAAGCATCTAGTGTTTAGTCTGTTTATATTAATGTTAGTAGCTGCGTATCATTAGTTGTTGCTCAGGGCTTGATTCTACAAGATGCTTGAAGTTAAGCAGAGGCACCAGGTGCTTTGCAGAATCAGACCACAGTTTACAGCCAGTTCTAAGACTACATGTTTACTAGATCCAACCGTTCAAGTCCCCAAACCAATAATCCAAGTCTCCTGTTGAATTCCATTGGGGTACAATGCAGTTACAGCTCTTAGCTAGCAAGTGAAGACATGGGAACCAACTCTTATCCCACTGCTGCTCTTTAGGAGTGTTCCAAAGTTTATTTCTTCTCTAAAAACAGCTTTAATAAGAACTTCCACAAGCCAGAAACATTACTTGAATGTTTCCTTTCTATGCTATTGTGAGTTTTTGTCCATTCCCAGACATGTTTTTTGTTTCAAGGTGCCTATTCCCATATATTTTTATCGTATGGCGTTTGATGGGTTATTTCCCACTGCAGTTTTTGTTTTCCAACAGAAACACCTACTCAACCTAGAAATCAAACTATCTGACAACTAGTCTGTTTCCAATTAAGAACTTCAACAGGACAAAAATATCCAATTTCCCAAGAATTAAGGCATTTAGAAGCATTCAAGCAGGAAACAGTGTATGTTTGCATGACTGCTCAAAATGAAATAAATGAGTAGGTTTAAAACAATTTCTATTAACTCATGGAGCTTGAACTCCATGACCCTCAGGGTTTCTTTCAACCCTATGGTTCTGTCAGTCTTATTAAAATCAATCACATCATATTGCATAGGCGTGTGTAATAAGTAGCAACAACAAGTAAGATTAAATATTATTCCCAGCCCTCACTTCCTCCAACCTTTGCAACAGCAACCAAGGAGACAATGAACATTGTTGCAAGACACCAGCTATATACTAACATCTACGTTCAATTTGCATCTTGATACAGATTCACTATTTGACAGTGGACAAGTCAACCTCTGCATGTCTCAGTCATTAATCTGTAAAATGGAGATTATGCTTTTGCAGTTTACTCTTCAGTAAATAGTCCATTCTATAAACTGACCTTCTCAAACTAGTACTTAAACATCTGTACTTATTTAATTGGAAAACAATCCCAGAACAGTACGTCATATTTACTTGATTGAAAGCATTAAGAAAATCGCATCTTACCAGCTGAAATTCTCTGCGTCTGTCGTAGGCATGCTGGATACCACTATCTGCCCAAAGAGCTCTTATAGCTGGAAGGTACTGTAAAAAATACCGGGTCTCCACCATCCCCTGTGCCACCATGGCTGACCGAGTATCGAAAGCCATTAACTTATCCCCATTAGTCTGGTTTGCAGGATCTCCCCAAGGAATATGAAGCTTCTCTCGAGCGTCTACGAGGACTCTCACACCTTTAACAAAATGGAAAAGTGTCAGTTAGAATTTTCCTATGGCTAGTTATTACCCTGAAAAGTCTTACACAGATGCTCAACAGATGGCTAATCAACGTGTGAAGTGAAACGTGTAAGTATCTGCAGAACAACTTGGGGTGGATAAAAATCGATTAAAAAATAAACCTATATAAAGATAAATTTAATTTAAGATATGTTAAAGCTCAGAGATATCAAAATGGGATAAGGATTGTAACTTTTAATTATATACCATTAGAGACAATATAATCATGTAACCTTTTTAGAAAAGGTTTATAAATAGGTCACAACAGGCCATGGACTAGATTAAGGGCCCAATCTTATGGGGTTCCCAGAATTAGTAAAGACTAAAGAAAGTCACTCAACCCACTGGGACCCAGTGCTCAGTCTAGAAGATCCCATTAGGCACCTCTCTGATGGTTTTACTTTCAGTTCTCAAACTGTGGATTTGTCTCTCTCCAGAGAACTGTTAACAGCAGTATATGGAGATGAGATGACAGACTTTTTAACCTAATGTCTCCGTTTCTGCAGGTTTGTGGGGAGGAATCCTAACAGGCGGCTCCCAGACTGGCCACTGTGCCCATGCAGGCAGCCTCCATGCACTCCCACTACCACAGATCGGTCCTGCAAACAACTCATGCGGGCAGCTGTTCTCCCTCCTTCCACCCGGCAACACCCCCACCCCAAGCCCTACCCAACTGCCCACCCTCTGCCATGACACACGCCGTGGACACCATGGAAACATGAAGCCAAAGCAGCCAGCTTTACCCAGGAGCCCCAGCAGGAAACTGCTCTCCCCCATGGTGTGTGTGTGTGTGTGTGTGTGATGCTTTCAGCCAACGTGGTGTTATATTTTGCAAGCGTGTCCTTTAAGAGCTGCTCAGAGAGCTCCTGGCAGGGCTGTGAGCGAGACCAGGAAGGCAGCTGGCTGCAGACCTGGCTGCTGGTGTGGGTGGGAGTCCTGGTCCACACAGGCAGGGTATGTGTGGGTGCCTGTCCAACGCACTTTTTTGGCTTGCTCTGCATGGGGCACTCCTGCTTTTGCAGCAGTGTCCCCTGCGCAGGTATGAGTGGGTGCTGCGTGGGTCACAGAAGCACACATCCCCACACACCACCTTCAGATGGACATACCGATGAGTGGTTATGCATGGTAGCATCTCATTTAAAAACACCCACAGAGTCAAATCCATACCCCCTCTCAGTGCAAAATGAGAAGAATGTGTTCAATTAATAGACGATTGTTGGGGATGGAGTGGCTCTGGGCAAGGAGGAGGAGTCTGGAAATACATGTAAGGGAGGGGCAGGAAAAATAAAAAAAAACATTTTGAGCAGAATATTTCAGAAGTCTTTGAGGCATAGCTTTCTGAGTATCCATACCCATCGATCTGAGATGGAGTGAGGGATTTGTAGAAGGGAAAACCTAGCATGGCAGCAGGCCGTAAGAGAGACCCTGTTTGGGAATAGTTTAATGAAATTCTTGTACCTCTGGGTAATGAAACCTTCATCTACCTTTTAGTTGTGAATAAGATCTATTAAGGTTATATCAAACCACAAGAATGTTTCCCACAAACGTGCAATGATTAAATCGAAGCTTCCCAGAAACTGATTTAAAATCGAACCCACAATGGAATGACTTCCACCATTAAGTATTTTTAGCTCAAGACAATATGGAAGTTGCAAATACTGACAATCAAATAATTAACATCCTTATCAAGAAGGAAACTAGCAGTTTTGAAAAGGTGCACCTTTATATGATTTTATCTCAGTCTATAGTTGGTAATGATAGACTGCGGAGTCAGCAATCCAAGATTGCAAATGAAAAAATTCTCACAGGGATTATTTGCCATTATTGTCTAAACTTCCAGAGTTGGTTTATGACAGTTAAATTCACCTGGCAGAACATAGGACTTCAGGTATATAAATTAGTAAAACAGCACAGAATCAAAAACTGACAACTCAAATATCCATCTCTGAGGAATTATCAAGCATGTCCTAAGTGTGGAGAGAAGGAGAAGTCAGCAACACACAAATCCAAGCAAAGTATAAAATAGAAATTGCTGTGTTTGAAACAGGATTTAATCATACCTACACTATACGAATCTAAATTATTTATGCACATTTTGTGTCCTGACAAATACCTAAGTAAGGAAGTTAACTAAGCAAGCCTTAAACTTGTGCAATGTTCGACTTTGTAAAATCCCAAAAGGAAATGCTGGTTGGAGGCCGCACGAATGACTGAGAGGATCAGAGAGGGATAAATGCTGCCATTAGATTTACTGATATACAGAGAGAGAAGAAATACTGGAGAGAGGAAATCAACTTGGTGATGCAAGGTATAGGACACGCATATGGGATCATAACATCCCAAAGCATGCAGAAGTCTGCTTTATAAGGGCCATTGTAGGGTGTAACCCTAAGTTTGGAGCAGTTAAAGTTGCTCCATAATAAAATACTATGTTTTACTCAGGGCATGAAATTTGCAGGTGCCTCGGAGCCATTGGTGCCCAGAAAACTGAGGCGGACGACTGGTTCAGGGGTACGGTGGGGCAAGAATGGTTTACTATCAAGATAAAGTCTGGCAACTGAATTTCTTTTTTTTGCTCCCGGAATTTGATCTGATATTTCATGTCCTGATTTAAATTAACAGCATGAGGGACTGCACTATGCAACTTCCTTAAACACTCAGTTGCTTAATATGCCAATAAGGAAGTAGTACTAGAAGGGTCTTGTGTATTTGAAAACATATTGATTCTAATGTTGCAAAACAAGCAAGCTGTCTTAAACAGCCACATAGAATACTCGCTCAGAGAAAAGCATACAATTACGTACTGTTCATGTTTTGGGGCAAACAAGTCAAGAATCCTACCACAAAGTTTAGGATTAAAGGTGATGAGTGAGCCAAGCATATTAGAAAGGTGATGGGGTGAGGGAGAACAAGGATGACAGCAATTAGATCACAGGTTTATTCAGTTAAGCCATCTCCTGATGGCAGTGTGTGTAAGGAGAGGGCATAGAACAGTTGGTGTGGGAGGGGTTGAGTCTAGTTTCCATCTTTATTGCAACAGTTCTTTCACAAGTATTGGTATAGGCTGAGCACTCTTTCCACACATGGAAATTTCTGATCCATACAGAGACACACTTTCAAGGACACATTTATTGCTGTTTCCATTATCACTAATCTGGGGGGCACACTTCTTAGTAGCAGTGAAAGTGAAAATTAAGTGGTTGACTGTTTTTTTTGTTTTTAATGTCAGACTAATGCTAAACATCAAGCTATAATCTTCCTGTGCCTCTCCTAGCATTACTAGCCCATGCATATTGCTTGCTGTCGCTCAAGCTACACTGTGGTGGCCAACAAGGGAAGGTACTGTCTGGTTCTTGCATAATCTAGCTTTGAGTGGCAAGAAAACATCTGAATGATTTAAATAAGAGGAGGGTAGCAGTGGGATGGGTGTGTGGGGTGCTGGGATTGATTGCTGGGCAAGTCTCAGGACAGAGACATTCTCTACAACCACCCTGTGCTTGTTCCTTCCATGATCTCCCCACACTTCCCTGTGCCATGCCTGCAACTTCTTTCCGCCATTACCACCATGCTGAAAATCTCTTCTACCTCAGAACACCCAAGTCTGTATTTATTTCTACAATTTTATACCCCACCCCTACTGAAAAAAACAGCTCAGGGTGGCTGAGCCCTCCTTTCAGGTAACACACCAAAACAAGGTGACCTCGCATGCCTCTTGAGCACTCCAACCCCACCCAAACTGGTACAGGCCACTCCTATCCCAACTCTTCAGACTCGTCACCCCAAGCGTCCTTCCCTATTCACCTTCATTATGCGGATACAGAGAGTGACATGGAATCTCCCGCAATCAGCCTGAGTCTCCTGCCATCAGACCTCTTGTACCTCAATGCTCTACAGGTCATGCTTCTTTCGGTCACCCCATGGTCCAGCCTGGAATTCTCCACCCCCATCAGCACTACACCCCATCTCTGCCTCATGGGGACTACTGTTCCTCCCCCCCCCCCCCCCCCCTGGGGTAACCCCATGCTCGACACTAGCCCATCTGGATCTGCAACCTCACACACCAACCGACAGGCACAGGCCCCCTTCCCAAGCAAAGCTTCTAGTGCAACCCCTGAGCCTCGGCCTCAAGTCCCTCATGCCAATCTCTCAAAGCTCCATTCCATTTTCCTAGCTCCTACTCCCTTGCCTTTCAATCCCCATCCCATTCACCCCGGCCCGTACAGTCAGTCACCTCCTGCCCCCCACCTCTCAATTGCACAGTCCTGATGCCCCACTCCCCTGACCTCCCTTTCCCTCATGTCCTTCCCCATTCAGTCAGACAAATCCCACTCCCCTTATCCCCATGCCCGTCCCTCACCGCCCAAACCTCCTTGCCTCTCTCTTCCCTATTCCTTGTTGGAGGGTCTCAGTGGACCCTCTCCCTTCATTTCCTGACCCAGTGCTTCAGGATCTTTTCACACACACCCTGCTGCCAGACCCTACTCTTCCTTTCCCTCATCCCATTGCTGCCCCTATTCCTTCATGTTCCAACCCCTTGCCTCATCCCCGAATCTTGCCACCCACTCACTCCAGTGTGTTGGTGTCCCACCCACCTGGTTCTCTCCATTCCCCGTGAGCAACACATCACTCTGCCTGTCATTCACTAACCTGTCTAGTGCCCAGTATTACCCAGCTGCCCCTTTTAACCCCCTTCCCCTTTAATTCCTCTCATCCCCCACCCCAACGCTGTAGGTTCTCCTCACTCCTCCTGCCACAGTGGGCACCTGTACAGCATGCCCCACTCCCCAAAATCCACCAGTGCCTCGATGCCCCCAGCCTGAAGCTCACCCGAAGCTCCGTGACACCAATTCTCCCCACACATCCTGTCCTGGTATCTTGGCACTGCCATTAACTTTCCCCTTCTTCTCACCCCCTGCCTCAGAGTCCCAGCTCGGCCGCTCCCCTTGGCCCAATGGGTTAAACCCTGCTTCTCCCCAGCCCTCCTTGTCCAGCGGTCAGACTCTGTTCTCTCAAACGCCCCTAGTCCCAACTCTTTGGTATCTCTTGCCCTACTCCCCTTAACTGCCTGTCAGGTCTTCATTTCCCACCCCTTTTAAACACCCCTTCTCAGCATCAGTGCCTGCCTCAGTCTCCCCACTCCCACAGTGGCCAATATCCTGCTACCCTTCCCCTCAGCACCTCTATATCCTAACCCCCCTTGCCCCAATCCTGTCTCAACTGCCTTGATTTCCCTTCCCATCATTCCCTACGCCAGTGCCTCAACTTCTCCTCATTCCCACTGACCCAAGTGGCCTGGCCCCGGCCCATCAGTGTCTAGCTGCACCCTATCACAAGTCACATGCACCGCACTCCCCTAACTCCCCAGGGTGCCTGCGTCTTGAACCATCTCCTGGATTCATCCCCCCACCCCAGTGGGGCAGATTCCGTTCGCCCAAGCCCTCCCCCCCCTACTTCCTGCCCTAGCCACTCAGCACCCCAGCCTCCTGCCCCACTCCTCCTCAACCCCTTAACCCAGTGCCTGGGTGCCCCACCCCGTTCAACCCCTCCTTCCCCAGGGCCCTCCGATTCTCCCCACTCCCCCAGCACCTTGACCCTCCTTTCCCAGCCCCTCAGGGCTCCCAACGCTTCGCCCTTCCCCTGCCCGGAGGTGGCCGGTGCCCCCTGCCCCGGTGGGGGCGCGCGCGCTCTCACCTTTGATGACGTTGCTGTAGATGGTGGCGCGGAACTCCTCGAGCGCGACGCGGTCCCAGTCCTGCCCGTGGATGATGCGCATCTGCTTGAGGAAGGTGCTCTTTCCGCTCTCGCCCGCGCCCAGCAGCAGGATCTTGACGAGGCGCTTCACGTAGGTTTTCTCGCGGTAGAGGCACTTGTCAATCTCCTTAGACTTGCGTTGCTGCTCGGACTCGCTGGTGTTGAGCAGGCAGCCGGGGAAACAGCCCGACAGAGGGGAGCGGGACGGCAGGAAATCCACCATCTTAGCCAGCACTGCCAAGGAGGGAGCGGCCGCCGCCACCTCCCCTCGGTCTGCGCATGCGCTGGTGCCGCGGCCTGCTCGCCGTCACGTGATCGCGCGCTACCCCACGTGGCTTTCCTTCCTCTCAAGGGCGCTGGGCTCTGTCACGTGACTGTTTCCCTCTTCCGCGGACTTAGATGCGTCAGGTGATCACTCGAAGCTTTTCCGCTCGCTTACCGTCTCCACCTCCAGCACGTGACCGGGAGCCAGTGATTCGAATCCTTTCACGCTCCCCCGCCGGTGAAGCGCCTGTGGGGAGGAGCCTGGATTAGCGCGCGCTTTGGTGGCTGCAACGGGTTCTTAACAGGGGGCGCTGCAAGGGGAAGGTGGACTTGTGCACGTAAATGCGTGGTACGTACGTGCACACGCGCGCATACCTCTGCTGTCCGCATGTAGGTGCAAACGCAAACAAAGGCAAGTAAAGACACGTGCATGGACACTGCACATGCAGGCAGCTGTGCACATAAAAACACATACATGTGTGTACACGCACACACTTGTCCCCCTCCCTACTACATAGGCATCCATGCACGGAGACGCATGTACAACAGGCAGACACCCATTCATGTAAAGCTGTAGCCATCTGCCCATGTGAACGTAGACACCCCCCCCTCTTCCCCCCCCCTCCCATAGGCAGAGATATGCAATCAGAAAGACACCTGTGCATATACACACATACAAATGCACAGGCACCCATGCAGGTAAAATCTAGGGAAGCCTATCCCCTTTCCTGCCCTCAAGTGAGTCTAATATGCATATAAAGCCTACCCTGGACCCTTCCGATCCCTCTAGTTACCGGCCGGTCTCCCTCCTTCCCTTTGCCTCGAAGCTCCTGGAACGTGTCGTCTACTCCCGCTGCCTGAACCTCCTCTCTGCCAACTCCTCCCTCGACCCTCTCCAGTCCGGCTTCCGCCCCCTCCACTCTACTGAAACTGCCCTGGCCAAGATCACCAATGATCTACTTGTCGCTAAATCGAAGCGCCACTACTCCGTTCTTGTCCTCCTTGACCTCTCTGCTGCCTTTGACACTGTCGACCACTCGCTCCTCTTGGACTCGCTTTACTCTTTGGGCTTCCGTGGCTCTGTCTTTGACTGGTTCTCCTCCTACCTCTCTGACCGCTCCTTTAATGTCTCCCTCCCCGAGTCGACCTCCCCCTCCCTTCCCCTCTCGGTTGGGGTTCCCCAAGGTTCTGTCCTTGGCCCTCTCCTCTTCTCTATCTACACCCGGTCCCTTGGTGAAATTATTGCCTCCCACGGGTTCCAATACCATCTCTATGCTGATGACACCCAACTCTATCTCTCTACCCCCTCTCTCTCCTCCTCTGTCCGCTCACGCCTCGTCGACTGCCTCTCTGATATCTCCGCCTGGATGTCCCGACGCCAACTCAAACTGAACATGGCCAAGACTGAACTCCTCATTTTTCCTCCATCCCCCTCCTCTCCCTCTGACCTGACCGTCTGCATTGATGGGGTCACCATCCGTCCTGTTCTCCGTGCCCGCAGCTTGGGCTTCATTTTTGACACGCACCTCTCCTTTAAACCTTACATTGACTCTGTGGCCAAATCCTGCCGATTCGCTCTCCTCAACATTGCCCGCATTCGCCCCTTTCTATCTGTCTCCTCGGCCAAAATCCTTGTTCATGCCATGGTTATCTCTCGCCTCGACTACTGCAACCTCCTCCTTGCTGGCCTCCCTCGCTCCCACCTGTCCCCCCTTGTGGCGATCCAAAACTCTGCCGCCAAGGTCATTCACTCTGCCCGTCGCTTCGACCATGTGACGCCTCTCCTCCTCTCCCTTCACTGGCTCCCCCTTCCTGAACGTATCCTGTTCAAACTCCTGGTTTTCACGTTCAAATCGCTCCATGACCAAGCTCCCCCTTACCTCTCGGACCTAATCGCCCTACGCGCTCCTGCGCGCGCTCTCCGCTCTTCCGCTGTCCCCTCCCTCGCTCTCCCTCGCTTCTCCTGCTCGCCCAACCGCCTTCGTCCCTTCTCCCTCGCTGCCCCGCATGCCTGGAACTCCCTCCCTGCCGACATCCGCCTCGCCTCCTCCCTCCGCTCCTTCAAATCCCTCCTCAAGACCCACCTTTTCCATGCTGCCTTTCCCAATGCCCTCTAGTCTTTCCCCTTGCTCTTACTGTCAGCCCTCCTCTGCTGACTGCTGCTACCGACCACCTTGTAACCAAGCCAAGTACACGCACCTGAGACTTCGCATCCGCCTGAATGTTTGTTTGTCTTCTCCCATGTCTCTCCCGCTGTCCCCTCTCCTTGTCTCCCCCTCCTTGTCTTTTAGATTGTAAGCCACAGGTAGGGACCGCAGCTGATTATATGTTCTGTACAGCGCCAGGTTGTTACTGGCGCTTTATAAATGTTTAATAATAATAATAATAATAATAAAGGCATATACACATAACGCCCAGATGCCTTCATAATCCCATACACAAACACATATAAGCATCTGTATATACACATGCATAAAAATGTACAAACGTACAAATCACCTTGGCCCTGCCCCCTCTGGTGGTTATAAGAGCAGTAGACTCCGAAGTTTTGGCAGTCTGCTGCAAAGAGCCTCCTGGAGGGGGAGGGGGAGGAGGAGAAGAAAGGTTTAACTCTAAGGCCTGGCCTGCTGCTCTAGAAAGCCCAGTCAGGCTGAGGAGAGCATAGAAGACAGTTGGAAGAGACAAGGGAGCTCGGAGCTTGAATATGCTCCTTCCAAATGCGGTTGAAAGGACAAACTAAAAGGGCAAGCTAAAGGTCCTGGGCCTCGAAGAAGCCAAGAGAGTAGAGCCCTGTTCCAGAACCCAGAGAGAAGGTAATGGTTTGGGCAAGGCTGCTTGAACTTCTGGGTTTGATTGCATTCTCTTATATGAGGGCATATGTGAAGCTTGGAATGAACAGCTGGAAATGGATCACCCCATTCTGACCTGTTAGGCTCGTTTTCTCATCCAGCTGCCACTGTCAAGAGACGGGATGCTACACCATTGGTCTCGCACTCTTTTATGTTGCTAAACAAAGTGAACCGCTTACAGGCCCTTTCAACTCAAAGAAGCAGCATGGACTGAAAGTTAGTTAATTTCACTGTTAGAACATTGAATTTCTTGTATGTATATTGTATTGTGGGACTATAATAAGACATTTTATAATTAAATCTAAGCCAAAGTTCTCCCTTCCAGCACAAAGTCCCAGGCTATTGCCCATTCATCCATGCCTTGCTATGGCTCTTGGGGTGGCTAAAGGGTGTGCTCAGAAACAGGCGGGTCCAGATCATGGATCCATACCATGGATCCACCCCCTATCTTCGAGTGTATGCCCTCAGTCTGCTCCCATCCCCTGCACTCACTCAGTGCTTGTGAGTGGGGACTGGATCCTTGGGCCAGATCTAAGACTTGGAATGGGGCCCAATAAAAAAAAAACCAGCTGTGGGATGGATTTGGCCCATGGGCCAAAGCCCTCCACCCCTGACATAAAGCCTGATCCAGTGCCATACAGGTCACTGGGAGTTTAGCCATTGACTTCAATGGGAGATGGATTGCGCTCATAGAGTTCTGTTCATATGAATGTGCCTGCCCTACACAGATGCATGCACAGACACTTGTGCACATAAAGACACACACGCCTGCACATTTCTATAAGCAGAGACCCACTGTGACAGTGTGCTTGGGTAAATACTTGCAGGACTTCACCTGAGCAGGCTCAGCATGCTGTCACCAGTGTCCTAGAGAGGTTGCAGGGGGCATCCAGAGCTAGTGGCAACCAAAGGTTTATAGGTGGGCTTAGCACTCTACCAGTGACTCACATGAGGGCAGGAAGGGTTTAACTACCTGCTAGAGGAAGTAGTTTGCATAACTGGAGCCCTAGAGTTCAGGTGATCTGGAAGTGGCTTAGTCACATGATCCAGGCTGGAGCTCTAAAGGCAGAGCAGAGTCCAACAAGCAGGAGAGTCCCATGTAGAAGTCCTGTGGGGAGCGTGGCTTGCCCTAGTTGGGACTTTAAAGGCTGACTCAGCAGGATAATCCAGTTAGGAGCCTGTGGGGTGATAGGCTTCCCTAGATGGGGATGTTGGTTGAGCACCCTGATAAGGGAAAAGGCTAGGGTATAGTTGGTGCTGCTCAGTTGTGGCCTGACTTGGTGCAGGGCTGAGACCTGCCATTTCAGGTGCTCTGCGGAGGACCCTATGCAGTAGTGGCCAGCCCTAATAGTGAGACAGCTGGGGAGCGAAGGTCATAGGGCATGAGGGAGTTGCAGGGGACAACTGAGCTGGCCACTAATTGGGTCATCTGTGGGTGCTAGGGACATGGCAGCACGGGGCTAGGAGCCCCAAGGAAAGGCATACCACCAGCAGCCTGGATGGAGAACACAGGAACATCTGTACTGGTTCAGGGACCCTGCAGAGACCAGCTGCCTGACTCAAGACACCATCACCGCCAGAAGAGGGGCTATACTATAATATGGACCTTGATTTGGGTGGAACTCAAGCTACAGTATCTGGGCTGACACTTCATTGGCCTTGGCACCCCAGGGACTTAAAGGAGCTCCAGATGCTAAAACTGCATTAGCTTCAGACTTCCCCTCTCTGCAGCTGCCTGGGCATGGGCAGCGGCCTGTGGGACTAGCATGCTGGACTTTTGACAACACCTCCAAGGACAAAGAGACAATTAGAGTTGGGGGAGTTGGGACATCAAAAGTGATTTTGGGTTGGGGATGGACTGCTTTGCACCACACCCCTGTGTTCACAAACACCTGTACACAGAGACTTTGTGTGTGTGCATACACATATACATATCTGTGCTCTTGTGTGCGCACCATTCACTTTACATGCCTAGACAGCCTTGTGCACACAGTCTGTATACAGCGGTACATGCAGACATTTGTACAGAGGTATAAATCCATGTACTCATGTTGGCATATACATACGTGCACACACCCTTGTGCCCTCACTTGTATGTGTAGTTGTGTACATGCCTGTGTACTTATGTACATTTGGTGTACAAATCCCTGTGCCTGCACTCATACACATGGCCATGCATGCACGCATGGTTGTGAATACTCGTATGCAGGCACCTGATCATGTACTTACTTAAAAATTCTAATTTGAATAGTCCTATACATAACCCCTGTACACATATGCAGTTACATGAGTATACATGTCCTTTAGCACTTAGGCACACACCTATGCACATTCTTTCTTCTTCTTACAGCTTTAGGATTCTGCTGCCTAAAGGTGCTCTGGTCAGGGACTAGGATCTCATAACACATAGCCAAGACGGGTTGTGATCCTCCAGCTCTATAGTGCTGCCAATTCCCCAGAAGGCTTGCCTTTGTCCTTCCTAGCAATGGCCACAGATCGGTGCGTATTCATTGTGGGCTCACAGTGGTTGCACAAAGCAGGCTTGCATTGCAGCTACCTTCAGGGGTATGGAGGGAACTGGGGATGGCTGTGAGGTGTTGATACATTAGGGACTGAACCCCTGCTCATAGTCCTGCGGCCTGCCCTGATTAGAGGGTGGAGGTATCTGCTGCTGACTCAGGCACAGGCCTGCAGGAGGGAGTTGGGAAGGCTAGCAGCCAGATTACAGTACAAGGCTCAGCAGACAACAGGAGTTTGCTGTGGGAAGCAGCCTGGAGGGAGAGTTTGGTTGGTGTAAGATTAGGTAAGTCTCCCTCGGTTTATTGACATATTCACCTAGTTGTTATAGATCAGGGGTGGGCAAAGTTTCCTGAACCTGAGAGCTGCATCCATTTACTCTAGAGTCACAGTTTGCCTGCTTCAGACTGTTCTAGATTAAAATAAGAGACCCTCTGCAGCTGTATAACCGGTGAGAAGTGTTGTGGTAACTAGCCTGAAAAGAAGGAAGTAGCATTAAACCCCAGCTAACTAAATTCCTAACCTAAAAGGCTCCAGAGTTCAGCAGCTCAGGAGCATAGCTTCCCCACCTCTCCCCAACTAGGTACAAAAACTTAGGTTTATCCCTTCCCCCCCCCCTTTAAATAAGGAGATTCAGTCAGCCGTGGGATGGAGGCTATCCAGTTTTTTGCATCAAGTGCAACATGTATGTTGATCTTCCTGTTGGGGAGAGGTCGTATGTGTGCACCCGGTGCAAAGAGCTACTAGCTCTCAAGGAACGAGTGCTGTCTCTGGAGGCTAGAGTGGCAGAGCTGAGCGAGACAGAAAGGCACATAGAGGAGTCCTTCAAGGACATAGGAGAGTGGCCTTACCTCCACTCTGGCAGCATCTGAGCAAGGCCTCCAGGAAGGAGAGCATCAAACTGGAACAATGGGAAGTGATTCCATAGCTGGGACTTGCCTTCCAGGTGATTCGTTATCCTCTTGCGCCAAGGATACATTTCCAGGGGAGTGTGCCCGGGAGGGTGGGAATAGGGTAGCTGTGGTAGTTGGCAATTTGATTATTAGGAATGTAGATAGCTGGGTTGCTGGCAGCCATGAGAATTGCATGGGTAAGTTGCCTGTCCTGTGCAAAGGTAGCTGACCTCGCACGTTCCCTAGACAGGATTCTAGAGAGTGCTGGGGAGGAGGTAGTTATGGTACATGTGGGTACCAATCACATAGGAAGACGTAGGAAGGAGGTTCTGGAGGCTAAACTTAAGCTTCTAGGTAGGAGATTAAAGTCCAGAACCTCCAGGGTCGCATTTTCAGAAATGTTCCCGGTTCCACATGCAGGATGCCAGGAGGGAGCGCAGGTTACAGTAATTACTGCAAATGGGAAATGGATGGTTGCTGGCTACTTCTCCTGTGCTCAGACAACTAGGACGTGCCTCTTGTGGGATCAGACAGATTTTATGCAGCAATGATAAATGTACTTTGTGTGTGTGTATACTAGATCCACAGTAGTGGCTCTTTAGTCAGTCAGTTTTTATTCAGCGTGGCCTTTGGCCATTGCTTAAACAACACATAACACAACATTTATTAATAATAATATAACCCATAAAAAACGGAGTAATATCATATACAAAATCCCAAGATAGGGACTACTCAAACCAATAGCATAAAATACAATATAACAGAGTATGTCTCAAATACCCTATCACCAGTTACAAAGTCACAAATACATAATTAATTTACCCAATAAAATGAGTGTATGTGAACCTGTGTGTATGATCAATTTGAATGAGTGAGTAAGGGATGACAGCATGTGTGTCGTTCGTGTGACTGATCAATTTGAATGAATGTGTGAGGTGAGAGCGTGTGTGTGTGAATGAGTGTGTGTGAGGCGAGAACATTTGTGCGTAATGTGTACGAGAGATGAGAATGTGGGTGGATGAATGTGTGTGAGAGAAGAGCATATATGTGTAGTGTGTGTGATCAATCCTAATGAGTGTGAGGGTGACAGGGTGAGTATGTGTATATAGTGTGCGTGATCAATTTGAATGTGTGTTAGGTGAGAGCATGTGTGTGCAGTTTGTATGTGATCAGTCTGAATGAGGTATGGGGTGAGAGCACGTGTGTGTAGTATGTGTGATCAGTTTGAATGAATGTGTAAGTTAAGTGAGAGCATGTGTGTACTGTTTCTGAATGACTGATCAGTTGTGAGAGAGGGGCAAGAACGTGTGTGTGGATGAGTGTGGTTTTTTTTTTTTACATGATGCCATGCAGTGGCATGGGTGGGGTGTATCTTGTATGGAAGCGGTGGCGTGTGCGCTCCTGCATAACATGCACCTCCACCCATCACCCCTGCACAGAGCAACCTGCGAAAACATAGGTTGCTCCAGGTGGGGGCAGGTGAGGTATGTCTGGGGGATGGGTGCGTGCCTGTGTGCACTTGCAGTGTTCTTGTGTCTGGGGCCAGCTTATGCATTAACATTATGAAACTATTAAGTTTCAACAGGAGGGGAAATTACCTAGACAAAAAACCTTCAGTTTAACTGGTTAAGGCAGCATTCCAAATTATACTCAGATTCTAACACGACAGTAAATTGTCACATTAAGGCAAACTTAAAAATATTTCTTTTATGGCTTACCTGCAATTAAACTGTATACGTGTGGTATGGTGACTGAACGTTACTTATATGTGATGAGGAATGTATGCAGTTTCATTTCAGTTAAGCTGTAATTTTATTTTAATTTGCCTTAACGTAACAATTTACTGTCATGTTAGAATTTGAGTATAATTTGGAATGCCGCCTTAACCAGTTTCTTAAACCGAAGGTTTTTTGACTAGCTATATAATAAACACCATATGGATAACTACATATGGAATCTATCTGTGATAAATGCACTGTCTAGAGAGCGCACCCGCCATTCTGGAATGTGAATGTTAACGCTTAACCGATTCCTGGTGGCAGCAGGTGAAGCAATTGGAGGCGGGGGAGGGAGGGGGGATATGGGGTCCGGAGGCCAGGCGAGCAGCCCAGAGATAGGGGTCAGGATGTAGTAGACTGGGGTGGGGGGAGGGCGCAGCTATAGGGGTGGTCCTGGGGCGAGGCTGGTCTGGTCCGAGGGGGCAGGTGACTCGCCCTCCCAGGGGACCAAGGTACCTGGTGGAGGTTAGGAGGGTCACCCCCCACCAAGAATGAGAATGGGTCAGGGTCCAGGGTCTGTCTGTAAAGGGCTGATGCTGTTGAACGCAAGGTCTGTAGTGAACAAGGCCCCAGTTATTCGGGATCTTATTCTGGACGGGGCAGCAGACCTTGCGTGCATCACGGAAACCTGGCTGGACGAGGGGGCTGGACCAGTTCTGGCGGACCTTGTGCCGGCCGGGTATGCTGTGCAGCACCAGCCTCGCATAGGGGACCGGGTGGGGGAGGTGTAGCTATCATTTTCAGGGAGGACTGGCCAGTTAGGAGATATCCAGGCTAAGAGATTCCAGGTGTGGAGGCCCTCCATGTGGTGTTTGATTTGGCTGGGGGCAAGCTTAGGGTGTTGCTGGTATACCAGGCCCCTTCCTGTCCGGCAGCATCCCTTGCTGCTCTAGCAGAGATGGCCTCGGAGGTAGTGTTGAACTCCCCCAGGACCTTGGTCCTGGGGGACTTCAACACTCATGTTGATGCCGGCCTTGTAGGAGCGGGAGTTCATGGCCGCCATGGCAACCGTGGACTTGTCCCAAGTGGTCAACTGCCCGACTCGTGGGGGGGGACATACCCTTGACCTGGTCTTCTGTTCTGGCCTTGAGGCAGGTGATCCGTTAGTGGGGGATGTGAGGTTCATTCCCTTGTCATGTACGGACCATTATCTCCTACAGGCCAGCCTCTCAGCGCACCCCCTCCAGAAGGGGAATGGACCAGTTAGGTTGGTCTGCCCTCGGAGGCTGATGGAACCGCAGNTCCAGAAGGGGAATGGACCAGTTAGGTTGGTCTGCCCTCGGAGGCTGATGGAACCGCAGCGGTTCCAGGAGGCTCTGAGGGAGTTAACCCTGGACCTTGACGGCCACTCTGTTAATGTGCTGGTACAGCATTGTAACACCTTGCTGGGAGAGGCCATCGACAGGGTGGCTCCAAGATGTCCCCTGCCTCTGTCTCATCACCGCAGGGCCCCTTGGTTTCCCGAGGGGCTGCGGTGTATGAAGCAGGTAGGCAGGAGACTAGAGCGACGCGGACGTTGGACTCGCTCTGAATCTGACAGATTTCTCCATAGGACCCATTTGCGGTCATATGTTGAGGCTGTGAGAACAGTAAAGAAGGAATTCTTTGTTGCCCTCATAGCATCTGCAAAGTCACGTCCAGCGGAGCTGTTCCGGGTGGTGCGGGGGCTGGTCAGTCCAGCCTTCCTCCTCCTGGACGGGGACTTGTCCCAGGCCCACTGTGAGGAGTTTGCCATCTACTTTGCAGACAAGATTGCTCAGATCCAGAGTAACTTCAACACCGGGTTGGATGCAGTAGGTGAGGAGCATGAGGTTATGGAGGCCCCATCTGGTCAATCTTTTGGGGAGGAGTTTCAGGAAGTGATGCTGGCCGATGCGGTGGATGTCTTGGGGTCTGTTCGAGCCAGAAGTTGTGAACTAGATCTGTGTCCATCCTGGTTGGTGAAAGCCTCAAGGGAGACATTGGGGTCGGTTCTGGCGATAGTGGTTAATGCGTCCCTTCTGCAGGGGAGGTTGTCACCCAGTTTCAAGGAGGCTGTGGTGCGCCCCTGCTGAAGAAGCCGTCACTGGATGTGGACACACTTGCCAGTTACCGTCCTGTCTCTAATCTTCCCTTTTTAGGGGAGAAGCCAGCGGGTGGTGCTGGGAGCTGAAACATTGAGCTCCTGGGCCTTGACCTATGGCGTTACGCAGGGTTCGATCGTGTCTCCGCTTTTGTTTAATGTGTATATGCAGTCCCTGGGGGAGATCGTGAGAGGGTTCGGAGTGCGATGTCACCAATACGCTGATGATACTCAGCTGTACCTCTCGTTTTCAACTGACCCAGGCCCTGCCGTCTCATTGCTTTCCCAATGTTTGGAGGCCGTGATGGATTGGATGCGGCAGAGCAGGCTGAAGCTCAATCCTGATAAGGTGGAGGTGACGGTGGTGGGTAGGGCGAGGGAGGTGCCAGCTCCCTCTGGTAGCGGGGGGGTCTGCCCTCCTGTAGCCCAACAGGTTTGGAGTCTGGGGGTGGTTTTGGATCCGGGCCTCCGTCTGGATCGGCAGGTGGAGGCGGTGGCTAAAGCCGCCTTTCGCCAGCTGTATCCGGTGCGGAGGCTGCGCCCATACGTTTCCGGGCCCGACCTGGCCACTCTTAGTCACGCCTTCATCACCTCGAGGCTAGACTACTGCAATGCGCTCTACGTGTGGCTTCCCTTGGTTTTGGTTTGGAGGCTGCAGCTGCTGCAGAATGCAGCGGCCCGTCTCCTCACAGGGACAAGGTGGCGGGAGCACATTACACCTGTGCTCTGCACTGTGCACTGGCTGCCTATAGTGAACCGAGCCAGATTCAGGGTGTTGGATTTATTTAACTCTTGGGTTTCGAGGAAAGAGTTTTTAGCCTGCTTACCTTGGGTGGGGGGAGGGGGAAGGATTCTGCACTCAGCCTGGGTCTTTGTATCTCCTTAACTTTTGACCCATAGACTAAGTTCAACTACGTTTAGTAAGAGACAGAAGGCCGCAAGGTAAGTAGGACCTAAAAATTCTGAATAGTGGCTGCAGCTGGAGGGGGAGATATAGTGCATGAATTTGCATTCGGTATTATCCCTTCTTTGGAAATCATTTGTTTGGGTGCATGGAATGATTTTTTTTTTCTCATCCATTAGTCCCTTCATCCATGTCGCACTCATGAGGCCATGGGGCTAGCGACAACAGAAAGCAAAGGGATGATTTTGCCCTAAATATTAGCCACGATTTCTATGACAATTTCTAGCCCCCCCCCCCCCGTTCTAATCTAAAAGTATCAAAAGAACAGAAAGGTGTTGAAAGAGGAAAGTGCTGGATGCCAAAGTTGGGCACAGGGGAGACAGACAGTGTGTGTGTGTGCGTGCGTGCGTGTTCTGTAATATGCAGAGACCTGGGTTCACTGTGTTTTCCCCATTGGTGGCAGGAAAACACAGTGAACATGGTGGGTTGTCGCTGGTAGCATGATGGCTGTGGGAGTCATCCATGATAGGTTTGCCACTTCTTGTGGAAATGACCCTGACATGCCCATTTAGGCCTATGGGAGGGCTGGAGTAATTTCTGTGAGAGATGGCAACCCTATCGTGTGTGCTATTGCATGTGGCACAGTTCGGTGAGCTGTGCAGATAGGTTTGCTTTTAAGTGATATGAATTTCGTGTGTGTGTGTGTGTGTGTGTAAAAAACATTGAGCAAGTGTGTGTACGTGACTAATGTAAACAGTGCATGGAATATTTAGACATTTCAGCAATATGCAGTCTTATATGTGTAACAACAAAATCTTTGCCGTTGAACCCTGCACAACCCCATGAAATTCAGTGCATATCTATTGATTATTCAGACGATGACAACTGGGAATTTTCTCCTAAGTCCAGGCATTTTGGGGGGCGGGGGGGGGGCTCATGCTGTCCAATATTTATTTAATGGCTCACAAATAACTTTTAAGTGGGGAGGCAGGGAGGAGAGACTGGGTAAGAACTTATCTTGGGCCTGAAAATTTATGTGAATTTACACTAATGGGTCGTGTGGGGGTGTGTGTGCTCTACTTCTAGCCCCCTCCCTCACTGCATGCCCATCACCATAACACTCAGGTTTTGCTGCCACCACTAGAGCTACGAGCTTCCGGGGTTAGGGCTGCTCTGGAAGCCGAAGCCCAAACCCTGCTCCTTATTAGAGATTGCTTTCCCGGCGAAAGCCGAACTTGGGAAGCGTTTTGGGTCTCAACACACACACCAGGCACTCTTGATTAGAGAAAACAAAATTTATAGTTTTTACTAGCTAAGTTAACCGAATTACAAGGATACAAAAAGGTAGGGAAAAGGCATTGAACTCGTGAGCAAACACAGGCAACTACAAGCAGGTATGGTAACTCGTTTAGAGCGCGTCTAAGCTTAAACGGTCCCTAACCCTGCTTCTCTGCATAGAAGGACTTACTCACAGTATCTTCTCTGCATAGTAAGCGCAGATGTCTTAGCTATGCAGGGTTCAGTTCTTTCCCAGCTGGATGGAGAAAGCTGGGTGTTGCAGGTTAGTCCAGCAGAGCTACTGGGCGCTGGCCATGAGGTCTTTGTGGAAATTTACTAGCCTTCTTTTTAAAGGGCAATGCTAGCGTCTCAGCTATTGGCTCACAGCCCCAGGTGACCCTGTTAAGGTGGCCAATCAGTTAGGTTACCTGACCTAGGGTTCCTTCTTTAGTAAGGTATGTAAGGTGTGGTCAGTCAGATGGGCTAAGGTGAGTTCATCTCCTTATATGGTTTGGTAGAGTCCCTTGCCTTGGGTCAGGGAGGAACCTAAGGGGAGATCTAGCCAGGAGGGTTTCTCCACACAGATCATAGATCTCTCTTCTATTCTTGTGCACATGCCTTACCCCTGAGCTCAGTCTTTCACTGCTTGGGGGTAGGAATTGGATCCAGGGGCCAGATCCAGGCACTGGAAAGGAGCCAAATAAAAACTACTTGCAGGCTGTATTTGGTCCTGGTCCTGAGATTCCCCACCCTAAGTATTTGCAGAATTGGGCCAAAGGTAGGTGGGTAAGTCACTGTAAGGGGCATCACACACTCGGGAAGTGAGCCAATGCAGAGGCAAGCAAAGGGTTAAATGTGGAATGGCCAGTGAGCCAATTAGTGTGGACTGATGTTGCCCAGCTGGGATAAAGTACGAAGTTGAACCCAGCTGGAGGCAGGGGAGACCCAGAATTACTATCTCCCGCCATACTTTCACTCAGAGAGGGCAGGATCATAATTGGCAGGGGTGGGCTAATGGGGCTGTGTCACAGCCCTTTCTGGAATAGCCCCACCCTTTATGGGTTATGGTTCTCTCTTTCTGGCGTGACTAAGGAATGGTTATCCGTTTCTGACATAACCTCACCATGATGTTCCATAGTGGCAGGGCCATGTCAGAAAGGGGACTGGAAAGGTCCTACAATCTGCCCCCTTTCTGACCTGGCTGGCCAGAAGTCCTGGTTTTTCCAGGTTACCAAGGTGCCTCTAGCTGACGTGTACAAATCAGGACTTTCCCTGGAGCCTAAAGTCTCCAGATCAAACACTGGAAAGGCGACACCTGCTCTAGAGGCCTGAGTGTTTAGAGGTGTTGGGCCAACAGGGAACGCCAGGGGGTGGTAACCCCAAGGCCTTGAACCCAGGGCTCCCTGAAGCGGGTTGGCAAGGGGTCAGGCTAGAGAGGGTCTCAAGGGTTGGGGCTCCAGGGATGGACTCACCCAAAGGTGTGGACCGGGAGCCTGTACCCCCAGACGGAGGATTAGCTCATGCAGGAGTATCAGTGTTGAGCTTGCATTTATTTACAGTGCTGAGCCTCCAAGCATAAAGACACTGCAGGGTGTGGTACACTGCAGGTAGGGGTAGGGATCCCCCAGCCCATGGGCCTACAGCGGCTTCTTATTTAGCCCCTTTCCAATTTTTTGATCTGACCCGCTAATCAAGCCCTCAGAAGGAGCATGCTCAGGGGAAGGGAGTGGAGATGAGGGCATGCACTCAAGGACAGGGGATGGATCCATGGCACAGAGTCCTGCTCTGGACCCTCCCCTTCCTTTTCCCATCCTGAGTATCCCAGAAGTGCACTTGTTGCTGACTTCAGACCATGGAGTCAGTACTGATTGTCAAAGTGGTCCAGGGATAGGGGTGCCATCACTGGGTTTTGCCCGGTGGCTCTAGTTTTTAATCCAGTTTCTGGGCTCTGAGGTAAGCCTTGATTTCTCCAGATCCCCTGGGGGCACCCTCAGTAACCTTGAGAAATCAGGACCGGGGGGGGGGGCATTCCTATGTGCCCCCCACCCCTCATGGAGAGTCATGATGTTGCATGGAGCGGGGGGTTATGTAGGAAAGGGTTATGCCCTTCTTACCTAAATCCTGGAGGGAGGTGGTAACTCTATCTGCAGGAGGGAAAAGGTTCCCCATCCCTGTCCTATTTGGACTTGCACCATGATGGGCCCAACATGCAACACCCTCATTACTATTTGTGTGAGCATTGCAGTATCTATAAAGCTGAGTCTACAATTCCATGTTCCAAGGACATGTCCTGGATGCTCACGTTGTTCTTCATATCGGAACAAGTTTAAGGTTTTACTTTCTGCCAAGAGATTTAGCTGGTCCTACACAGAGAATGAGAATTTACTTGTTTATAAGTCGTCCTGCACCATCGGGCATAATGCAGGGGTGGGCAAAGTTCCCAAGCCCAAGATAGAGACCTAAATTTTCATATTGCATTTGCTCACCTCTGAGATAATGTCTTCACTTCCCCACTGGCTTGGTGTCTGAAGTGTTCATTCACAATGAAGCCTCAGTTCCAGGCAATGTCCAGCCCAATGAGCAGTTTGACATCATTGTTCTTCTGTAATTCTCTGCCTCGCAGACCTGCCAAGTTTGACACAGCAGGGTGGAGACACCCATGTTTTGAAGATTCAAAAGCTGGGATGTGGGGCTTTGTTTTGCTACAGGAGGTTGCAGTGCATGCAATTTTGTGAGATTTCATATTCTACTCTTAGGGGAGCAGATACCATTCCCAATAGGGGTGCTACCTCTCCATGTTTTGACTCGGAGTATCCAGGCTCCGAGAGAAGTCCCAATTTCCCTGGGTCAGCCAGAGTGCCCTTTGGAGATGGCAGAGAGCAGCCAAGTTAGAAAGAGGGTGGACTACAGGAACTTGCTGTGATGTTATGACACTCTGCAAGGGTGGGGTTACATCAGAAAGGGGGTGTGATAGCTCCATTGCCCCCCCCCCCCAAGTGGTCACTTCCCTTCAGGGTTGCTTCCCAGAGGGAGGTAGCAACCCTAGTTCTCAATTAAATGAACAGGAGCTGTGCTCATGGAGCCCCAGCCACAGAGTAGAATCTGGTCCACAGAGTTCAGAATTCACCCTTCTCCAAAATGTGCCAGCCCAGCCTGCCTCCCTCAGCAGGCCTTTCATCAGTTCACGGGAGGGGAAGCAACTGATGCTATTACTGAAGACAG
>QEPC01010657.1:4513555-4541564 GCA_003113815.1 Sphenodon punctatus | reverse complement strand
TGAGGACAGCAAGGAACTCCTTCCTTGCCGTCCTCACAGCCTCAACATAGGACCGCAAATGGGCCCTATGGAGAAGACGGTCGGAGTCAGATCGAGTCCGACGCCAGCGTCGCTCCAGCCTCCTGCCTACTAGCTTCATACACCGCAGCCCCTCAGTAAACCAAGGGGCCCTGCGGTGATGAGACCGAGGCAGAGGGCGTCTCAGAGCCACCCTGTCAATGGCCTCCTCCAGCAAGCTGTTCCAATGCTGGACTAGCTCATCCACAGAGTGACCGTCCAGGTCCAAGGTTAACTCCCCCAGGACCTCTTGGAACCGCTGGGGTTCCACGACTCAGTTCAGTTGCACAGAAGAGAACAGGATCATGTTGGGGAGGTACTAGGGTGAGGAACCTCAGTCCCAGGGGACAAGGGGTTGTTGTGACCTGCAACAAGTTTGGTTCTGACCTCTGGATACATTTCTACGCCCTAGCACTGAAAAACTGAGCTCAGGGTAAGGGAGCTGAGATGAGGGCATGCACACAAAGATAAGGGACTGATCTGTGTCACAGATCTATGAGGCAGACCCTCCGTTCCCTGAACACACCCGTAAGCATCCCCACTCCTAATTTCTATGCAGCACTCACAGCTAAGTGGCCACTGGGAGGGAAACAGTTCCCCACCCTTTGTCTAGAGAAACTAGATAGAAGAGGTTTTTACGCTTCTGATATTCACACCATTTGTTAGTCACAAAGACAATTGGCATGTTCGTTCACATGAACAAGTTCATCTTCATTACTGTTGCAAAATTCACGACTTTGTTTATTCGGTATCTTCATTTTGATCATTTTAATGACTTTGGTATTGGATGCTTCATTCACTTTAGAAGTCTGATTCAGTGGGATTTGTGCATGTGACTGGTCCGAAACAAAGCATTCACAGGTAAATAGGCTGGAATGGGCCTTGATGCAGAAGATGGAATGGGGGCCCCCAGTCCCTTTCTCAACATCAGGGGATGCAGCTGCACCAAGAAGTGTGGGCTCCCCAGGCTTGTGGGCCCCAGTGCAACTGCACTGCCTGTCATAAGAACATAAGTAGCGCCATCCTGAGTCAGAATAATGGTCCATCAAACCCAGCATCCTGTCTCCGACAGTGGCCAATCTCAGTTGCTTGGAAGAAGTACCCAGCAGGTTCCAATGGGCAATCTGTTCCCTGTTGTTCACTCCCAGCTCCCAACACTAAGAGGTTACGTTCCCTAAGCTGACTTGGCTAATAGCCATTAATGGACATGCTCTCCAAGAGCTTATCCAATCCTTTTTTAAACCCAGCTACACTACTGGCCTTGACCACATCATCTGGCAACAAATTCCACAAGTTAATTGTGCGTTGAATGAAAAAATACTTTCTTTTACTTGTTTTAAATCTGCTGCCACACGGAGTGTCCCCTAGTTCTAGTACTATTTGAGAGGGTAAATAACCATTCTCTATTTACTTGTTCCACACCACTCATGATTTTATAAACTTGTATCATATTCCCTCTCAGACATCTCTTCCCCAGAAGAGCCCCAACCTATGTAGCCTCTCTTCGTATGGGAACCATTCCATACCCTTCATCATTTTTGTTGCCCTTCTCTGTACATTTACTAGTTCTACTATATTTCTTTTGAGTTGGGGCGACCAGAACTGCACACAATATTCAAGGTGTGGTTGCATCGAGACATAGAGATTGAGATATGGAGACGTAATGATATTTTCATTTTTATTCTCTATCCCTTTGCAAATAATTCCTAACACCCTGTTAGCTTTTTTTGCCGCTGCTGCTCATTGAGCTGAGGATTTCAATGTATTGTCCACAATGACTCCAAGATCCTTTTCCTGAGGTGGTAACTCCCGGTTTAGAACCCAGTATTGTGTACATATAGTTTGGATTATTTTTCTCTGTGTGCATCACTTTGCATGTGGCAGCATTAAATTAATCTACCATTTAGATGCCAAGTCTCACAAGATCCTTATGCGATTCTTCACAGCTTGCTTGGGTTTTAACTACCTGAATAACTTAGTGTCATTTGCAAATTTGATCACGTCACTTTTCCAGATTATTAATAAATATACTGAACAACACTGGTCCCAGTACAGATCCCTGGGGTACTCGACTTTTTACTTCTCTCCATTGAGAAAGCTGACCATTTAGTCCTACTCTTTGCTTCCTATCCCTTAACCAGTTACCAATCTATGACAGGACACTGCCTCCTATCCCGTGATTATTTACTTTCCTCAAGAGTCTCTTGTGAGCAAGCTTATCAAATGCCTTCTGAAAAATATCCAGATACACTGTCAACGGGCTTACCCTTATCCACATGCTTATTTACACCCTCAAAAATTCTAATAGATTAGTGAGGCATGACTTCCCTTTCCTCAATCCATGTTGACTCTTCCCCATTATGCCGTGTTTATCAATATGCCCAGTAATTATATTCTTAACAACTGTTTCCACCAGTTTTCCCAGCACTGATGTTGGGCTCACCAGTCTGCCGTTTCCAGGATCGCCTCTGGAGCCCTTTTTAAATATCGGTGTTGTATTTGTTACCCTCCAGTCCTCGGGTACAGTGGCAGATTTTAGCAATAGGTTACAAATTACCAATAGTTGGTCTGCAATTTCATACTTGAGTTCCTTCAGAACTCTAGGGTGAATGCCATTTGGTCCTGGTGATTTGTTACTATTTAGTTTGTCAGTTTTCTCTAGAACCTATTCCACAGTAATGTTGATTTGTGATGGTTCTTCCAATTAATCACCTATGAAGAACAGTTCCAGTGTGGGTACCTGCCTAACATCCTCTGCAGTGAAGACCAAAGCAAAGAATTCATTCAGCTTCTCTGCAATGGCCTTAGTGCCCCTTTCACCACCCTGGTCATCCAGTGGCTTATTCTCTGTAGCCCCTGAGGGCAAGACTAGAAATGATGGGCTCAAATTACAATAAAGCAAATCTTGGTTAAACATTAGGAAGAACTTTGTAATGGTAAGAGCTGTTTGACAGTGGAACAGACACTGCCTAGGGAAGTGGTGGGTTTGCCTTTGCAGGAGGTTTTCAGAGGCTGGACAGCCATATGTCAGGGGTGCTGTAGCTGAGGATTTCCTGCATTGAGCAGGGGGTTGGACTAGATGACCTTCGTGGTATCTTCCAACACTACGATTCTAGGAGTCTTGGGTCTCCTGTGAAGCACTGGATATTGGTCGCTGTCTGAGATGGGACTCTGGATCGGATGGACCACAGGGCTGAACTGTCATCTTCCTATGCTGTTTTATTTACTGTTATTGGTGGGACTAGAGTTACCGCCACCCTCTATGCTTTCACCGGGACCAGATAGCGCCATGTTGGTGGGGGCAGGGCAAAGGACCTGATATGCCCCTTTCTGATATAACCACCCCCCATTACCGACTATCATGTTAGGATACTCCATAGGGTGGGGCCACGTTGGAAAGTAAGGAGGAAAGGTCTTTTGGCCCACACCCTTTTTGATGCTCCTGCCTCTGGAAGTCCTGATTTCTCTGGATTACTCAGAGAACCCAGGCTGACCCAGAGAAATCAGGGCTTCCCTCAGAGCTCAGAGACTTTGTCATAAACTCCGGGGTCTCTGTGTGGGGATGCTAAGTGTAATGTGCCTGGTCAGCATACCCCGTTGATGAGCATATAGTGATGCTAATATAGGATGTTTATTTATTCATTTAATCAAATTTATATCCTGCCCCTCCTGAAAACAGCTCGGTTAAGACTGACCTTTTATGACAGCTCTTTGAATTTAAAGTTCTGCATTTAGGGAAGAAAAACCTAACGCACAAGTAGAAGATGGGGGGGCAGGGGGGATATCTGGCTTGGCAGCAACACCCCATAAAAAGGATCTGATCACAAACTGAACATGAGTTGTATTGTGTCCAGTTTTAGGCACCTCAGTTTAAAGAGGACATTGAAAAGTTTGAGCGGGTTTCAGGGCATAACTAGGTTGGAATGGGCCCAGGTGCAAGAAATGGACTTGGAGGGACCCCCCTCTCCCTTTCACTGCCCCCTCCCTTTAGCATCCTTATTGCAGACAACAGTCAACTTGCATTGATGCCCCCAGATCTCATGCCCCCACACATTTCCCTTGCTCCCACGCTGACCCCCCCTTCCCCACACAGGCCCTCCAGACCGCCTGCCACCACACTGACCCCATGCCCCTATATTGCCCCCCAGATCTCCCAGCCTTCCCTGCCCTACTCCCACCCATCTCTCCCCCCTCCCCCTCAGATCCAAAGGTGCAGGGCACCACCACTCCCCGACCGTCTCACTGCTCTCACTGCTCCTGGGGCTGGCACTGGGCTGCCGCTGCTCTCCAATCACCTCCAGTCCTGACACCACTGTGGCACCTCTCCTCTGCTTGCTGTGCCTGAGTCTGCTGTGCTGCCTGCCTCATACCACTGCTGCCAGTGCTTGCTCTGTCCTGCATGCTGCAGGTGCTTCTACTCCGTTTCCGCCAGGCGTAATCCGCTCAGCTGCGCCACAAACAGGGCAAGAGGGATTTGTGCCCCCCCCCCCGCTCCCCAGCTTGGGCCCCAGGACAACTGATCCTATGGTAGAAATGTCCCTGAGTGGCGGGTTCAGAGGACAGCAACAAAGATAATAATGGGTCTGGAAGGCAAGTCTTGGGAGCAAAGGTTGAAGCGACTGTGTATGTTTAGCCTTGTGAAGGGAAGATTAACGGGATACATGATCACAGACTTCAAATATCAAAACTGCTGCCACTAAGAATATAGCAAGGAACTGTTTGTTCTTTATGACTACAGAGGGCATGACTAGAAATAATGGGCTCAAATTACGGATAGTAGATTTTAGTTAAATATCAAGGAAAACTCCCTAACAGTAAATGCTGTGCTGTAGTGCAACACGTTGTCTGGGGGGGGGTTGTAGACTTTCCATCACTGGAGGTTTTAAAAAAGAAGCTTGCCAGCCATCTGTTGGGGATGTTGTAGCTGTGGTCACATCCTGCATCCAAGCAAGAGGTTGTACTAGATAACCCTCAAGGTCCCTTTTAACTTCATGATTTTTTGTTTCTGTAAATGGCTGGGAAAGCTTCCTCCAAGCAAGCCTGAACCTGCATTCTAGAAAGACACCTCATTGTCCTCCGTGACAGTAGAAGGCATTTGCAATCCTTTTTTTGGGTTACTGTTAATAGACAGCTGGTGAAAAACAGCCCGATCCTCGAAGCACACTACTGGTGCAATTCTCATTCACTTCCATAGGGCTTGGGCCACTGTGGGACTCTGAGGATCGGAGCCAATGTTTCCTAGAGACTATTCACAGAGGTGTAATTGTCCTGCTTGAGTATCGCAGTAGCCTTGGCAAATGTGTTATGCCGCTAGTGCTTTCAAAACAGAGGCATAAACACACCAGTATGAAGCATCTGACATGCTGTTGATTGTTCTTAAGAGGTGCCTCTGGGATACTTGAGAGAAGACTGTCTCTGTGAGACAGATTTAGTGCAGTTCGGCCATGGAGATGCTGCCAGTGGCTCACTCGGCTCCAAGCCTATGAAAGCAAGAGAGAGGGTCCCAGCAACACCATTGGCAACTGGACCTGTCACCTGTTGCTTTCAGACTAGGGATTGTTCTCAAAAGCTCTTCTTTGAGAAAGCTCAACATATATGTTGCCCTTCCCAAATCAGCTCAGGGTAGTTTGCAATTAATAAAAAGCCTTACAACACACAAACCCCCAAATTCCCTCCCCAGAAACCGTAGCCCTCCCTCCAAAAACGTCTCTGTTCCAACCCACGACAACACATGATCACCCGACCAGCCCCAGGGTAAGTACTTCCTAACTCCTATTAACCTCACCTGTGTTCTCATGAGCAAGAGTTTTAAAGTAAGGATAAATGGGAGGTACTTTCCTATGCAACGAAGTGAGATTGAAGTGGAGAGGGAGGCTCCTACTTTGAATAAACTTGCGGGAGGTAATTGTCTCCCCTCTGAATCTCCACCGTCCCAGCAACCCTCATTACTTTTTTTTTGTTTTCCTCACAGCTTCTCTGCTTCACTGATCATTTGTTATTCCTTCACTCCCTTGCAAGCAGGGCCCCATGTATTCTATAGTTCCACCACCCTTGGGTTCTGCATCCAGGAAACCCAGAATTACGCAGGTTGAATTATGCAAATTAACCAAATCCTATAGGTTATGCAAATTTTGAATAAAGATGAATTTTCCAGCATGCCGTTGCATCAGTTTTGAACATCTCATGGGTTTGGGGGTGGGGGTGGGAAACCTATGGACCTACTAGCAGGGGAGTTCTCTCTTCTGCTGCACCTCTTCGGCGGTTGTGGCAAAGGGTCTTGTCGTGGCGCCAGAATACAGATCGGTAGCTAATAGCAGCAGCATCCCATTGACTAGCTCACAGTTCTGACATCTCATTGGCTAGCTCATAGTGCTCCTCCCTCAGGCTGTAGGTGATTTCTGCAACAATTTGGCCAAATGCAAAATTCCACAAAAATGGCTGCAGTTGTAGCAGCTGTAGCACAGAATGCATGGGGCCGTGCCTGGAAGTTTCCCAGAAGGAAACTCGGAGAAGGGGAGAGCTTTTTAATCCTTGCTTTCAGGAACAAAGGCAGGGGGAGGTAGTTACTCCAGAGTGATCCTTCCTTATTTATTTATTTATTTATTTATTTATCTATCATTGCTTATATCCTGCCCCTCTCGCCGAAGCAGCTTGGTGCGACTAACAATCACAAAGTCCATAAAATATAAAACGATCCATATGGGGGAAATAGAACAAAAAGCAGAAACCCTTCTACCCATACCCCACCCTTTACCCATCTCTTTCACCGAAAGCGTGGCGGAACAGCCAGGCCTTACACGTTCATCGAAAGGAGGAGAGGAGAGGTCCGGGGCCACCCAGGTGCCCGCTGGAAGGGAGTTCCACAGCCTCAGTGCTGCCACCGAGAAGGCCCTCTCCATAGTTGCCCCCCGAGCAACTCTGGGGACTTATGAGAACAAGCCCTAGATCAGGTCAAGTAGATTGTCTGTGGTGGCAGCATGTAGACTGCACTCTTAGGACTGGAGCCTGCCAGCTGCTTTGCCTCCTGGGACTTAGAGCTGGTTAGAAAACTTTTTCAGGGAAATAAACTATTAGTGAGAACTTCCACAACTTTTGTGTGTGAAGAAATGTCAATGCATTGAAAGCTCCCTCTCTCACACAAAAAAATTCAAAGTGCTTGAAATTTTTCTATGCATTCTAAATTTCTTTTACAAATTTCACTTTTATTTCAAAATGGGATTTATATATTCTTTTGCAGTGTGTGTGTGTGGGGGGGGAGGGGCGGGGGCGGCAAGTGAAATCTTTTCAGCCAGGTTTATTGGAAGGGGCTGAGTGCCTGAGGCTCACTGAGTTGAAGGCACATGGTGTATGTCTGTTCAGCACTAGGTGCAGGATCGCGCTCATGGTCACAATTGTATGGGTTGTGGGTGGACTTGCAGGAGCAGTGAACAGGTTCAGGCAGACGGGAGCAGGCTCAGGAACAGGCTCACAGGAAAGCGGGCTCAGGCACAGAACAGGAAGCGTTCGTCCTGCTGGCCAAACCTATGTAGCAAGCAGCAGCTAATCAAAGGGGAATGGGTAGCATGTGAGGAACAGAGGGCCCCCAAGTGAGGAGGACCTACATCCAGGCATGGCAGTGGCTTCATGGTGCCAGTCACCAGTTGGAAATCCCGAGGGTGCTGGATCAGGGCTGCTATTCCTCGCATCATATATTCACCAAGGTGCCATTGTAGTCCTAGCAGGGACCCAAACCTGAACTGCTCCCTCCCCCTGCTTTCTAGGCCACTAGGCAGGCATGATTTGGCTGCACAGACATACACACAGGACTGGGCCAGTGGGTGGCGCTAGGCCGAGGCATGGGCTGTGATGACAGGCACGCGGGACTAACGATGTCTGGCTCTAACGATGTCTGTGTTCATCTGCAGCTTGCCAAAGTGTCTGCTGTCTCCTGGAGGGCAGGCACCGTTCCTTGACAGATGGGTCACATCCTGCACAGATCCCTCTCTGTGAGCAGCATGACTGACTGGAACAAACTATCAGGGTCATCTCAGTCCAGGATCTGATCCAGGAACTGATCCAGGAACCGGGTAGAAGTGGAATTGGAGCAGGAGCAGGCAAAACAGGAAGAATTGTTCCACTCGGCTTCCTGTTCCTCCTGGGCAGACCTACAGAGCAGCTGCAGCCAAATGGCAGGCAAAGGGTGTGCAGATCCAGGTCATAGGCCCAGGCTGGAGCAGCAATGGCTCCATGGAGCTGGCCACCACTTGGAAAACCCAGCGCTGCTTGTTCACCAGGTTGTCATTTGAGAAATCTTGGGGAGCAGCCACTCCCCAAAGAGTTTGTTTGGCCTCCTCCTTCCTCAAGACCATCTCTTGTGCTGCTGCCCCAGATTGTGGTGATGGAGGAGAGTAGTTTGCCTGCTTTCTATAGAGCTACTGCCTCACCTCAGGCTTTCACCTGGAGGGAATGGGGCCGTGTCAGTGGGGGCAAGGCCAAGCCACACCCCTTTCTGAAGTAACCCCGTCCCTACGGTTGGGGCCATGTTGGAAAGGGTGTGGGGAAAGTCCCTATGGTCCGCCCCCTTTCTGACACAGCCATCTCTGAAAGCCCCCATTTCTCTGGGTTACTGGGGGTGTCCCAAAATTATCTGGAGAAACTGAGGCTGAGCCTGGAGGCTCTGGGTCAAAACCCGGAGAGGTGACACAGCCCTCTAGAGCAGGCGCCGCTCATGCCCGTATCATGGTTTTACCATCCCCTAGGCGCCAATCCTTAAAGTACTGCACTAATGCAATGCACTTTCAGTTGACTGGTGCAGTGCTTTGAAGACTGGAGCTGTAATCATTTATAAAAGGGACCTTGGTATAAAGTGTGACCAAAAAGGCAATGCCATTGATGCCAAGAAAAGGATCCCCCCAAACCCCTCTCCCCATGAAAACACTTCCTGGCACACATATCTAACACTGGGTAAAAACAAACACGACTCTGGCTCTCATTGGCTCTGGACTCACCCACACGTGTAGTCCTGTGCCTCAGGTGTTGGCCCAGGACTGCTCCAGGGCGGGTAAGCGGCTGGTCTGGGCTGAGTCCTCGGGGAAAATTTCAGCGCTGCAGTCCAGGCCGCCCACGGGGCCTAACACGGGCTAGCATGTTTGTTTGGTTCTGCGGTCCCCACCTCGGGGCGAGGGCTGCCATGACTGCTTGCCATGGCTGCCCATCATGGCAGGGTGCTGGGAGCAGGGCTGGGGCAGAACCAGCCGCCTGCACATTTGTTGCGTTTCCCTGCCCTGCCTGAGGTGCAGGCAGGAGGGAGGGCTCTCCAGCCGCCCGGGTCGCAGGCACGTTTGTTTCATGCCTCTCGCCAACCCAGGGAGTGGCAGCCGTGCTTTCCCAGGCCGGGCCAGGCTTGCACATTTGTTTTTACCCACTGACGTACTCCAGCCTGCCAGACAGACATAGTGTATGGCAGGCTCCTCCCACGCAGAGGACAAGAGAGGCAGCTTGTTTTGAAAGCCCCGTCTAGCACCGTGAAATCAGCTTCTTTTATTTACTCCTTTGTTAAACCTCTTGGAAGAGCTTTGGCAGGACTGTAGCATAAGCATAAGTGCTCTGGTGACAGCCATGCAGCGGGGCAAAGCTTCGCTTGGTGCAAATCAGCCTTCCTCATTGACAGGGATGTGGTTTACATCAGATGCAGATCTGGCCCACAACTAGCACTCAATCTGTTAATCAACACGTATGATATTTATTTCACAGGCTGATAGCAGGGTGTTTGCCTCACCTCCACACTGTGCCGCAATAGCAGCATGGCTCGGATCACTGGGCACAGCCAAAATATGCTTCTTGCCTGCATCCTCTGCTTCCACTTCAAATCGATCTCCCTCTAGTTAGAGGGTTGCTTACAGTGGAAGATTTCAATCAGAGATGGGCCTCACACTGATCTGGCATTTTGAGTCAGCTGTTTTTGGATTCCAATGAATTATTATTAATTGTGGTTCTTTTTATAGTGCCAGCAATGTGCCTGGGTGTTGAAGAGCTGTAATTAGAGACAGGCTCCTGTTCTGAGGGACTTACAGGGATACATTCAAGAAGTTGCGAAGTTGCAGGTGTATGTGCTCAGTTTAGTCACAAATGAAGGTGGGGGATTCCGCAAAAGTGCAAAAATCAGTGGTCAGGCTTCCCCAAACTCCTGAGATTGACTTCAAAAATTGTGAGATGGAGACACAGTTGTTTGGCGTAAGTGGTTTATGTATCACCGTCACTAACAGGAATACTCCCCTGGCAAATGTCTCTCTGGTGGCCTCTTGCCCCTTTGAGCAGGAGGGAAATTGCTATGAATGTGCCCTGAGTCTTCTTTCTGCATCAGGACAGATATTTCTGTGGTTGTGATTTGTGCTTTCATCCTGAAACTGAGCCATCGGGCATTGAAGGGTCACAAGGAGCAGGAAACTGATTCTCTTAGCTCATTTTTGCAGTAGCTGAGGTATGAAATAGACCTAACAGCATAGCACATCCTAGGCCACCTGAAATATGCACCATGGCTGTTTGAAATTTCTTTTATAGCAGGAGGGAGAATGGAACTTAGATCCTTATGCTCTTGCAGCACAGATCCCTAAGCTGAAGGGGGCTCCCCACAAAATGTTAGTAGCCTGTCACTAGGGAGGGGACTCCAGCAGGAATTTTGGTTTCGGATTTTTCAATTTCAGTTCCTTATGAAATTCGGATCTCATTTTGGCTTTGATTTTTGGTTTTGGATCTTTTTCTACCATTGAAGTCAATGGGAACAAGCCGCAGTGAAAAACGCCCTGAAACAAACAAAATCAATGTAAAAAAACTGAAACACCTGAACCAATTTCCCCCCCAAAATTTCAGATTAATCTGAAAGAGCCATTTGGGGCCAATTTCGGTTCTATCTGAAACCGAAATTCCCATCCCTACCTGTCGTACACACTCGGGGCCAACACATCATTCCTCTGAGCCCAGTACAAACTTGAAACCCCCCCTGCCCCCACGATCCCCTCCCATATACACAAGCCCGTGAATCATGAAAGAAATGTTCCCATTTTATTCATGAAATGACATAAATAGGCCATGTCGCTTTCCCACTTTACTTCTCTGGCCTTTTTCATTGTGAAATCATTAATGACCTCACTAAAGTAAAATTTTCTTGCAAGCTTACAGTCAATAGACAAACAGCAAGGTGACCTAAGTGTTCTTGTGCCACAGTAGAATGTCTGCAGTTTTTGATGAGTGCTACTTGCAGAAAGTTCTTTCAGCGTCTGCCACATTTACTGACAATCATTATAGTGCTTGTCCTTTCCTCTTGCTGCCACTGCTGCCCAGTGGTGGCTGATGGATTCTAAGGCTGGTGGGGTGTTGGGTGGGCCCAATGGTAGGCAGGGTCAAACCAACGGTAGGTGGGGCCAACCTGAATTTTGAAATTAATATGGAATTTTACAGTCTCCATTCCCCATCTGTAAAAAATGAGTGTGTGCGCACGCGCCCCTGTGTTCCCGTCACCTTTGTCCTTCTTAGATTGTAATCCCACTGTGCAGGGACCTGTCTCCAATAACCACCAGCAGGCAATATGTTCAATGTCAGAAGTGCCATAACAGCTAGCCCAGATTACAGAAATATCTGAACTACACAGGCAGCATAGGCCACAACTAAAATGCATGGGAAAAGCTGCAAAATTCAACAGGATTATGTGAAATCTTAAATGGCACAGCATAAATACTGCATAGAGTTTTACAGAGGGCGAGGAAGCATACGCAGTTCAGGAGATGGCATGCAGCACCCACCATGTGGCATTCAAAGAAAGACACACCAAAATGCATGGGAACTTCAGGAAAACCCAACAGGATTATGTGGAATCCTAAAATGCACACCATAAATGCTACAATTGGTTTCTGGGAGGGAAAAGATTCCCCACTTCGGATATATCACTTTCAGTCCTTCCTACAAGCTAAAAGCCCCCAGACCAGTAACAAGAAAAATATATGAAAAAATCCTTAAGATCCCAAATTTGAAGTAGGGGGGTGGGGGGTGTCAAAATTCAAAGTGGCTAATGCAGCTATTTCCTCTTTCAAAAGCATTAAAACCACACAAGGCTGCATGCAAAACCAGCAAGTATTTTTAAAGTGTCCTTAGTTACCAAAGAACTTTGTGTCACCAAATAAATTATTTGGAAAAGCTTCTATATTTTGTCTGTGATCTTTTTCCACTGAGCCCACCAAAATATCCCATCCAGCCAATTTAAACATTCAAAGTTCAACTTTCTCAAGCATCAAATCACACACAAAGAGGGACAAAATTCAAAGAGGCTGTCACTAGAAAGTGTGATGCTATAAAACAATATAAGCTCACATGAAAAACAAGTATATTTGAAGTGCTCACACTGTTTCATTTTTTATATTATTATTAAGTATTTATATAGCACCAGCGATGTACCCTGTGTTCTAAAACAGTTTTAAATAGATGGGGTCCCTGTCCCTGGGTGCTTAAAATCTAAGAAAGACATTCCCCAGTCTACGCACAATATATCCACTCCAAATACTCAATATGTCAACTACAAACAAACTTATTGTAAAATCTAAGAAATATTTTTTTTAAAGTATAGTGAATGCACCAAAAAAATAAATATTTAAAATACCGACAGCAAAAATTATCCAAAACACTAAAAAATAAATTTTAAAAATCCCAAAACATATTTAAAATACTCAGATAATGAAAATTACCCCAAACCCTAAAAATAAATCCAAAGTAAAATAAAAAATACATTATTTATTTATTTATTTATTTATTTATTTCTAGATTTATACCCCGCCCTTCCTGAGAACAGCTCGGGGTGGCATTAAAATAATAAAAAATAAAAATAGTTGAATAAAAATAATAAAAAATAGAAGGGTAAGTTAAAAAAATATTACTCGCCCAAAAGAGGGATCAAGTTGTCTTCTGCAATTTCCACAGTGATTTCAGTAACGGGAGACAGAGCTGTCTCCTGTCACAGAAATCACAGTGGAAATAGGCTAAAAGCCAGTGTACATGAGCGGAATTTCATATGATCCTCCTGATGTGATTTATGAACAGCCAATATAACTGAAAAACCCCAAACTGGGATAACCAGACTGGATTTCTGCTGGAGCATAAATGGATGTCTGTTATTACCCAAACAGCCATTTTTGGTTCAGCATGTGTGTGTGTGTGTGAGAGAGAGCTATTCAGTAAGCTTGATGTCTGTGCTGGCAGAATGATGGAAACCTTAATTAAGGACAGAATTACAGGACATGTTGACAAACATGGCTTAATGGGGAAGAGTTAACATGGATTTAGCCAAGGTAAGTCATGCTTCACTGACCTGTTGGAATTCTTTGAGGGTGTAAATAAGCATATGGACAAGGGAGACCCAGTAGATCTAATGTGCCTGGATTTCCAGAAGCATTTGATAAGGTCCCTCATGAGAGACTCTTGAGAAAATTAAAAAGTCATGGGATAGGAGGCAGTGTCTTACTATGGATCAGAAACTGGTTAAAAGATAGCAGAGGGTAGGACGAAATGGTCAGTTTTCACAATTAAGAGATGTAAAAAGTGGTGTGCCTCAGGGATCTGTATTGGGACCGGTGCTGTTTAATATATTCATTAATGATTTGGAAAAGGGTGTTAAGAGTGAGGTGATCAAATTTGCACACGACACCAAGTTGTTCAAGGTAGTTAAAACACGAGTAGACTGTGAAGAACTGCAACAGGATCTTACGACACTGGGTGCCTGGGCATCTAAATGGCAAATAAAATTTAATGTGGACAAGTGCAAAGTGATGCACTTAGGGAAAAATAATCCAAACTATGTGTACACAATGCTGGGTACTAAGCTAGGAGTTACCACTCAGGAAAAGGATCTGGGAGTGATTGTGGACAATACAATGAAATCCACAGTGCAGTGCCTGTCTCTTATACACATCTAGATGTGTATAAGAGACAGGTGTGAAGAACTGCAACAGGATCTTACGACACTGGGTGCCTGGGCATCTAAATGGCAAATAAAATTTAATGTGGACAAGTGCAAAGTGATGCACTTAGGGAAAAATAATCCAAACTATGTGTACACAATGCTGGGTACTAAGCTAGGAGCTGTCTCTTATACACATCTAGATGTGTATAAGAGACAGAGGCACAGGGTGGTTAAAGGGTGGTTAGCGTCATGTCTGTTTTCACCCAATGTTAGGAATTATTCGGAAGGGGACAGAAAATAAAACTGAGGATGTCATAATACCTCTATACAAATCAATGGTGCGACCGCACCTTGAATATTGTGTGCAGTTCTGGTCGTCCCATCTCAAAAAAGACATAACTGAGCTAGAAAAGGTACAGAGAAGGGCAACAAAAATGATCAAGGGTGTGGAAGGGCTCCTGCATGAGGAGAGGCTTGGTAGGCTGGGGCTCTTCAGCTTGGAGAAGAGACGACTGGAGGAAATATGATAGCGGTATATAAAATCATGAGTGGTGTGGAACTAATAAAGGAACAGTTATTTACTATCTCAGCTAGTACTAGAATTAGAGGACACTCCATGAAATTCATGGGTGGCAAGTTTAAAACAAATAAAATATTTTTTTCCCCCACTCAGCATATAATTGCGTTGTGGAATCTACTGCCAGAGGCTGTGGTAAGGGCCAGTACTATAGCTGAGTTTAAAAGAGGTTTGGACAAGTTTCTGGAAGATCGGTCCATTAGCAGCTATTAGCCAGACAGGATCAGGGAACATGACGGGAGCTGGGGAGAAACAACAGGGAATGGATCCCCCATTGTGACTTGTTGGGTGCTTCTCCCAAGCCACCGTGATTGGCCCCTGTCGGAGACAGGATGCTGGGTTAGATGGACCATTGGTCTGACCCAGTATGGCACTTCTTATCTTACCTGTTTTTTCAGATATCGTTTAATCTCTAGTTATGAATCTGTTCCCCATAGTACTTGATGAAGTGAAGTATTCTGGGTGAACTCGGATGTAGCTGCCAAAAAGGCGAATGCAATTTCCGGGTGCATTAACAGAAACATTGTTTCCAAGTCAGCAGAGGTGGTAATTCCACTCTATTCAGCACTGGCCAGACCCCACCTGGAATATTGTGTCCAGTTTTAGGCATCTCATTTTAAGAAGGACATTGGGTAAACATATGTGACGCTGGCCCAGTTAGGCCTGGTTCGGCTCAGCTGGATCAGCGTCAGAGCGGGCCATCTGGTTTCAGCCTGCGAGATGTGGACCTGGCTCCTACTCTGGCCGGGCAGGAAGTGTGGGCCTGGTACAAGCCGGACCCACAGTCCTTGCCCTGCTCCCACCCAGCCGGGGCAGAATGGGCAGGAACGTGTGTTCCTGGTCTGGCTCCTACTGGCATCTGGGGATTGCCGTGGCAGCAAGCCATGACTGCCTGTCATGGCGGGAGGGCGGGGCGACATTGAGAACGCGACCGAGCGGCCTCAGGTTGCTCCCTGCCCCCCACCCTCCCTCCTTGGCCGTGGGAATGTTTGTTCCTGTGGTCGGAGTGTACCCAGCCAGGGGAAGCCCTTCCCTCCACATGGTGGGGGACAGACGTCCCTCTGGGATGTCTTTTAACACCCATTGACAAATTGGATCAAGTTCAAAGAAGGACAACAAAAATTATCAAGGGTCTGGAAAGCAAGTCTTATGAGGAAAGGTTGAAGGAACTAGGTATGTTCACTCTGATAAATAGAAGATTAAGGAGAGACCAGTGATGTGGGGAGGAAAATGTTTGACTACCAAATTTTTCTGTGGAAAATTTTCCAGGGCTATAGAAAATGTTGCGCAGGAAAATTTTCCGATTCAAAACTTTCTGGATAACCCACGTCACTGGGAGAGGCATAATAGCAGTAATCCAGTATCTAAAGGGCTGCCACCAAGAAGGCAGGGAATTCTTCTTCATTGCCACAGGGGGCAGGATTAGAAATAATGGGCTCAAATTACAAGGTGGGGTAGATTTTGGTGAGATATCAGGAATAATTCCTGGCCGTGAGAGCTTTTTGACAATGGACAGGTTGCCTAGGGAGGTTGTAGGTTCTCTGTCGCTGGAGGTACTTGGCCAATTTTTGGGAATGTTGTGGTGGTAGTCATCCTGCATCCAAGCATGGGGTTGGACTAGATGATTCTGTAGGGCCCTTCCAACTCTGATGTTCTGTGATGCGTGTGGACAAGGCTTGATTGAATGGGCTTGAGAGGCAACTCCATTCTGGAGCCAAGCGCAAGAGACAACTTCAGGAAGCACAGAGTTACACCCCCACCCCCCCAGTCAGCCAGTGCTTTTCTGTGCAAAACCATCTTATGAAACTACGCCAGAGCCGGGAGAGAGAAAGCAGATGTCTTTGCTGTATTTTAAATAGCCCTCCTCTGCTCCTGCTGTCGGACTTGTGCAGATGGCAATTTCTAACCTTTGGGAGCCCTTAATAAGCAGCTAGTGGCCTCCCGAGAAGAGGAAAGCATCCTGCTGTGTTTTTATCAGCAGAGTGCATGGTTCGCTAGGCTTATCTCCCTCGTTCCTTTTGAGAGATGTTATTAGAAGGCAGTCGGCAGGGGAGGGGAAACAACAAGTCTCTGTGGCCATTTGCTTATTAAGAAAGATGGAACATCTTGGTCCAGAAGCTTTATGAACAAATGGCTTGCTCTTGACCTTGCAGGTCTCTTTGACCCAGTGGGGAAGCACTGAGAGTCCTTGACATACGTGCTGGGCATGAAGGAGGAAGCGAGTACACAGAGCTCTGCTCAACACGGGCTCAAAGAGCCAGATCAGGAAATTGTGACTCTTGCTGAAGGCACCAGGGCTTGTTCAGAACTGAGGTGTACGCATGAACATCGGGCCGCATGGGCTTCATTTATGCCTGAGGCCACAATTAGGACTGCTGCCTCTGGGTTTTGGAGACTTGGCTCCAAGTGAAGACGAGTATCGGGGGGTCCTGGGGTTTCCAGGCTACAGGGGAAGCCATGATTTCTCTGGGTCAGGTAGGGCACCCCCAGTAGTTTGGAGAAATCGGGGCTTCTGGGGGCGGCCATGTCACAAAGGGCGTGAGCCATAAGGACTTTCCTGCCCCCTTTCTAATGTGGAAATTAACTCACCAGTCAACTCTGAAGATTCAGTCCCATGAACAGATTGTTAGACTAGATTGATTCTTAACAAAGTCAAAGTCCAAGTGTGTTAAACTATCAGAGTTTAAATCAAATGCCTGAATCTCTGCCTGAGGAAGAGCTCTGGGTAGGTCAGACGCTTGTGTCCTCTACTGGCTCAACTAAAGATATCATCTTAACTATCTTGTCTCTTTTATACTTGGTACCAACATGTAAGGTTGCCAGATAACGCAATTTTTTCCAGGACACTTATAAAAAAAATGTTGCAGGGCCTGCAAAACGTATTTTTCATAAGTGTCCTGGAAAAATGTGCATATCTGGCCACCCTACCAACATGGCCAGCAAAAGGCAGACTAGGGTGGCCAGATATGCAAATTTTAGAATACACATAAGAAATACAGGTTGCAGGGCTGCATTGGAGCCATTGGGGGAAATGGACCCTTCTGTAGCTGAAAAATCCAATTGGTTTCCATTGAGCAGTCTCCTCTTCACAGTAACCAGGACTAATTAATTTGGAGCTACTAATTTTAGTTTGGATACAAATGAAATTGTAACCTTTTGCTGATTTTCCTTGTGGGGGGATGCTGCGTCAAGTTAGCCTGTGGATCTGAGAAGACAGACATGCAGTGGAGGTCCCTATGCTCGTTGTATCAGAACTCACACCCCTTGCCTTTCAGTCATTGCTCTTTCTCACTCTGAAGTCCACAACACTGGTCCCCAACCAATGTATGGTTGTGAGCAACTTTCAAGGGTCAAGACTTATGCCAAGCCACAAGTTTGTTTTGAAAGTTAAGCAAAAATAAAAACACAACATCCATTTTATTCTTTTTTTGGTGTGTGTGTGTTTTTTTTATTGTGCCTGTGTCTTTAAGACACCCACGACTGAAAGTTAAGAAGGCTGCTTTTTTCCCTGCAGCAGCAGCTCAGGGTTTCTCCCAGCCCCATCATTTCCCTCTGCTACAGCTTGTCCGTACTAGGCTTTAGCATTCACCCCTATGCTCTCTACTTCCTGCTCCACAGCAAGAGCGGCAGCTGATTCTCCTGGAGCTCAGGCTAGCCTCGTCATCACCTTCCCTCTGGCACCTCACCAGGGAACCAGAGCTTTTCTCAGGGCTCTCCCTTCCCTCCCGCTCCAGAAGTCTAGACAGAGGGGTGGTACTAGCAAATGGTGTAGCACCCACAGTGGCAGTACATAGGTGTGCTTGGTGCAGTGTAATCTCTTCCTTGCTGGTTCTGAGCTGCAAGCATTCTCTCTCTTGCACATGCACACACCCCTCCTTCCTCTAAATATTTTGCATTTGTCTCCTGAGCTGTCACAAACAACATGCTGCTTGAGAGCCATGGGCTGGGGACTGCTGGTCTACAAACAATGTTTGTTTGTTTATTTATTTATTTATTTATTTTGTTTATTTCGTTGGATTTCTAGCCCACTCCCTCCTGCTATTAGCAGTTCAGGGCAGTTTTCAGCATAACAGCGTTTAAAGAGAATACATGTATAAATATAAATAAAATACAGATAAAAATAAACAATGGAAAAACAAACCCCAAAGTGGAGCTAAAAAACCCCACTTCCCAACCCTATCACCGTCTCCCTCACCAAAAGTGGAACAGTCGGGTCTTACACTGTCTTCGGAAAGAGGGAAGGTCTGGGGCCAAGTGGACCTCTGTTGGGAGGGAGTTCCATAGCCTTGGTGCGGCCACAGAGAATGCCCTCCCCACAATCGCCACCCGAAATACTCGGGGGCCACCCTCCCCACAGTTGCCACCCGAGATACTTGGGGGCTGCCAGTCGACTGCAGGGGCCGGTCTAGGCCCTGGGGAGTGAGGCGGTCCTGCAGGTAGGCAGGGCCCAGGCCATGTAGGGCTTTATAGATCAAAACCAACACCTTGAATCGGGCCTGGAAGACTATAGGCAGCCAGTGCAGCGAATGGAGCACTGGTGTAATGTGCTGACGGTGACCCGTCCCTGTAAGGAGATGGGCCGCTGTGTTCTGCACCAGCTGTAGAGTCTGGACCATAACCAAGGGTAGCCCCACCTAGAGTGTGTTGCAATAGTCCAGTCTTGAGGTGATGCAAGCATGGATGATGATGGCCAGGTCAGAGTCCAAGATGTACAGCTGAAGCCGTTGCACCAGATGTAGTTGTCAGAATGCACTCCTCGCCACAGCCGCCACCTGGACATCCAGGTGGAGCTGCGAATCGAGGAGGACCCCCAAACTACGAACCTGAGGGACCAATGGAGGGCGAACCCCATAAATGATGGGAGCTACCACTTCCTCACGCCCTCCTACCAGCATCACCTCCATCTTGTCGGGATTCAGCTTCAGATGGCTCATCCAGTCCCCCACAGCTGCCAGACACCGCATAAGCACGGAGACTGCCGGGCCTGGATCCGCTGAAAATGAGATGTAAAGTTAGGTGTCATCAGTATACTGATGACATCACACATCAAACCCTCTCACGACCTCGCCCAATGGCTGCATGTACACGTTGAACAGGGGAGGGGACAGAATAGAACCTTGTGGGACTCTACATGTGAGGTCCCGGGGAAACGACGAGCAATCCCCCAGCACCACATGTTGAGTTCTCCTGGTCAAGAAGGAACGAAACCATTCGAGAACAATTCTGCCCACCCTGGCTCGGTCCCACGAGCGGGTCACCAGCATCTCGTGGTCAATGGGTATCAAATGCAGCCGAGAGATCTAACGGGATCAAAAGGGTCGACCGACCCTGATCCAGCTCACAGCGGAGGTCGTTGACGAAGGCCACGAGCGCAGTCCCAGTGCGAAAACCCAGATGAAAGCCAGACTGCAACGGATGGGAATCCAGAAAACTGACATGGTCCAGATGCCCCTGAAGCTTCTAAGCCACCACCCATTCAATAAACTTCCCTAAAAAGGGAAGGTTAGAGACTGGCTGATAGCCGGCAAGGGAGTCAGTGTCAAGTGATGGTTTCTTGAACAGAGGCCGCACCACCGCCTCCTTGAGGCAGCCCAGCACTCTGACCTCCCTAAGGGAGGCATTGACCATCCCCACCAGCAACAGCCCCAGCCTCTCTCAGCTGGCCTTGACCAGCCAGGATGAGAATGGGTCCAGTTCACAACAGGTAGCTCTAACCACCCCAAAGACATCCCCTGCATCAGCAGGCAAAACTCGCTGAAACTGATCCCATAAAACAGGACAAGGTGGGACTTCCATTACCTCTGGTTCTCCTACTGCATCAAGCACAGTGATTTATCCACGAATTGCTTGTATACTCATGCCAACAAAACTTAGTCCAATCAGAGACGGCATCTTATGTCCTTTGTCTCCATCACTCTGCAAGGGCATGAAGAGGAAGAACTTCTAATAACTGGAGAGTTGGTCCAAACATTGGCAAGACTTTCCTAGAAGAGCAAGTTTGTGTTCTGTCGTGGAGGACGTTGGGTGAATACAGACCTAATGCTAACTCCACTTTAACACTGCTTTAACATTTCTTATGCATGTTGCAGGGCTGTATTGGTGCCCTATGCAGCCCTGCAAGATGCATAAGTAATGTTAAAACTGTGTTAAAGTGGAGTTAGTGGTATGTCTGCTTTCACACAGCCACATGTAATGGGCAGATGAAGCCATGGCAGGGTTCTGCTGCATTCTTTCTGTGGGAGGCTAGCAAGGAGTATGTTTGGTTGGGTGCCTGCTGTCCAATGAGGTTAGTATGTCTGTAACAGCAGCATGTCTGGTAAGCAGTTAGTGTCAAAGAGGGTGTCCAGAAGGTGATCATGACCCCTTGATTCTCTATCCATGTGCCAAGCTTGGCTGCAGTTTACAAACTCAGATTGGGCTCCTGGGTTGCCCTCTCTTTTTCTATGTAGCCCAGAGTAAGGGTTGGGAAGCATTTCCCTCCCACTTTGAAAATTAGCAAAAGCTCCAAGGTCCACCTAGAAGCTGCGGTGGGGCTACTTAAGGGGTGCACTAAGGAAGAGGAGGGTTCAGATCATGGACCTGTACCATATATCTGTCCCCTATCCTTGTCTGCTCCCTTACCCTGAGCTCAGTCTTTTCAGTGCTTTGGGACAGGAACTGGATCCAGGGGCCACAAAAACTAGTCGGCCCCTAGGCCTGAAGTTTCCTCATCTCTGATCTAGAGAGAGTGAGTGAGTTGGTGCGTTGCATCCCAATAGGTGAGAGATCTGAGAAAAAGTAGTAAAAAGGATCCTTTTGATTGGACCAACTCCTGTTAATGAAAGTTCTTCAGGAGGGACTAAAGCATTCTGTTGCATGTTGCAGGTGGAAGCTCTCCTGGTGGAGATGCAGGATCCGAACTCTGGGATCAAGATGCACACTCAGAGGGTGATGATCACCAACATCCCACATGCTATGACAGGTAAGAGACCTCCAGCAGCATCATGGCTTGGATGTTGCCCTCCTCTTCTGAAGGACCCCATTTTAAAAAATAAATGGTAATACACTATGACAATATAAACAGCCTGTGTGGCCTATTAGACTTGTATCTAGGAGTCCAGAATTCAAACCCCATGTCCACTGGATGACTCTGGGCAAGTCACGAGCTCTCAGCCTCCAGTTCCCCATCAGTAAAATGGGACTAATAATGGACTTATATCACAGGGCTGTTGTGAGGGTAAACTAGATAAGAATTGTAAAGCACTTTGAAATCTGAAAGTGCTATAGAAATGATTAATAATAAACCATCAATCTACCATTCTGTTAGAAGTATCTATTTGACTCCCATCACTGTGTATTCAGCTGCAAGAGAAAAAATGTCACCCGACACAGTGCAACCTCATAGCATGTGTCGTTATAGTATGAGTTTGTTTATAACGTGACATGTGGCTCCCAAATACAGCGTTATAATAAGGTTATGCTGTATTTGTTCTCCTGATGCACATAGAAGGTGCTGAAAGCATTTGCTCAAAACAAGCTGCTTGTTTCTAAAGCAATGGTTCTCAAACTTTTCTGAACCAGCCCGCCATACCTCTTCCTCCTGTCTGCGGCAGTTGAGGTCTCTTCTCCCACCACACACAGTTACATACACCTTGCTCCTTCTCTTTCTCTCCCCCTTCCCATCCTCCTATTGCTTCCCACATCTCTTCCCTTGTTCTTTGGCCCTTTTAAAACGAGATGAGCCTGCACAGTTCCTCTGCATGGGCATGCGTGGGCGCCACCCGTGTGACCGCCGCGGCGGGTACAAACGGTGAAAATGGTGGTTGCTCCGTGCGTGGAGGTGGGTGTGCACCTGTGTAACACCGCTGCCCCTGCACCGTGGCCCATTTAGAAAGGGCTTTTGACTTTCATCCCTTGCCACCCCTTTTATCTTGGAGATTCCCCCTAGCTCAGTCAGAGTGTAGAGCTGGCCACCCATCCTCCCACCCCTGTTGAGAACCACAAAGTTCTAATTGAGACATTAGGGTTTTGTCTACTGGGAGGCTTGGTGAGTGACTGTAAAGCTTGGGGGGAAAGACTGCATGTTCATCAGCTGAGAGAAAAGAGGTTTTTAGTGAGGCTGAAATGAATATTGCGTGTGAATCCTGAATGTGATGTATTTGCTGTATTTGTGTCTGGCTTGACAAAGCAAATATGAAGGAGAATTCATTTTCCATTTTGCCATTCTGAATATTTGTTTTAGTATCTTCAGGTTCAGTATTTTGGCTACTTGGGTTATTTCATATTTGTTGGACCTGAAGCACATAGTGGGTTTATTATTTGCTGGTGGTATTTGCATTTTCAGGTAGCCTTTCCAGTACACAAATAATATCTGTGACCAAAATGAGGACTCACGTATCCATTGTTTTAGGTATTCCATGTAGCCTTTTCCTTGGATTTTCAGGGTTTAGTTATTTCAATTGCATCATTTTTGGCAATTTCCCAGAATTGCTCCAGCATGTCTGTGGCTTTACAAAAAGGAGAGCTGGAAAATCTCATGATTGGAGAATTCCCCTCTACCCCCTCGAAATGGCAAGACTTGTGATAAAATCATGAGTTGCAGTTGAGCTAGTGCATACCCCAACATGTCTATTCTAGAGTTTTAAGGCCATGATCTTCAAACCACTGACCCCTGAGTAGTTCTGTGGGAGACCTATGTGATCAGCTAACACCTTCAAACAGTGCACCTTTGAATCCGAGACATACCTGAGATAGAAAAGCTGCTAGGAAGGAGCATCACCATGGGTGCAAGGCTGGCCAGTTGGCTGATGGGCCATTATGTGAAAATATCTGATTTCTGCATGCGTCTAAGATAGAGGCCATCCTTGCTGCAACAGACCTCTGAGAGCCTAAGCCTTGTGTTCCTTCTAGTGATGGGTTTGTCATAGTGAAAGGTGACTGTGTCAGGACGGAGGCCTGTAAGCCTACTAGCCCTTTAAGAAAGTTAGTGCCTGCGTGGAAGTGGTGTGAGCTGATTCACAGCTCGTGGCCCTTTAAGAAAGTAAAAGGGACTGGCCTGAGAGCTGGATGGATTAGGCTTCAGTGGAGAAGAAAGGCTGGGTATGGACTGGGCTGAGCCAGCCCATTGGGGCTTAATACGGTGAGTGGGGACCTGGAAGTGACTGGTCCTTTAAGAGCTGGGAAGCTAAGGGCCTAGCCACACCCACTCTGGCATATAAGAGAAACCAGAACCACAGGTGAGGCAGTCTGTGCCTGGCAGTGGTCAGGGAAACCTCTCTCCTTGACAACAGACTCTGCATGAGCCTTGACCAAGGTCCTGTAGACCTGAGGCATCAGTGAGAAGAACAGCAACCAGAGTGCCAGGCAGTAATCAAGAGGTGATACACGACTGGAGTGCTGAGGTCTTGCCTGGGGACTGCCTTCTCCAGGGTCCTGAAGGGAGCTTACAGACTCCTGGAACTGTGAGTGAGCCAGCCAAAGGACTGAGGTGTGGCTGAGATGGGACTAGACAGGGCTGTGGTAGCTGGAGGGCTGTTTCCCAGCATTAGTGAGACTGTGTATATTGTACATTGTTATGGACTATGCTGAGGGTGGAAAACTGTATGGATTGGACATTAAAGAGACTATTGAACTAATTCTCTACCTTTGAGTGACTTGGAAGCTGAATACTCTGCAAGAAGTAACTCTAAAGGGGTCTGATCCAGCAGGGACATACCCCTGGGGAACCGCACCCTGTTATAGTGACAAAACAGGATGTTAACGGAGAAGGGAGGGAAGGGGGAGGAAGCTGCCACATTTCATGTAGGTGAGGGTCTGGAAAGCATTATAATGGGGTTGCACTAGGTTTGCACTGTTATGATAGCTACTGTTTCATGTAGGCGATTTGAAAAATCAGGCGCTTATATTACTAGCAGGGCTGGACTTAGGAATTTTGCGCCCCATGGCCTTTCTCAGACTGCTGCCCCCAAGCCCCGCCCCCACGCTGCGTGTTCATGGGTGGGGGAGCCCTGTGTGAATGACATGGCACGCACGCCTGGTGAGTGGAGGTGCGTGCGTGCACCTGCCTAACATGCATCCCAACTCACCCTCACTCGTCCCCGCGCACGAAACAACCAGGGAAAATGGCTGTTGATCCGTGGGTGCGGATAAGTGGGGATGCTTGTGTGACCGTGTGCATGACCTGCCGACGCACCGGTGTGCCCACGGACCCCCCAGCCCCACCTGGCGGAGCCGTGTAAAAAGGGCCTGTGAGGAGCCACTCGAAGAACAGAAGGTTTCTGCCTTGTAAACAAGGTTCTTCGAGATAGCTCTAAACATTCTCATAACACCCACCCTTCCAGCCCTGCATGAAGTTTTCTTGTATTCCTAGAAAGGGTTGTAAGGAACTGTCCTGAGGGAGTAGAGTCCTTTTTATACTAGAGGAGCTCAAGACCATCACGTGGTCTATTATTTGAATAGGGTGAGCATGCAGAACCCAGTTGTGAGAATGTTGGGCGCTATCTCAAAGAACCTTCTTTATAAGGCAACAACCTTCTGATCACTCGCATGCGGAGGGAGTTGTTTGTAAACAAACAGCTTTATCTCCCAGTCCCATCATCCCGCTGCTGCAGCACTACTAGCAGGCAGAGAGATGCAGGNCATCGTCCCGCTGCTGCAGCACTACTATCAGGCAGAGAGATGCAGGTGAGGGATGGGGAACCCAGGGAGCAGGCTATGCAGTGAGCAGCAACCTCTGGCTGTGCAGGGAAAAAGGGGGGGGGGGAAATGGAGCGGGGCAGCGCCGGTGCCAGGATTGCTGCCCCCCAGAAAACGCCACCCAAGGCCCGGGCCCAAGTCCAGGCCTACTAGACATGATGCTTATTAGGTAAATGCTGTCTGCTGTACAAAAGAGTAGCTATAATAGGTGCAGGAGGCACAGCTGCATTCAAGCCCAAGAGCGTGGAGGTCCCATGCCCTTGGGAATGTGTGCATAAGTGAATGGGTGATTAGCACCCACTAAAGACTTGCTAAGTGCCCCAGGGGGTCCCATTCCATCTGCTGCAGCAGGGCCTATTCCAGCCAAGCTACACGCCTGCTGCTGTGCATAGGGCAAAAGACATTGTTTTGGACTAAGATGTAATGGGAGAGTCAGGGAGGGACAAAAGGGGAACGGCCCTGGGCCCCATCCTGCCTAGGGCACCCCGCTGCCTCAGTTGGAAGAAGAGTTCGGGTGCTTAAGAGTAGGAATGACATGGGTATTCTGACCGTGCTTTGTGCTGCTGCCTGCCAGGATCCTGCCCAACTGTGGGCACTCACATGGGACCAGGACTGGGGTGAGTGGTGGAGCTGGCCAGACTGAGAGGAGACTCTGGGAGCTAGAGGCGAGCAGCAGAGGGTGTCTCCACACATATGCTTGCCACCCTTCCAGCCACCTAACACGGAGATTCCCATTAGTCTGATCGTTCGAGCACTGGGTTTTGCCAAGGCGTAAACGCTGGTTTGCCACCTAGAACATATTTGGGGAGCTTGTGAGGAGGAGACCTGTTGTTTGCACACCACACAATTTTGTTCAGTGTTACTATCATGCAGCCAGGACAGTCCTTTGATGAAACTGACCCCATTGATCAATAGCACTTTGGGCTGGAATGCACGCTTAGTGTGAAATTCTCTCGGGGGAGCGGGGGGGGGGAAGACAGCATGGTCAATTTCATTAAGTGACTCAACAGTCTTCTCTCCCACTTCCTCCTCCTGTTGTTGCTGGGGCCAGGCTCGCTCGCTCGTTCGTTCTCTGCAATATTCTGAGACTGTCGCTGCTGCTATTGTTGTTGTTGTTATGCGGGGGCGGGGGGATTTTCACTGTCTACAGGACATGCCCCCCCCCTCCTAGCAGGTCAGTTTCATCCGGACCCGGGTCGCTCTCTGGGGCCCCCCTTTCTCTCACCCCCAGTGAATCCTGGCTCTTCTCTTTGATCCCGTGAGAATGCAATTGATTATTCTATTTATCGTATTTACATTTTCCTGCCTGAGGCAGCCCCCACCCCCCCAGGTGGCATCACAAATACTAAAAACATTGAATTAAAATGACATAAAGGAGGAAAAATAATCACATCTCCCCTGCCGATTTCCCCCTAAACGCCTCCCGGAACAGCCAGCTCTTGCAGCTTCTCCGAGAGGAGGGGAGATCCGCACCCTCACTGGGAGGGAGCTCCATGGCCACAGAGAACGCCCTGAAGAACCCGGGGCACCTCGAGCAGCGCCCCTTCCCCCAGGGGCCAATCCAGGACCCGGGCAGTGAAGCGATGCGACTCTCTCTTGCATCCTCTTACTCTGCTTCAGGTTTTCCAGAGAGAGAGATCCTTCATGCTTGAAGCCATGTCTGCTCTTTCAGAGAGACCTTCTACTTCTTTATTATTCAGCTCAGTTGTTCTTTGCTGCTTTGTTGCCTCCTCTGCCACCCAGATCCTGCCTAATGGCTGCCATGAGGACAGTTACCTCATTATTGGCACTTGTCTTGCCCCTCTTCTCCATCTCGATCACAGCGTCCGCCATTTTGTGTACCACAGGCTGTTCACTTGCCACCAGGCCCGACCTGGTTCTGTGCCGGTAGTACTGGTCAATCACGTTGTCACAGGTTTGCGGGTCCAACACCCCACTTTTCTGGGTTGGGTGACTCAGTTTCCCTCACTTGCAGTCCACCTGAACCAGTTCTTTCTGGCTGCTCCAGTTATGAAAGGGGGAGAATCCTTTTGCCACCCCCAACTCCCAGAAAGCTTCCCATTTACAGACTCTTTCTCTCTGGGTTCGCAAGAGTTTGGAAACTCAAGTTGCTCACTTGTGATCTCCCAATGTCAAACCACAGACACTTCTTCGTGAAGATAAGAAGAAAGTTTATTGATTACATAAGACAATATATTTGATACAGAGTAGCTAAAGAAATGAAAAGTAACATAACACATTCCTATTCTATACTGGGTGAATCTCTCTGTAAAGCTTACCCTATAGAAAGCACATTCTCAGTCAGTGATGTAGAATGACTGGGCACTGATCTCTTAGTTAGTAGAAAGCAAAGTCTTTCCTCTCAGTCCATAGTTCCAGCAGTCTTCTTGCTGGCAGGCAAGATGGAGATGAGTTCTCTCCAAGAGGTAGAAGAAGATGGCTTAATGCCCCCTCGTTGTCTTGTCCGTTTGCTTAAATACCCTTTTCGACGTCTTTGTTTGCCTTTTCCTGCCTGGAGAAGCTTGTAGCTGTGTGACTGTAGTCACATCCGCAAAGGAAGAAGTTCATTTGCAAGTAAATGGTTTCTGTCTGGCTAGGCTTCCCGAATACACATTCTTATCTCTCTGTCTCTCTGCAGTGCCTGGATCGAGTTTCTAGTTCACAGTCTTACATTACATGAATCGAGTTTTCAGTTCTTAGCTTCAACATTACATACATGTTTAACCTTTAGCTTAATATATTTGTTAGACCTATAGTCCAATATATCTCCTGTGAGG